>RXID01022597.1:0-600000 GCA_005019695.1 Trichopus zeylanicus subsp. travancoricus
GCTGGAACTGCACATGGGCTCATGCTGACTATGACCATTTCTTTTCTGATCAACTCCTCAATCTTGTCTTGTAAAATTTGTGACTCTTTTGGACTCATTCTGTAGTGGGGCAGATTTGGTAAACTCGCTCCAAGAACAAGGTCAATGTGGTGCTGAATATCTCTCATTGGGGGTAGTTCATCAGGAAGATCATCGGGCATGATTTCTTTGAATTCATCTAAGAAGGGTTGCAAGCCTTTTGGAGCTTCAGTGGGCATTGTCTCCATTCCTTTCTCAATCACAACAAATATTTGGGATGTCTCTTTAGCCTCGTTTATAAAATTTTGCACAATCCGGAAGGAGTGACCCTCCTCTTGTAAACTCTTGGGTCGACGCTCTTCGCAATGGGGGTAAGGATTAATTTTCTTTCCATCTTGAAGAAAGTATCGTACGATTGTCTCGCCCACGATGTGTTAGGGAATCTCTTCCAACTTTCTAAGGTCTGCAAGAAAAATAGCATGCCATTCATCTCCCACAACATCACAGGTTACCTCATCCTTGTATAGAATTTTTCCAATGAAAACAACAAATTTGAACCGTTCAGTACTTGTTTCACCACCCTTTTAATCCAGCGATTCTTGTAGGGAGAAGGATGTGATTTGTCTTCAATTGAAAGTTTGTCAACCATAGTCTTGGCGATGATGTTTTCACTGCTTCCTCCATCAATAATCATGTCACAGATCTTGCCATTTACTGTGCATCGAGTGCGAAAGATATTGTGACGTTGTAGGTTTTCCTCTTGCTTTGGGATGTACATCAGATTTCGAACTACTAAAGATGACCTTTCACCATCAGGCTCCTCGAATATTCCATCTTCATAGTTTTCTTGATCACAAGCTAGGTCATCATCTTTTGAGTCATGTAAATTATCAGCAACAAAATTATCTTCAATAGCCAAGTTCACAGGTTGTCGTGCTGGACAAACATTAGAACGATGTCCAAATCTTCCACAACGATAGCACTTTAGATCAGGATTTGAACCTGGGTTCTTTGCTGATGTGGCATTTCCTGATGGCCTTGTAGGTCTAGCTTCAAGACTCACTTGTGTGGGAGGTCGAGAAGGTTGTGTAGCTGCACCTCCATTAGGAATAGATTGTGCTCCTTTTGAATTCTCACCAATGGTTCTCCCCACCTGATTTCTGATGACAGGTCGCTCCAATTGGGACTCCACACGAGTTGCACTCCTCACAGCCTCATTAACCGTCCAAATAGGTTGTAAAGAAATCCTATCTTGGATGGTTGTGCGTAGCCCACCGATGAATCTTGCCACTTGATGAGATTCAGTCTCTATTAGATTATTTCGTGCTGATAGGCGATAGAACTCCTTAGCATATGCCTTCACACTGCGATTACCCTGTCGACAATTTTGATATTGCTGAAAGAGTACCTGGTCATAATCTATGGGAAGGAATTGCTTTTCGAGAAGAGCCTTCATCCGTGGCCATGCTCGAATTGGAGCTTTATTTTGGCGTGTCCTTTCCAACTGGATGCGTTCCCACCATGCTGATGCACCCCCCTTGAGTCGGTAAGCAACAAGCTTCACTTTCTTCGAATCTGGAATCTCCATGTAGTCGAAGAACCGTTCCACTTCAGCAAGCCAATCGAGAAAATCTTCGATCTGAAGTTGGCCATTGAAAGATGGGAGATCAATCTTCAAGCGAAAATCATGACGTCTATCATGCTCAGAAACTGGTCGGTGAAGGATGTCTTCAACTTCTTCATCGCTGGAATTTTCAAGGATTTGTAAACCCTTTGGATTCACTTGCGGAGCCTTTCCTCGACCAATTGGATCGCGAGTCACTTCATCGATCCGTCGACGTGGTTGATTCAGGCCTTCAAGTTGATCCATCCTCAGCATCAACCTTGCAAGTGAGTTTTGGATTGCCTCCATGGTCGAATCAAAATACTCACGGTTGATGTGATTACCCACAGGAGCACCGTCCCTAGGGTTGCTGCTGGTTGCGTCGTCGTTAGACATTAAGCAAGGAGAGCCTCGCTCTGATACCACTTGACGTAGCAACAAGCGTGGTAGACGAGGAAAACACCGTTGCCTCTGTTAAGAACTCCTTGAATCCACAAGGAAGAGAGAAAATTCACTAAAGTAGAACTTTATTGAGAATAAAAGTTGTCCCCCGTCTAGGACTGAAGGCCTATTTATACAAATACCAGAAATCCAATTTGAGTAAGTTTCTGGCTTCCCAAGTCCTAAACTGAATATAACTCAGTTTAAACCCATTAATTGGGTTGGTAGAAGTTCTAAATAAGTTAACCTACGAAAATAAAATCCTAAATAAAGATTCATCCTTCCCAAGTCCTAAACTGAATAGGATTCAGTCCATAATTGGTCTTGGGTTGGTGGAATCCGAGAATAAGACCTAAGACATCATAATAAAGAGAATTTTAAACATAGAAAGGTACTAAGTAAGGTAAATCCTAAGTTTAAATAGAAGAGTGAATCAAATCATTTGTCATGGCCCCTTGACTTCTGAATTAGCTTCTTTTGATATTCTTGAACTTCCTTTGAGTGTCCTACATCACTTAGTGTCTCCACCATAACCTTGAGTCCAAATACCATCCTGCTTGCTAAAGCCCATTTGAAAGATGGCAAAATGAGAGAAGGCATCGGCAGGAGTGAAGGCATGATAGAGAGGGAGATCATGAGTAGGAATGGGAGCCCCAAAGTTCTTCACAATATGTGAAATGATTCTAGGTTAACCAAGAGTAGCATGGAATGTCTAATATAATGGCCTATATGGTGAAGGACAAGATGTGGTAGGTGAACCCTATGCCGAGTCAATAAGCAGTAAATCATATGGAGTTTAGTATAGGAAAACTCATCTCGATGCCCATTCATCAAAAGGAAGGTGTAGGACAGGATTTAATGAAGGACATAGGCATGAGATGGGAGGAGGTTCAACTGAAGCATACACATGGCATCACCCCAATTTTCCTCAAATATGGCCTCTATAATCGAGGTATATAAAGGAAGGTTCCTAGGCCATATGTAGGTCAGGTTCAGTCGGACCCCCTCCAATGGTACACTAAGGATAGGCCTAGCACTATGGGTGTTAAGATCATGCCTCTACCCCTATATGATGTCTCAAGAGTGGTAGAGTTTTCATCAAAGGAGGCATTTGCATAAATAAAAGACTCGTATGTCATGATCATGGCATATCTCATGGTTAGTGATCAATGAAAACTAGCCTTGATATTTAAATAGTAGTCTAAGATTTAGAGAAGTAATATCATCAAAATCAACCACTCGAGGAACCACTACTCTAGAAGTAGCAAACTTGTTTTGAAAGATGGTAAAATGATTAGTGTGAGCAAATTCAGGGGGATAGTAATCATTACTAGTGTGGAGGAGGATCCCTCACCCTTTTTTTTCTTGGAGATGAGGTGCTTGATGCTTCTAGCCATTGAAGGTGAAAAGCTCAAAATTGAGAAGGAGGAAGCGGAAAAATCAAAGGAAAAAAGGCCAAATCAAGATAGGAACCTTGGATCGCCGGAAAGGCACATTAGAATGCTTGGGGAAGTACCGGAGAGGGGTTGCGCATGAGAATGAGATGAAAAAGACCTAGTGGCTAGGGTTTTAAAGTTCAAAATCATGCCCTAGTTGCGTGTTTTGGACATTTATTTGGTCAAATGAGTGTCTAACTATAACTATCTAGTAGTTCAAACATTTTTGTACTTTTTTTTGTGAAACAATCACCCCACAAAAAAAATTCTGACTTCCCAAAATTTTTTTGTAATGAACATCCATTTTAGAAATGGACATCCATTTCAAATAAGAATGTAGACCCCTATAAGGCCAAAAATAAAACTGAAAACTCAATTCCAAAAAATTAAAAAATTATGTAAGCTTTACAATACCAATAGCATTCCGAATGAAACAAAACTACATCTCATCTAAAGGTTTTGTGAAAATATCTATGAGTTGATGATCGGTTTCAATGAAAATCAATGAAATATCTTCTTTCAAGACATGATCTTGAAGGAAATGATGGTGAATGTCAATATGTTTTGATCGAAAATATTGTACCTGATTTTTGGATAAACTAATTAGACAAATATTATCACAGTAAATTAGTACATTGAAAAATTGTAATCAAAATCTTGGATGTTTGTCTCATCCAAAGTATTTGAGAACAACAACACCTTATAGATATGTATTTGGCTTCGGTGATAGAAAGAGCCACTAAGTTTTATTTCTTTGAACTCCATGAAGCCAGAGACTTTCCAAAAAATTGGCATGTACCACTAGTATCCTTTCTATCCACACGATATTCAGTAATCCTCATCACAAAAACTGATCAAATCAAAGCAATCATCCCTTGAATATCACAATTCTAAGTCTAGTGTGGCTTTAAAGTATCTATGTATGCATTTCATGGTAACTAGATAGGATTTTCTAGGGGATGCTTGAAATTTAGTGTATAAGCAAACACTAAATATAATATCAATTCTACTTGTAGTAAGATTAATAAACTACTAATCGTATCTTTATATCATTTTTCATCAATCTTTTCATCATCTTCATCCTTGTCCAACTTGATTGAAGTACTCATTGGAGTTTCTATTGTTTTGGCTTCATCCATGTTTAACTTCTTGAGTAGCTTATTGGTGTACTTAGCTTTGTTGATGAAAATCCCATTTTTCAATTATTATACGTAGAGTCTAAGGAAGAAACTCAATTCTTCCATCATGTTCATCTCAAACTCTCCCTTCATAGTTCTTGCAAATATCTCACATAGATTTTCATTATTTTCACCAAATATAATGTCATCAACATAAATTTGGATTACCAATAGATTTCTATGCACTTTTAAAAGAAATAATATGGTGTCCATGCAACCTCTTTTAAAACCATTTGAAATCAAGAAGGAATTAAGTCTTTCATATTAAACTCTTGGACCTTTCTTAAAACCATATAGTGCCTTCTTCAATTTTAAAATATGGTTTGGAAAATTCAAATCTTCAAAACTGGGAGGTTGTTCAATATAAACTTTTTTATAAAAAAGGCCATTTAAGAAAGCACCTTTGACATTCATTTGAAATAGTTTGAAATATTTATAATATACAAAAGCAAGTAAAATTAAATAGATTCCAAATAACCAATGGGTAAAAATGTGTGTTCAAACTCAATGCCTTCAATTTGGTCAAAACCCTTGGCCACTTATTTAGCCTTGTTTCTAACAATGACACTATTTTCATCTAGTTTGTTCCTATAGTTCTTTGAACAAGCTCCCAAACTTGATTCTACATAAATTGATTTAGTTTTTCTTGTATAGTAAGTATCCAACTCTCATCTTGTTGAGCTTTCTCAAGGTTCTTAGGCTCAGTATGAGAAAGAAATGAAATGTGATTGAGATTATACATAATAGCATGATTAGCTTTTATCCCTTGATTAACATCACCCATGATTTGATCTATTGGATGATTTTTCTTGAATCTCCACTCCTTGGGTAACTCCTCATCATGCTCTTGCTCCTTTGACTCATCATCTCCATCATCAATATTCTTCTCATTTGATTCTTTGCTAGTTTCATCCTCCTTTCTTTTCAAAATTTGCAAGTCATCTATACTCTTGGAGATCTCTGCATCACCAACAACCTTTTTCTCCAAACGAGGATTAGATTCATCAAATTCAATATTGACAGACTCTTCAACAATTAAATAGAACATATCAAAGACTATAAATGCTCTTGAACTAGAAAAATAACTGAGAAATATACCTTTAAAATTTTGGAATCAAATTTTAATAAATGATTTTTTGTATTTAAAATAAAATATTCGCATCCAAAAATATGAAAGTATGCAATGTTTGGTTTTTCCCATTCAATAACTCAAATAGGGTTTTGTCGAATAGAAACTCTATTCAAGATATAGCAAGTTGTGTTGACAACCTCCATCCAAAAATACTTGAATAGGGAGTACTCATTAAGCATGACCCTTGCCATCTCTTGAATTGACCTATTCTTCCTTTTAATAACTCCATTTTGTTATGGAGTGTGAGTTGCCAAATGGCTATGCTCAATGACATTTTTAATGTAAAACTCTTCAAATAGATAATTTTCAAATTCTCCTCTACAACACCACCTTCTTGAATTTATGTAAGGACTTTACTTATTTTAGCATTTGGCATGCGTCACATATTTGATCTTTGATGATCTTGTCTTCAGGTAGTCCTCTCATAAGCTCCTTCCATTTGACTTTAGCAATAGTATCCATGCATGTATGTCCAAAATGTCTAGGCTAAAGCCATTCATGATTCTCATGGGCTACAAAACACTTTTCAACATTAAGGTCATCTTGATCAATAGTACAGATATTTTTATCGCTGTGACCAACAAAAAAAATATTATTATTATCATTATATTTAACTATGCAATGATTAGATTTAAATAAGATATAAAAATCTTTATTACATAATTGACTAATAGATAACAAGTTATGCTTAAGTTTCTCAACTATAAGTACACCTTTAATAAGAGAGAAACAAATAGAAATATCACCTTTACTAATAATTTTACCTTTACCATTATCTCCAAAGGTAACAAATCCTCCATCTTTGCTTACCAACTTCTTGAATATGAATGGATTCCCTATCATGTGTCTTGAACATCTACTATTGAGGAACCATTTCTAATTCTTGTTCCTACAACTAACACATAAAAATTGAGTAGGTACTCATTCTCAATTTTGTGTCCTCAAGGTTAGAAAAAGGAGTAGTTTAATGGACATAAAAGTAAGTAATCATGTAAGAAATATAAAATGAAATTACTTATCTCTACTATATTAGCTAGAGAATGACCATAAGATATAGCAAATAAAAGCATATGGGTCATCCCTAACTACTTCAGCAATAATCATGTTAGAGATATTTTAAGAATCCAAACTAACTTAGATTTTTTGGCTTTTGGGATTATCCCTTTAAGTACTCATATTTTCTTAAGAGAAGAGTTTCTTTGAATTGGACAACTAATGGAGACATGTTCCTTTCTACAATAATAAGTACTAGTCAAATGAGAATGAGTTGTAATTAATAGTTTTAGTACCAACTTAGAAATTAAAATAAAGTTTAAACCAGATTTATTCAAATATTGCTTTGACTTTTGAGAATCATGTTCAAAGTTGTATTTTCATAAAATAAATTTTATAAAGATTTTCTCAAATGACTATTCCCACTTCTAGGCATGGCAAGATCATTTTGACAATCACAAGTAGTTTTAGAAGATTTCAAAATATCATATTCCATTTGGAGTGCATCAATATCCTTTCTGCAATTGCAAGTGCTTTTAGAAGATCTCAAAAAAATAAAATAATTCCCAAGTATAGATAATTTCTTGCTCAATGAAGTATGCTTGAGACTCAATTTTTCATGTCTTGAAAATAATTCTTCAAAATATTTCCATAATTTCTCAAAGGATAAGTCACATACCTCATTCTCATTTACCATAAGGCATAAGTTCACAATCTCATCGTCAAATGAGGCATCCTAGCTCTCCTCTTCGAAGTGATCTCATGTTGCCACCATTTCCTTCTTCTTCTTAGCCTTGAAATTCTTGGATTGATTGTTGAGAGGGCAATTTGCCTTCATGTGGCTTGGCTTCTTGCACTTGAAGCATGTGGATATGTCCCCCTCTTCTTCCATGATTAGGTTGTCCTCTTACCCTTGCTTGACTTTCTTGGCATGCGCTTCTTCTTGAAAAATTTATTGAATTTTCTTGTTAGAAGCACCATGTCTTCATTACTATCTTCCTCTTCTTTTACACTTTACTCCTTGGCTTTGAATGCAATGTTCTTCTTCTTCTTGTCTTTATTGTCCTCTTTGATTTGGTCTTTCATTATCATTTCATGAGTAATGAGAGATCCTACAAGCTCCTCTAAAGATAGTGTATTGAGATTTTTAGCCTCTTATATAGTCATCACCTTTGGATCTCAAGACTTAGGCAAACATCTCAAAATCTTTCTAACCATCTCATCATTTGTACAAGCTTTACCAATAGATTTAAGAGTATTGATAATATTGATAAAGTGTGTAAACATCTTGGTGATAGACTCATTTGGTCTCATCTTAATGAGTTCATATTGGTTAACAAAAATGTTTACTTTAGATTCTCTAACTTATCTTGTTCCCTCATAGGGAATCTCAAGACAATATCAGATGTCATGATCTATCTTAAAAAATACTAATACAGTTGAATTTGAATAGATCAAGAACACAATACAGAATATTTATTGCCTTCGCATTCAAATAATCATTTTTCTTGTCAACCTCATCCCACTTGTCCTTGGGTTTTTATCCCATTAATTGTTTTAGTGGTGGAGTGTATCCTTACTATACCAACCACCATAAATCATAATTAATAACTTTTATGAATGTCTAAATTTGAGCTCTCCAATAATTGAAATAAGTGTCATTGAATAGCAGTAGATGAGTGGTAGATTTTTCCTCTTGAAGGGATGGTGAAGCACCAAAATTTTCTATAAATACAGATAAAAAAACTCTAGGTGATTAAACCAAAAAAAAAAGTATGAAGTTCTAATGCTAATTGTAAGCACAAAGGCCACCTAAGAGAGGGCGGGTAGATAGGTTTTCGAGAACAAATATAACTTTTTTGATAAATCAAAACCAATATAATCCATAAATCATTAATCACAATTCAAAGCCAATTCTCAGACACTCACAAGTGCAAGTAATTAAATAGAGTAGGTTAAGAGTACACCATGATATAACATGGTTTAAAGATCAACTGCGCCAACTGCATGACCCTTGCCTCAATTGTGAAGACTTCAACACTCCACTAATGTATCGCTTCATTGGCGAAGCCAACCCTATACAACTCCTCTTGCTCTAATCAGCAAGATGCAACTCTAATCCAGAGTTAGAGTCTCTCAACCACTCCAAATAATCATGGAGTGGATTACAAGTGGAAGAAAAATAGAAATGGATATTACAATTTTAGCTCTCACAAAAATCTCTCAAAAAATAAGGGCAATGAAAGTTTGCTTGAGATTGGAAAGTTTAAATCTCAATAATGGCTAGAGAGTAGAAAGGGCCTTTTGATCTCTTTTCTCAAAGACTAAAAGATATATAAGTTGTTAATTGAAGCCCCTTCCACTCTATTTATTACTTTGGGGTCGAATCTAGTAGTTAGGGGTGAGATTCCTTAGCTTGGTTCACTCCAACAGTAAAAAAATAGCCATTAATCATGCAACAAATTCGAATTAGACATCCATTTTAGATAACTTGTTATTCAGCTCTAGTTTATCAATACTGGCTCAGAGCCCAACCAAATATCTAGTTCTTAATCAAACGTTCGGTTATATCAAAACCTAACCCCAACTAAGCATTTGGTTCCCTATTTGGTGTCCAGTTCTGATTAATAAACCAAAATTTGAATCGCTAGCTAGATGTCTAATTATTAATCGATCGTCAGATTTTGCATAAGACTGAATTTTGAATTTTTAGTTTGACTCAATCAGTCATCTAGTTTAGAGTCGGATGTTCAATTCAGTCAACAAGGCTCTATCAAGGGCTTCCTGCAAAACTCTATGCCATATTGAACACTAAATGACTCATTATCATACAAATTTTTGACTCGACTAAAAATAAAAGAAAGCTAAACCTAGTCAAAGTCAATTTCTTGAGTTTCCTTAGGCTTGTTTGTATTACTCATGAATCTTTAAGTTATTGTAGACACCTCCAAGTCATCTTGAGCCATCTCTTTATCTCATCAATCCATGCTCATTGATCTACCATTGTACTTTTTCTTTTCCTTGAAGTTTTCAAACATTTCCTTGAAAGCTTTAAGTATTTTAGCTAAATACAACTCAAATAGATCATCAAATATTATGTATTAATCATCAAAACTAAGTGGGACAACAAACCTAGTTTCAAAAGAGGACCCTAGATCGACCTTTACATGCACACAACTCTTAGAGGAAGTCCAAGCTTAACTTAAAGTAGTATTCAAGGAATACATCAACTACTTTGTATAAAGCTATAGGAAAATTCCTAGACTAGATCCTACAGTCACAGTCCATAAGTTGGCTATCCATCCCAAAGTTTCACCTATCAAATAAGTACCTAGGAAGGTGAAACTTGACCTAAAATAAAAGGTGATAGAAGAGACAAAGAAACTTAATAAGGCAGGCTTCATCAGATAAGAGAAATACCTAGATTGGATAGCAAGAATTTTGCTAGTTCAGAAGAAAAGTGGCCAAATGCATATGTGCATGGACTATAGGGACTTAAATAAAGCATGTCAAAAAGATAATTTTTTATTACTGATTATGAAAATCATGATTGACAATACAACCAATTTCAAACTATTCTCCATGATGGGTAGTTTTTAGGATAAAACCAAATCAAGATGAATTCTAATGATAAAAAAACATATAACCTTTCTAACTCCAATTGACATTTAGTGCTACAAGGTGATTTGGGCTTCTGAATGTGAGTGCCACTTATTAAAGGACTATGATCCGAATCTCTGATGATCTCATACACCATCTGGTAGAGTGTTATCTAGATGATTTGGTGGTCAAAACTAAAGCCAAATATAAGCACATCCAATATCTAAGAGTGATTTTTTACTATCTTATAAAATATAATCTAAAAATGAACACTATGAAATGTGCCTTCGAGGTATCATTAGGAAAAGTTCTCGACTTTATTATCAGACACTGAGGGATTGAAATTATTCCATCTAAGATCAAAGTCATCTTGGATATGCCACCACCCAACAAGTCAAAATAACTAAGGTTATTCCAAGGTTAACTCGCATACCTAAGGAGATTCATTTCAAATATCTCAAGAAAATGCAAACCATTTTCCAAATTAATGGAAAAGATGCTCCATCCATTTGGGATTAAGAATACTAACAAGCCTTTGAAGAGATTAAGTAGTTTCTTTTAAAGCCACAAATCTTGGTAGCACCCATGCCTAATAGACCCTTAATCCTTTACATAGTTGCAATGGAAGGGTCCCAAGGAGTACTTTTCACCCAAAATAATAAAGAAGGTAAAAAAAAATATACTTCACTTTTTGAGTAGAATGTTAGTGAGGACAGAGAATAATTATTCTCCCACTAAAAAGAATTGTTTGAAACTCATATTTGTAGTTAAAAAACTTAGACGTTATCTAATCTCTCATTAGGTCATTTTAATATCAAAGGTTTATCTACTAAAATACTTAGTGACTAGACTTGTACTCACTAGAAGGCTAGCAAAATGGACCTTGATCGTCATGGAGTACGATATCAAGTTTATTCCCCAAAAGGTAGCTAAAGGACAAGCCCATGCTAATTTTCTTGTAGCTCCCCCAGTACCAAATCACTCAACACTTAGTTGCAAACCTGATGAAAAAATTCTTTTTATTGAGGGAGAGAAATTCTATTGGAAGTTATACTTTAATAGGGTATCATCTATCAAATTAGAAATCAGGCCAAAGCTTTAAAAAAATAAAGTAGGGATTAGACTTGTATTTGTCACCCCAAATAGAGGCATTTTACAATATTCTTATTCCCTCTCAAAACCATGTATAAATAGTGAAATCAAATATAAAACCCTAATTACAAGATTAGAAACAACCCTTAATATGGAGACCTCACGCCTACATATTTTTGGTAATTTCCAATTGATTATTAGTCAAGTGGAATGTATAATCAAAATTCATAAATTTGATCTTCTCAAATACTATGAAAAAGCTTGAGAATTCATAGGACAAATCCCATATGTTCAAATAGTTAAAGTCCCTTGGTCAGTCAATGCAAAAACCAATTACTTAGCTAAGTTAGCCAAGACTTTGGTCGACTCCTGATCAAAAAAAAAATTCTAATCATCGTTCGTAGCAGACATGTGGTAAGTTCAGCCTCAAACATCAATCACAAGAACATTGAATCCAAAGTGATAGAGGAGGGGATAGATTGGAGAATACCATTCATCCACTACCTATTATAAAAGGTCTTTTGATCAACTACTTTTACACTACCTTTTAGACGAAAAGGCAAAAGATGCCAGGTACAGAGTACACTCTGGGGTTTGCTAAGCTCATAAATCAGGTCCTAAAATGATGATAAAAATCAAGCATATGGGCTATTGGCCTACAATGGCCTCTCTAAGACATTCAACAAAATCCTTTCTAAAATAATAAAGAAAGTTGTCATCAGAAATAAAAGAGACTAACACAAAAAACTTTCTGAGATACTGCGGATTTATTGCACCATATATTGAATAGCTACTCAATCAATACTATATGCACTTGTGTTTGGCACTAAGCCAATCCTACCATTGGAGGTACAATCTCCTCTCCAAGAATTGATTTGCAAGTGAAAAGCACGAAGGAAGACAATATTCATCTTTATCTATATAAGCTAGAGTTTTTGAATGAAACAAGGCTTGTAGCTTAGCTAAATCTAAACAATATACCGAAAACAAATGTTTAGGACCTACAACAAGATGGCCTGACTCAGATATTTCTGAAAAGGAGAGATAGTGTTGGCATTAAGAAGATCCATAGTCTCAAATGGAAGTAAAAAAGATAAATTCAAGCCTAATTGGGAAGGTCTTCATATCATCGAAAGGGTATTTGAAGGATAATCCTACCAATTGATTGATGACAAAGGGAATAAAAACCATTCCATTCATCGACACTTGCTTCCTAAAGACGTATTATACATTAGCCTCTAGGGGCTAACAACAAAAAAATAGGGGAAAAAAGATGTGTGTGTTTTGTCTATGACAGAACATCTACTTTTATCAAAGAATGCCTAATCAAAGATGCACTTCAAACAAAACATGGATATGAGATCCCATATGACAAATCAAGTCCATGTCCATATGGCAAACTTAGTCTATTTTGTGTGATGATCAAGCCCATATTTTCATGATAAATTAAATCTACTTTCACATAGTAAATTAAGTTCATTTTCATATAGCAATCCAAGTCCGCTTTTATAAAACAAACTAAGTCCATTTTCACATGGCAAACTAAGTCCATCTTATGTAGTGATTAAGTCTACAACTATATAGTAAACCAAATCCACTTCAACATGGTAAATTAAAGTCTAACTTATATGGTGATCAAGCTCGCATTTAAATGGCAATTCAAGTTCACCTTTACATGGCAAATTAAAGTCTATTTTATATGACATCAAGCCCATATTTATAATAAACCAAGTTCACTCTTATTGAATTAAGTCTACTTTCACATGATAAATCTAATCCATTTTTACATGAAAAATAAAGTTTACTTCCATATGGCAATTTTAAGTCCATTTTGCGTCGCGATCAAGCCTGTATCTTCATGGCAAACCAAGTTCACTCTCACATGATGAATTAAGTCTACTTTCATGTGGTAAATCAAGTCCACTTTCATGTGGTGAATCAAGTCCACTCTCATGACAATTCAAGTGCACTCTCATGTGATAAATCCAATTAACTTTTATGTGAGGATCAAGCCTACTTTTATATAAAGAACTAAGTCTACTTTCATATGACGAATTTAGTCCACTTTCATATGGTGAATTAAGTCTACTCTCATAAAATAAATTAAGTTCGTATCTACATGACAAACTAATCCACTCTCATATGATAGACATGGTCAACTCTCAAAGCATTGACATAGGATCAATTATCTGAAAATTATTTGCACCATCTCCTCTTATCAAAACTCGAGAAGAGGATGTGAAAGCACACTTTATTTCAAATGATTTTTACCAAATTCTAATTCTATAAGAATTTTACCAAAGTCAGAGATTGGATGCTATTAGATTACGATTTAAATGTGAGTCTCAGTTGGACCTAAAATATGGTCGGAGTTGACAGAAAATTGAGTTTGATTTTGACCTAATTATCATGAAATTTGGGATCAAACTGAACTTAGCACAAATGGGCTATGTGGGTTTGGTATTTGTACCAAAATTGGGTTCAAAATTTACTAAAAATCTAGAGCAAAACAAAAAAAAAAAACTTTAGTGGGCAAGGTATTTGGACCAAAATTAGATCCAAAATTTATTATAAATATGGGTCAAAAAAAAGATTTTTACAAATAAATTTATGTACCAAATAAATCTTTATAAAAAGGTTTTTACCTATATTTTTCTTACAAATAGGTACTTGAGATGAAAATTTTGTGAAAGATCTATGAGTTGAAATTGTAAATTCATAGGCACAAAAATATAAAATTTACAAATAAACCCTCAAGGATTGAACATTATAATTTAATATTTCTAAAATCTAAATTTTATAAAATAAATCCTTGAAAAAATTTATATTTGCAAATAAATCTATAAAATTTTCATCTTCTACATATAAACACTCCATAAAATGTTAAATTAAAAATTTAACATTTACAAATTTATAAGTAAGCTCCTAAAATTTTTTATTTACAAATAAATCTAAATTTTCTTATTCTTGAAAATGAAATCTTACAAGGAGGGCATTGAAAGCTTCAAAATTTTACAAATGAATTTTTTTGACAAAAATAGTCTTTAAATTCCTCAAAATTACAAACTGGTCTAAATTTTCTCAAAATATATTGCAAATAACCACCCTATAAATTCGACATCATGAGTAAATAAAAATTTCAAATCTTTTTAATCACAACTATTTCTCATCAAATCAAAACAGAATTTGTCCATCCAAAACAAACAAAAAGTATTCATAAAATTTTTGGTTTAAAATTTGAATGAATCCAATCTAATCTTCCTGAGTCCTATAAAAACTCTTCCAAATATGCAAAATAGGGAGGGATCAGAGAGATCAACCAACAACAAAAAAATAAGGAAGAAATGAAGCAAGAAATCTTCACTTACCTTTTGTCTGTTATTTTTCCTTTGTGCCTTCTTCTGTGTCCCTGCAAGGTATCCCTGTTCCTGCACTCACCTGCCTCTCTGTTGCATCTGCTATCCACAGCTGAACCTCCCCGAATCGACATTTGAACCTCCATGCCTAGCTACTCTACACTCTACCATCTTTTCAGGCCTCCAACTCCACCTCTGTAGCCTCCAACTTCTCCTCTTCCACCATTGCTGCGACTCTTCTGATACTCCCCCATCATCCTCCTCTACCGCCACGGCAAGACTCCCCGCTCGAACCCCAGCCAAACTGCCAGTTGTGCTCGCGTTCCGCCATTAGGACCCCAACTGCTCGGCTGTTGCTGTTCAGCCCCTCCCACTCCTGGCCTTTGGCAGATCCATTAGCAATAAGTCACGAACCTATCTCCTCTAATGCCTAGCCCACCTCCCACCAGATTCTAGTGAGCCACTGGCCACACCTTGGTGAGGTTGCACCACTGCTGCCTCCATCGCCACGCTATCATAGTAGCACCTTGATAGGCCTGCACCTCCACCATTGCCGCCACCAGTCCAATCTCAATTGTGCACCACCTTGCCGAAATCCCAGGCTGCCGCGAGGCCGGATTTGGCCAAAGCTAGCCAAATTTGACTACGAGAAGGGGGAGAAGTCAACTCGGACAACCAAATGGGGAGGAACCGGGGCTCAGTGTTGCACCACCACCACCACCACCTTCCTAGAGCTCCTACTCTTGATCCATCCATGAGAAGAAGGGAGACGTGGCTTGGACCCATGGATGGAGGAGAGCCGTAGCTTGGTTGGTTCTAGGCATGGGCGAAGAGAATAAAAAGGATGTTTAGTGTGGAGGAAAAAAAGGAGAGAGGAGGACGAGTTCAATGGAGAAGGAGGATGGGGATGAAGAAGAACTGAAAAGAAAAGTTTAAAACAAGAAAAATTGGGGCCAGCTGTAAAATGAAAAAAAAATAGAAACAAAAGAGAAGTTGCTAAAAAAAAGGGGAAAAGGTTGCTAGTATCCTATTTCTAGTCTAAGAAATCCTTTTAGAAATTTGAACACCACATTTCTAGTCTATGAGATTCTTTTGAGGCCTGAATGTCATATTTTCAGCTAAAGAAATTTTTTCAAAAATTTGAACACCTTCCTTTGGGATCCCAAATGCCTCATTTTAATTTAAGAATTTTTTTTGAAAACTTGAATGCAGTATTTATGATCTAAGAAATTCCTTCAAGAACCCAATTATTATATGTTTAGCCCAAAGAATTTTTTTGGGAACCCAACCATAAATCAAATAAATCTAATAAAATTGATTAAAATAAAATCAAGTGCAAAACTTGAATTAAAACTAAATTAGGACTAAAGATGAACCAAACTAAAAATCATGTCTAAACCTAAACCAAAATCTAAGATCAGGTCCAAACCTAAAACACAATCAAAATCAAGCTCAAGTCTAAATCAAAACCAAGTTATGCTAAGCTTGAACCAAAACTAAAACAAAAATCAAGTCCAAAGTTTGAACTGAAACCAAAATCAATCCCAAGTTTAAATCAGAGCCAAATTCAAAATCAAGTTAAACTAAAACTAAACAAGAACCATGTTGAACCTGAACTAGAACTAGGTCCAATCTAAACCTAAACCAAAATTAGGGTGAACCTGAATCTAAACCAGGTCAAGGCTGAAAAAAAACAAGGTCAAACATGAACATGAATGAGGTCAAACTTAAAGAAAAACCAAGTCAAAATTAATCCAGAATCAAGTTGAACTTGAATCCAAACCTATTATGGTTCAAACCCATACCTAATAAGGATCCAACATGGTTCAAACCCAAATCCAGTAAGGGGTCCAACATAAACAAACCCGAATCCATTAAGGTTCATACCTAAACCCAATAAGGGTCCAACATGGTTCAAACTCAAACCCAATAAGGATGCAACATGACTTAAACCCAAAATCATTAAGAGATCAAACTTAGATCTAATAAGAATCCAACATATGTTGAATCGAAGCCCAATAAGGGTTGGATGTAAGATTCATTAAGGCTCCATTAAGAATCGAATAAGGGTTGGATCTAAGATCCATTAGGGATCCAACAAGAACCTAATACGGATCAAAACTAAGATCCAATAAGCATCAAGTCCAAGGTTCAATAAGGATCTATTAAACAGGTTGAACTTAACCCAAATTAAACCAAATCAAATTAGACTTGAACTGAAACAAAGTCTAAACATTAAACTAAATCAAATTAGACTTAAATTGAAACCAAGTATCAACATCGAATTGAATGAAATTGGACTTGAGCCAAAATTGAGTTTGAATTAAAAGCTGACTTGAATTAAACTTAAAACAAAACCAAGTCTAAATATCGAATTGAATCAAATCAGATTTGAACTAAAATCAAACTTGAACATCAAACTGACTAAAATCATATTTGAACCAAATTAAGTTTGAACATCAAACCAAATCAAATTAGACTTGAATCAAGACCAAGTCTAAATATTGAATAATCAAATGAGACTTGAATTAAAATCAAGTTTGAGCATCAAATTGAATCAAATTAGACTTAATTCTAAAATCCCAAATCGTGAATTATATTTTGTGAAACAAATTATGATTTTGAGCAAATATAAAATTGAATTAAATCCACCAAGAGAAATCCACACAAATCTCAAGAAAATCACAAGTGCAATAAGTAAATAAATAAAGAAAATAGTGCACCATGATTTACATAGTTCGAAGACCAACAGTTGCTACTCAATGGCCCTTGCTTTGCTCATGAGAACTTGAACTCTCTACTAGACTGACACTTCATCAATGAAGCCAATCCCATATAATCAATTTTGCTTCAACTGGTAAGATTCACTCCAGATCGGAGCTTTTGTCTCTCACTCACTCCAAACACCCTTGGAGTGGATTACAAGTAGAAGAAGATGAAGGATTTTACAATCAAACCTCACTACAAAATCTCTCAAGTTTGAGCTCAAGGGCAACGTATATTTGAGTTGAAATTGGAAGCTTAGAGCACTCTAGGGTTAGAAGGCTTGGAGTGCTTTTATCTCTTCTCAAGAATGAATTAGAAGATGTAAAAATTATTTAGAGAAGCACAACTTAGCCTATTTATAGTCCATGGATTGAAACTAGCCGTTGGGGATGAAATTCTGCAACTAACCTTACTCCAATAGTCAAAAAAGTAGCCGTTAGTTACGCAAAAAATTTAAACTAGTCAATCTCTTTGACAACTAGTCTACTAATTTTAGTATATTAGAACTTGTAGAATAGTTCTGCTAGTCATCCAGTTCCTCAATCGATAGTCCAATTTGCTTAGGATCAAATATAAGAATCTTTAATCTAACACAATCGATTGACCATTACGCCAAACAAATGTCCGATTCTGTTAGAAAATTTTTTTAAAGAGTTTTCTGCAAAACCTAATGCAACACAAATGCTCTAAGATAAATGATCTCAAAATTAAATCTTTGACTCAACTATACTGAAAGAAAGTCTAAACCTAGTCGACACTGAGTTCTTGACTCACTTTGGCTATATTTGTGTCATTCTTGAATCTTTAAGTTGTCATAGACACCTTCAAGCCTCTTTCAAGCCAACCTCCAATACCTTCAAGTCACACTCGCTGATCTACCATCATGCTTCCTTTTCTTTGAAGCTTTTAAATGTATCCTTGAGAACTTTAATGTACTTTGGTATTCATTAAAAGCAACACAACTCAAATAGATATTAAATACAATTTGCTTATCATCAAAATTAGGAAGTATTGCCCTTTGTAGTTTTGATGATGACCAAACCATATATTTAATAATTTCTTGAGCAATGCAGATTGAAGCATAACCAAGTTCAAAATGGATATCAAGGCCATTCGGAAGCCTCAAGTGTGGATGACATGAAGACAATATTGTAGCTAAGGCATGATGGTGGATCAACGGATGAAACTTGAAGATTTAAAGATAGATTAAAGAAAGCTCAAGAGAATAAGCTCGTCTCAACTAGATTTAGATTTTTATTTATTTACTCAAGTTGAGGATTTATTTTGAGATTTATAATTTAGATCATTCATCATGTAAATTTTTGCAGGAAGCTCTTAACAAAGCTTTTCTAACTAAACTGAATGTCCACTTATGAACCGAATGACCGGTTGAGTCAAACTGAAGATATCAACCCTCAATCCTATGCAGAATTGGGCGTTGGTTGGGAACTAGATGTCCAGCTGGGATTCCAACTCTAATAGAAATGGATGCCCAATTGAGAATCAAACATCTAGTTCACGAAATTTATATAGCTAATGGTTAATTTTTTGACCGTTAGAGCAATATTAGTTAAGACTTTATCTCGAATGGCTAGTTTCGACCCAAGGATTATAAATAGGAATTATTAGGCTTTTGTTAACAAGTTTTATAACTTCAATTATCAATTATAGAAGTGATCAAGCCCCTTGTGCCTTCTAGCTAAGAAATGCTCTAAACTTTCTAATCTCAAAGCAAATCCTCATAGACCTTGTCCTCTCTTTGAGAGATTTTATGAGCATTAAATGTGTTGTATTCTTCATTTTTCACTTGTAAACACTCCTAGGTGTTAGGAGTGTGAGAGTACAATAGCTTCGATGTGGAGTGTATTTTCTTGGTTAGTTAGATCAGTTATATGGGTGTGGTTTCATCCTTATGGAGCAATAGATGTGGCTTCACCCAAAGGAAGTGACACTTATGATTTACAAATAGATGTAAAGGCTTGGTTTCACCTCAAGAAACAACTTCACTAGTGGAGTGATCCAAGTCCTCTAGAGCAAGGCAAGGGCCGTGGAGTATGAGCAATTAATTTCCAAACCTCATAAAAATCATGACACATTTTTCTTTATCTTTATTTACATTATCACACTTGTGGTTGATTAAGGATTGATTAAAAATAATCAAATATTTGAATGTAATTATCTTAGAATTTATATTGGGGCTTGATCATATTTATAATCATAATTTGTATTTTATTTTGATTCCAAATCCCCCTCAAAGGTTGCCATATGGGCCAGTAGAAAAGGCAACAACCTCCCTCTTTTTAATAATGATGAACCCTTAAAAAAAGTTTAAAGTGTAGCATGTATATACATATGTGGAATAACAAATTTAGCATGAAGATATATCTAAGCATATAACTCCATTCGTTAATATTTCTCCCTATTTTGACATCAATAAAAAGTGTAGTGAGAAACACGTAAAATAAATATAAGACATGACCATTAAAAAAATTTTACAAACTCTCTCCTGAAAAATCAATATACACAATCTGTATGCAACACATAGAGCATATAATATCACAATGAACCACAGCATGAGTCAATGACACAAAAAGTCAAGGATAATCACAATAAGCTCCCCTGAGATGATGCATATATAATTGCCTAAGTTGTGTATATCCAAGAGAATAAAACTAGAAGAATACCCATAGATAAAACCAACCAAAGTTCAAAGATCCACAATATTAGAAATTATAACTAAAACAACATCAAAACAAAACTAAAGCCATAATCCATAAACACAAGACACAAAGTCTAAAGATCCACTAAAACCAAAAGTAAAAGATGGAGAGTATATGCACTCAGTCTTGGTGCAAAATGATCCAACAAGGTGCGAAGCATCCTACTAACCACATTCATGGAGGAATGGAACCCATCCAATGAAGACTGGAGGTATCTCAGTTGCTAGGCCACACTCTGAGAAAAATCTTCTAGACAAGCTAGTCTCTGTGAGATCTCTATAAGTAAATTTGAAGATGTAGCAGGTGGAGACTCATCACCATCAAAAATCATCTCCAACAACCTCGTCTCTACCTCAATTCCTCCAAGCCAACCAGTCGACTGATAACCAAACCAGGCAACCATTTCAGACAAAATAGCACTCTCTAGGAAAGTTCAAAATTAAAACTTGAAATCAATCAATTGACAAAATCCTTAACTTTTCTCTAAGAAAAATAAACCGAGATTCATCCAAAGTTTCTTTGACAATATCATCAAGTTAACAATCAATTTTGATAAAATCTAATGAAATATCATTTTTTTTGAAACATGATCATACAAGAAATGATGTTGAATGTCAATATACTTGGAATGAGAATACAAAATTGGATTTTTTTTTTTTGAAAGATTGATAGTGCTAGTGTTATCACAAAAATTTGGAATCCCTATAAAATTTTATCCAAAATCCTAAAGTTTGTTGCATCTATAAGATTGAAGTATAGTAACATCTAGTGGCTATATATTTGACCTCAGTAGTAGAAAGAACCATAAAATTTTATTTCTTGGAGCTCCATTAAAGAAGAGCCTTACCAAGAAATTAGCAAGTACCACTAGTATTCTTCCTATCGACACAATACTTCACATAATCTGCATCACAAAAATTGATTAAATCAAAATGATCATCTCTTGGATACCACAAACATAAATCTAGTTGCCCTTAATATATCTACGTATATGTTTTGTGGCAACTAGGTGTGATATTTTAGGTAATTCTTGGAATCTAGCACACATACACACACTAAATATGATATATGGTCTACTTATAATTAGATATAATAAATAACTAATTATAACTCTATACCATTTTTCTTTGACTTTTTACCATCTTTTATCTTTGTCGAACTTGGTGGAAGGGCTCATAGGAGTTTCAATAGCTTTAGCTTGATCCATATCAAACTTCTTGAGCAATTCTCATGCATACTTGCATTGGCTTATGAAATTTTCACCATTTAGTTGCTTGACTTGTAATCCAAGGAAGAAGTTAAGCTCGCTCATTATACTCATTTCAAACTCTTCTTGCATGGTGCTTGCAAACATTTCACAAAGTTTTTCACTTGTAGTACCAAAAATTATGTCATCAACATAAATTTGCACTATTAACAAATCATTGTGCATTCCCAAAAGAGATAAAGTAGTGTCTATACAACCCCTTATAAAACCATTTGAAAACAAGAAGGAACTTAGTCTCTCATACCAATCTCTTTGAGCTTGCTTAAGACCATATAGTGCTCTCTTCAATTTTAAAACATGATTTGGAAATTTTAAATCCTCAAATCTAGGAGGTTGTTCAACATAAACTTTTTCGGATAAATAGTCATTTAAAAAAGCACTTTTGACATCCATTTGGAATAGTTTGAAACCATTAAAACATGTAAAAGGAAGTAAAATATGAATTAATTGCAAACAAGCCACGGGTGCAAAAGTTTCATTAAAATCAATACCCTCAATTTGACTGAAATCCTTGTCAGTAATCGAGCTTTGTTTCTACCCATGACACCATGTTCATCTAACTTGATCCTATAGACCCATTTAATAGCATAATGAGTTTTTACCCCTTGATCAATATTACCTATGATTTAATCCATTGGATGATTCTTCTTAAATTTTCACTCTTCGGGTAACTCCTTGTCAAGATCTTGTTCCTTTGGCTTATCATCTCCATCATTAACAATCTTCTCTTTTGATCCTTTGTTTATTTCACTGTCTTTTTGCTCCAATATTTACAAATTTTCTATTCTTTTGGAGATCTTTATATCACCATCAATAAACTTCTTCTCCAAACAAGAGTTAGATTAATCAAATTCAATATTAATAGATTCTTTAACAAGCATGGACAACTTGTTAAAGACTCTAAAAGCTCTAGAAGTAGATGAACAACTAAGAGCCTTCAAAGGTTTTAGAATCAAATTTTTGATAAATGATCTTTTGTATTAAAAATAAAGTATTTGCGTCCAAAAATATGAAAGTATGTAATATCTGGCTTTTTCCCATTTCACAACTCAAATGAGATTTTGTTAAGATTAGATGTATAGAAATTTGTGTTAATGGTCTCCATTAAAAAATACTTAGGTAGGGAGTACTCATTAAGTATGACCCTTGTCATCTCTTGAAGAGACCTATTTTTCCTCTCAACAACTCGATTTTATAATGGAATATGAGGCACTAAAAAGCTATGTTCAATACCATTTTCAATGCAAAATTTTTTAAATGGATGATTTTTAAATTCACCACCATGATCACTAGGAATTTTTGAAATTAAATAGCCTTTCTCATTTTGAATATGCTTTGTAAAAGCAACAAAAGCATAACATCACTTTTATTAGTAAAAAATAGAACCCATGTATTTCTAGAAAAATCATTAACAATTATGAAGGTATAGTTTTTACCTTCTAAATTTGTAGTCCCAACCAGTCCAAACAAGTCTAGGTGAAGAAGTTGTAGCGGTCTTAATGTTGACACCACCTTCTTGGGTTTGTGTGAGGACCGCTCTTGCTTCCCATTTGGCATGAATCACATATTTGGTCCTTGATGAACTTGCCTTTGGGTAGTCCTTACACTAGCTCCTTCTAATAGACTTTGGCAATTGTATCGATGATACACCAACTAGTTAGGTCAAAAGGTCAACAAGAACTAAACTCTAGACCAATCGCAAGCTAATACATTTGAGATGAAGAAATGTCTTTGGACTTAGTTGCAATGAGCTCTCGGCACATGGGCTACAAGAGGCCCGACTTATTCCAACACAGAAGTATGAGAAGTTTGATGCCCTCAACCAAAGGTTCTATAAAGAAATTACACTGAGCACCCATTGGGCTCAAATACCTCAGTACGAGGAAACTAGAGTTTGAATTATTATGGACTCTTATCCAAAAGAAAATCCTAATAAATTTGAGATCCATAATAGCCTACCACAAGTAAGATTATGGTGCCTATATTGTGAGATTTGGGTATGCTCCATAACTTATAAAATATAGCTGTTTTAGAAAAGGTAAGGACTAATGTCTCTCTGCTTTCTACAACACATTCTACATGCCCTCCATTGACTTGAGCATCGAAGCGGTCACCACTGGGGTGTTTCCAGAAGCCCTCTTAACTTTTTCTCTTTTTGTAGATTATCAGAAGAGCAACCTAATGAATCAATCTTGAGAAGCCTCTCGAACCAAAACTAGTGAAGAACCAGGCTTTGCCAACAAATTGCTGCTCTCATTGAGATCTACTCCACTTCTCTTTCTAGCTAATCAAAATGATCTTCCACTATCTTTCAACCATGCCTTTAGCATGACCCTCATCATTGAAGAATCTACCTGGAGGGTAGATGGCTCCCACACTAGTGGAATCCCATAACTCATCAAATAGGCTAGGCATGCTCATTCAATAATATACCTTGATGCCTAGGCCACCCCCACATCCTTGTGGTGCTACCCAACAAATGGTATCTGAGGTACCTCCAAGGTCCACCAATCCTAGGAGCCAGTAGGAGTTCCAAACTCTAGAAGCCACCATATAGTACATGATGCAACTATTGGAGGGTCAAGTGCATGCTATGTAGAACCTATAAGCTCAGCAACCACAAAATCAAGATCCAATCTAAGGCACTACGCCAAACAAAATGCATGACCCGCAACACCATGTCATGACCTAACTACACTTTAGTGTCCAACAACATCCAAGCTACGATGAGCCATTGGCAACACTTTCCCTTTGGTATCACCCGTCAAGGGACTATGAAGGATGCGACCCCACCTATGATTTAGTTTATGAAGCCACATATTACCCACAAACTAGCCAAGCTTTGGCTAGGGATGCCCATGACACCTAGAGAGAGGCTACGACATATACAACTTAGGAAACATTAGCAGCTCTAGGCCTTTCGAGCCATATGAGGTATGAAACCCCTCTTATTCTTGACATTACATATTCTCCCATTCATTCAAAGTTCTAATAGCCTCCCTATGAGATTTATGATAGCTCAAAAAACTTGATGGATCATGTTAGCATGTTTAGGAATGCCATGGTTTTACAAGACACGTGGGATTCCACCATGTGCAAAATATTTCCTATGACCCTTCAAGGCCTAGCCTAAGCCTAGTATACTGAGCTTCCATGGTATGCTATCACATACTTTGATGACTTCACAGACATATTCATAGAATAGCTTATTTCACTAGTGTCTCACCGAAAAGACATTTCCACATTACTCACATTAAAGCAGAAAGAGGGAGAGAGCCTTTAGGAGTACTTGGCTCACTTCAACAAAGCTCAGCTAGATATGACCAAGTTGGACGGTTCCGTCATCCTCGCTACTACAATAAATGAAATTCAATAATCTTAGGTGGCCTATGAGATAGCTCACCAACCTCCTAAAAGCCTAGTGGAGTTTATCTAACTTATTAGAGAGAACGTCAATGTTGAAGAAGTTATTTCGGTTGAAAAGGAATTTGAGGGTAGAAACAAACTAAATAAGAGCCAAGGAAAGCCAAACTCCATGAGTAGAAAAAGCAAAGAATAGGACAAAAGGAGTGCCCACCCAAGTTTCAAGCTTATACACCACTGAACAACTCAAGGTCCAAAGTTCTTGCTCAGATTGAACACTGAGACTTCCTACTGAGGCCTTGTCTGATTTGCACTATTCAACAGAATGTCAACAAGTCAAGATATTGTCACTTCTATTGAGATTATGATTAAAACACTAAGGAGTGTTGTTACCTCAAAGATAAGATTGAAAGACTCATCAAGAAAGGCAACCTTAGACAATTTGTCATCGAGATGAATAAGTTGAAGAAGCTCACCCATGGAAGCATCATCCATAAGCTTCTCCTCAGAGGAAGTGTACCCCTAAATTACAAAATCCTCCACTAAAGGGTAACCTCAATACGATCCTAACAAGCCTACCAATTCAAAGTGAAGTCTCATTGTTAACCTCTAAATGCTGAATCATCATTGGAGGGCACACGGAAGTGAAGGCTGAAATGAAGAGACAGTATTGTAAGCCCAAACATAGAGACATAATCTTTTTGGCAAAAAACACAAGGGGAATTTTGACACTGCATAATGAAGCATTAGTGATCTTGAAAATCTTGGATGGCTATATTACATAGTGTATCATGGTTGATATGGGAATTTGAGCAAATATTTTATTCACATGAGCTTATGATCAAATAAGACTAAGCAAAGGATGGAGCCATATATTGGGACACTCACCAAGTTTACGAGAGAATAACCCTATTTGGCGGGATAGATCTACGACTAAAGGTTGGAGAGAACTCCAAGAGTACCAAGGTCAAAGTGAAGTTCATGGTGGTACACATGGACTCTGCCTACCATGTGATATTGGGTCACCTTGCACTTAATTAGCTCTAAGTGGTAATTTTAACTTTTTATTTTGGTATGAGATTTTTGGCTAAACATGGCACAAGTGAAGCATGGAAAGACCAAAGCCTGACTAAGAAGTGTGAGGCAACCTATTAGCGGGACAACTCTGATTGTAAAAGAGAAAGTCTAGTAGTAATTAACGAGCCCCCCTCTGATCCAAGGGAAGCATATGCCAGGCCAATAACACAACTTGTCAACTTAACTTTAGGAACTACAATGCTTCCTAGTACATGATATGTGGACAACTTTAAAAGGTTCTTTCATTAAAATAAATCCACTCCTTTATTTTAAAATTTATTTTTCTTTCAAAGACCTCATCCTGTACAAGACATAAGACCTTGGCTCCATGTCAAGCATAAAGACATTATCTTGCACGAGGCATAAGACCTCAGATCTGTAATAGGCACAAAGACCTCATCTAGCATGAGGCATAAGAACTTGGCTTTGTGCCATGCACAAAGACCACATCCCACACAAGGCATAAGATCTTAGCTTAGCACAAGGTATAAAGACCTCATCTTGCACAAGGCATAAGACATTGGCTCTGGGTCAGGCACAAAGGCCTCCTCCCGCATAAGGCATAAGACCTCGACACCATGACAAGTATAAATACCTCATCTAGCATGAGACACAAGACCTCAACTCCATGTTAGGCACAAAGACTCATCCCTCATGAGGCATAAGACCTCGGCTCTATGCCACATACAAAGACCTCATCCCACATAAAGACATAAGACCTCAACTCTGCACCAAACACAAAGACCTTGTCCGGCATGAGACATAAGACCTTGGCTCCATGCGTGGCATAAAGACCTCATCCTGTATAAGGCATAATACTTAGCTCCATGCCATACACAAAAACCTCATCTTGCATAAGTCATAAGACCTTGGCTCAACACTATGTTCAAAGACCTTGTCCCATATGAGTCATAAGATCTTGGCTCCATGCTGGGCATAAAGGCCTCATCCCACACGAGGTAGAAGACCTTGGCTCCATGCTAGGCAAAAGATCTCATCTTGCACAAGGCATAAAACCTCAGCTCCATACTAGGCACAAAGACCTTATCCTATATGAGGCATAGAACCTCGGCTCCATGCCAGGAACAAAGGCCTCATCTTACTTGAGGCATAAGACCTTGACTCTATGCTAGGTATAAATACCTTATTACATACAAGATATAATACCTTGACTCCATGTCAGGAATAGAAAACCTTGTCCCAGACCAGGTACAAGGTCTCAATTTGTGCAGGGTGTAAAACAATAGCAAAGCGTGACTAATTGGAACCTCTTTGTTTAATATGGGTATCCAATTTTCATTCCAGAAATTACTAAAGCCACGATGGTCAGACCATCAGTTAGCACCTCCATGAAAATGATTCAGCTAGGGGAAAGGCTCAGACCTAGACTCCCAAAGGTGCAGGACTAGGCTTTCGCTCATCTTTATTGCCAAGACACATGCCATACTCAAAGGTTGCTTGACATAATTATGTGAAGGAATTGAGCTACTTACTTTGAGGGACCTAGATGACTAGTCTATTGTCACTAAGGAAATAATATTCCATCAAAGTGATGCTAGAAAACAAATTACAGCAATGTAAAGGATAAATTACAAAAGAAAAGTTTATGCTTTCCTAACTATCCTTTGGTAGGTTGGGAACTGTTATTGAGCTCCATTCATCTTCAGAGGAATTGAAATAAAATGGGTAGAATTAGTGTGGGCAGGGACCTCAGTGCTCTCAGTTGGGAGTGGGTTGGCATTAATAACCTCCTCATACTCCACCCAAACTCACTCCACTCGAACCAAATCAAAGAACTCCATAAGCAAATTATGTGGATTGAAGTCCGACCTTACCAAGATATGAATCACCATATCTTGGCAAGTCAAGTATCCATCCTTGTACATTTCAATGTTGAGATAACCTAACTCCCTCAGGAATCCCTCACTCTCTTTATACTCTTGGATTGCAAGTTCCTTGATATCCTTGATGAGTAGTTCAAACTCTTCACTTTGGCAAAATAAGGCAATTGCATTTTCCTTAGCCTTGATGAGCTTAGCAGCATGAAGTTTCTGCTATTTTTCATTCTCCCACCATGCTACATTATGGTCTTCTTCACTCAACCTCTGCCTCTCCTTGATAGCCCTCTAATTCGCCTTAGCCAACTCCCTCTTTCCATAGCCTTTTGCATGTCCTCGCACTTAGCATCAAATGAAGATTAAGATGCGGCAAGCTCTAGCCGAAGTAAGTCTAACTCAAACTTAAGAGTTTCTTTATTAGCTTTGGTGCTCCTAAACTTCAATTTGTAGCTAGAAGCCTTCCTCATTGCTTCTAGAAAATGCCTTTTGGCATGATGAATGTACTCAGCCATTTGAAAGCTGGGTAAAGAGTAAGTACTAAGAGTCACAGGAAGAAAATAAAGATGAGGGAGATACCCGAGATGAGAAAACTTATGTCACACAAAGCATTTATCTTGTTCAAAAATAATTCTCCAACCAGCATCCTCACTATATGGGAGTTTGGGTCGAAAGCTCCCTTAGAAATATTCTCATCAACCCCCTTGCCATGACACCTCATGGGGCATGGAGCAGGATAATGGGACTCATTTGGAAGAAAAGTTAGAAGTGGAATGTTTACCTCCCTAGGTAACTCCAACTTGAGAAGACTCTCCTCTGACACCTCAATAGACTTAGGGGAATTCTCCCTCAGTACTATACTAGGCTTAGAGCCTTGAAAGACATCAACTAGGGTTGAGGGGAAAGGGACTATTTTCCCTCTTTTTTCTTCTTTCTCTCACTCAGGGAAGGAGCCAAGCTGCTACCTTCATCAATCGCTAGCACTGCCTTCCATTTCTTTTCACTCATCATCAAGATTGATGGTTTGGAAGGTTCCTCAACAACCTTTTATCCTTCTTAGATTTATGGGAAAATTGAGGAGTAACTCAAGGCACACTAGCTCATTGTCGAAGAGCCTCATTTATAAAAATGACTCTATCAAGACCTGTGGAGCATCATCATGATGACCATCATGTGGATATTTGAAATAACTAAAATGCTCAAGGGTGTGGAATATATTAGATTCCTGGGCCACTGACAATCCAAGGTCGTAGAATCTTTTCTCAGTTGACCACTTCAATATAGATCTTGTCTTTTGTGACTCCACCCAAGATCCAAGGAGCTGATGAATTTTAGGAGATGAGTCAGGAGTCCTGTGATGATCAAAAGGCACTCCCCATTCACTTTGGAATCCCAAGTCCTCCTTTAAAAACACCCTAGATTGGTTATCCTTTCAAAATAGATCAAGGAATGATTAGCTTTGAAGAGGCATCATCCCTTCCTCGGCTTGAGATACCACCTTCCCTCATAGCCTAAGATGTGACAACCTCAAAAGGCATCCTAAAACATTTCTACTATTGAGATCACACCCTTTGCAATCACCAGGGCTCAGAATGTGATGATGAACCTTATTGCACTAGGGACCAACTGATCTGATGTGATATCAAGATTGGCTAGCACAAATAAGATGAATTTATCTATAGGGTATCCTAGCCCCCACTCAATCATTTCCTAGAATGTCTTGAACATATAGCCAAACTAGTTTTTTAGAGAAGAGTTGTCCTCATCAAAGTCCCATACATTGACCTTGATGTCATCAGGAAAGCCAAAGACACTAAACAAGTTGTTCTATATTCTACTCTTGAAGTGTCTGTTCGATTATCCAAACTCAAATAGATGAAGGGCCTGCATTACCTATTAAGGTAAGAAATATTAATCTTAGATTATGAAGATTTAGTTATAGCTTGGTATTGAAAAACCATGGTATCACAAGAATGGTTTGATGGAGCAATTTTCAGCCATCAAACAGATCTTACCACATAACCAAGCATTGATAATGGGGTCGCTTACAATTTAGAGTGACCTAGAAAAATGCAGTTCCCACACCAAACAAGGTGCTCAAGCCAAGGTCTATAAGAAAATAGAACCTAAGTTTTAGCTCTTTAGATAAGAGGAATGAAAAGAGAAAGTACCAAAGGCATAGGTAGGTAAGGCACTGGTAGCCAAGTGAGCAAAGTCAAATAGCGCAAGGTTCTCACAAACAGAATCAAATGTGAGTGAATCCAAAATCATTTTCAAGACCATTTTAGGAGCTGGAGAACTAACTGTACCAAAAGGCACGGTATCATCGGTGGAATGTCACTTGCCATTAGCCATGAGAGCCTCTAGAAAGAGTAATAAGTGCAGTGGCTAAGGTTAATATTCAAGGATGAAAAGTCAAAAAGTGGAGCTATTGCTCGCAAAATTTGACTTTATATCCTTGAAGAGTCATTTGATGCTTGACATGTGGAGAAATCCGAACTAAGTGAAATGACCTACACCAATTTGAACTAAGATGCAAATGTCAGAGGTAACATGTCAAATATCCAGCCAATCATTGAATTGCTAGCCATCCACATGTCATGCTAGGATGGTGCTTCAGGAACCCATGAGCATCATGATCAGGTGATGGTGTGCCATATTGATGAGAAAAGATAGTTTGACTTTCAAAAGACCACTGGGAAACTAGATTGTCTACTAACAACCCTGAACATTTAGTCCTAAAAGCTCGGTATCCAGGCATAGGGGCATTGATGATATACCAAAATAAACCAGTCAGGTAAAAGGACCAATAAGAACTAAACCCTAAATTGGTCACAAGCCAATACACCTGAGGTGAAGAACAACCTTTCGACCGAGCCACAATAAGCTCTTGACACATGAGCTACAAGAGGCCCAACTTATTCCAGCATTGAGGTATAAGAAGTTCAGTGTCCTCATCTAAAGGTTCTACACTGAGCACCTATTGGGCTAGGATATCTTGATACAAATAGACCAGAGTCCGGATCATTATGGACTCTTATCTAGAAGGAAATCCCAATAAATTTGGGATCCATAACAACCTAGCACAAGTAACCTAGAGAGATAAAGGCCCCTAAATTCCAAAATTTGGGCATGCTCCACAATCTATAAAATATGGCTATCATTGAAAAGGTAAGGACTAATGTCTCTCTCCTTTCTAAAATATACTTTGTACATCCACCACTGACTTGAGCATTGAAGCGGCTACCGTTAGAGAGTTCCTGATAGCCCTCTTCACTTTTTCTCTTATTACAAATTAGTAGAAGAACAACCTAGTGGATCAATCTTGAGGAGCCTCTCGAACCAAAACTGGTAAAGATCTAGGATTTTTCAATAGTATCCATGCATGTGTGTCCAAACCTTCTATGCCATATCCATTCATTATTTTCATGAGCTACAAAACACTTTTTAATATTCAAATCATCTTAATTAATAGTACAGACATTTCCATCATGATGATCCATAAAAATAATATTATTGCTATCATTATGTCTAATTATGCAATGATTAGATTTAAGTAAAATATGAAATCCCTTATCACATAATTGACTAATAGATAACATATTATGCTTAAATTCCTCAACTAAGAGTGAACCTTTAACTATAGAGGAACAAATGGAAATATGACCTTCACCAATGATTTTACCTTTACCATTGTCTCCAAAAGTGATGAATCCATCTACTTTGCTTACCAACTCGTTGAAAATTAATGGATTTATTATCATGTGTCTTGAACATTGACTATTGAGAATCCACCTTCTCTTTTTTATTTTTTTACTCTTTCTTCTTTCTTCTTTCTTCTTTCCCCTTCTCCTTCATTTCTCTCCTCCTTCTTCATTGAATACTATGGCTGACTGGGGCTCCTCTAGCTTCTTGAATTCATGGCTAGATCTAGCCCTGACCAGCAGTGGTTGACACCTAAGCATGGCAAGAGTAGCAAGTGGTGGCGCTTGGTACAGTGGGGGTTTCCCTTGTGGGAAGCTAACAATCAGGACAATAAGTGCCAAAGTCAACATTGTCGTGGCCCAACATAGTGATGAAGTGAGGTCAACACTAGGTGGCCAAGGGTGAGTGGGGGCTCTACATAGGCACAATGCAAACATGATGCCAATGTTGTGAGATCGGCACAAGGTGGCTTAGAGTGTGTAGTGGCTCTATGTGACCACGATGCAGATCTCATAATCGGTGCAGCAAGGTCGCCCCTATGAGCAGCTCAAGGAGAGGAGGTGGGTTGCAAAGGAAATTGGGCTATGTCATGTAGCTAGGCTACCTTGCTTGGGTCAGCTTAGCTAGTTAATGCCCAATGGGGGTGGCTATCACTATCAATAGGACCAAGTGGCAAACGTGGGTGAGGCCATCAGAGGTCTGACTAGTTGCAGTCAGGGTGGGAAGAGAACTAGCCGCTGCAAGCAACAACATCCCTTTACCAATTTTGTCGACAAGCTACATGTGCCACTGCGGTTGGAACCATGCTTGCTCTGATTGGAGGCATTAGAATGCTAGGGACTTTAGTTACATGCTACTAGGCTCCTTCCTCTGGGTGAGATGTCCACCGATCTTGTCAAGGCAAGGTCACTAAGCCCTGAGTCAAATATGTCAAACTAGCTATAGAGCGGATCAATGAGTGACATAGGTAAGGCATTGAGCAGTGAGAAGGCAAACAAAGAATAGCAGGATGAGAAAGAAAAGGAAGAACTAAAAGCATCAAGATAATAGATTACCTCATCTGCATTTTTTTCTTGCCTAAGTTTTTTTGGTCTCCTCACTCTTGATCTCCTTCTTTTTTTTCTCTCTCCATTGGTTTGCAGGGCTCTATCGAATTTTATAGAACCAAAAGATTATAGGATTCAATTGATCCTTGTTTGAAAATTTGAATTATTCTGGATTATAGTTTCTTTTGAATTTTGAATATTTTTGTTTATAGATGTGATTAAATTTGATTGAGATATACTAGATGAAGTTATAGCAATTTTGAAATTGTAGTATTTTATGAAATCACAAAATATAAGAGGGTTATTTACAATTTTTTTTTCATCTTTAGAGACTAATTTGTAATTTCTATGAATTCAGGGGCATTTGTTGTAAAATTGGCTAAAATATCCTATTTTAAGGTTTCAAAACTTTTAAAGTCCTTTTTATGAGATACTATTTATGAAATAATAAATTTTTGACTTATTTGCAAAAAAACCTTAAAGGATCTCTTTGTAAATTTATGAATATTAAAATTTTAATTTCATATTTCATAGAGGGTTTATTTCCAAAATTTGAAAAATTTTAATGATTTATTTACAAATATGAATTTTAAAGTGTTTATTTGTAAATCCTAGATTTTATAAAAATTAATTTTTAATTATTAATCTTTAAGAGGTCTTTCTATAAACCTTAGATTTTTATGAGGACTAATTTCTAGTTTGAAGATTTTTATATATCTTTTTCTTAAAATTTTCAATCTAGGAATTTATTTGTAAAAAAAAACTGATTAGGAACCTACTTTTTGGAACCTATTTGACCTGAGAACCTACTTGTAAAGGTTTCTTCATTTTGGCTCAAATTTTTAGTGAGTTTTCAGCTTAATTTTGGTTCAAAATTTGGGCCACTCAGCCCACTCGGTTTGAATTCAATTTAAGCCCAAATTTCACACCAATTCAGTTTTGAATCAAGCATAAATTTTAGTCAAATTTTACTATGATTTAGGTCCTACTATGATTCATATTTGGGTCAAAATCTAATGACATTCAAGCTTCTATCATGGTCAAATTTTGACCAAACTTAAATTGACTAAAAATGAGCCAAACGAAGTGCTCCCTTCATATTCTCTTCTCAAGTTTCGAACAAGAGGAAATGGGGAAATTTTTCTTTAGGTATATAATCCCATATGTCTTTCTTTGTGTCCTTACTTGTTTTACCGTTCAATGCCCTAGCAATGTACGAGAGAAATTTTATATTTTCTTGATGGTAGGATCCCAGTTGGTCATATAAAATTGGTTTGGCTTGACACATGAGACTGGACTTGATTTGCCACACATAATAGACTATATTTTCTATGTGAGAGTGGACTTGGTTTTTCCTCATTGGATTTCGTGTTTGTGTTTTGCCTCAAGAAGCATGGGGCACATACTTAACTTGCTATTCTTTGAGAAAGCCAGATGTTTTGTCATTAAAAGAGTACATACTTTTTTTCCCTTTTTTTTTTGCCCTTAGAGGCTTATGTGTAATAACTCTTTAAGAAGCAAACATTGATTGGTGGCATGGCTCTTTTCTCTTTGTCATCAATTAATTGATAGGATCCCCTTCAAATTCCCTCTTAATGATGTAGGGGCCTTCCTAATTAGACTCAAATTTATATTTCTTACTTCAATTTGGGATTATGACTCTTTTTACCACTAGCACTATCTCTCCCTTCTAGAAAGACATAAGCATATTCATCTGATTATAGGCCCTAGACATTTGTGTTTACTACATTCCAAGTTTTTCTAAGTGATGAGCCTTGTTTCATCCAAAGAATTCAGCTCATCTAGGTGGAGATGAACATTTTCTTCTTTTGTGATTTCTTCTCACAAGACAATTCTCAAAGAGGGAATTTGTACCTCCAATGAAAAAATTATCTCTATCCCAAATAACAATATATATGGTGCTGACTGGGTAGTACTTCGAGATGTAGTGTGAAAGACCAACAATGATTCAAAAAGTTTCTGACACCAATCTCTTTTATTTCTAGCAATAACTTTCTTTAGTATCTTTGAAAGGGTTTTGTTGAATACCTCAGTAAGGTCATTTGCCCTTGTGTTATAGATGGGTTAATATCACCAGTCTATTTTTCGATTGTGTGTAAATCATCCCACCTTAAAGCTTTAAAGGATAACCCATTATTAGAAATAATTATTCAAGAAACATCAAATCAATATATAATATGCTCCCAAAAATGGATGAAAATATTGGTTTTTTACTTCTTTTAGTGGACCTACTTTTTCCCATTGAGAGAAGTAATTGGTCACTGCCAATATGAAGCAATGACCTTTGGAAGAAGGTGGCTTGATTGAGCTAACTATATTCATACCTGACATTTAAAGTAACCATGATGAATACCATTAGGTGCAGAGGGTTTGATGTGTTGATGAATGAAGTCACCATAAATTTGACATAGGTGACACTTTCTTATATATTTGATACAGTCTCTCACCATCATCAGCCAGTGATAGCTCGGATGCTTAATTTTCATCATTATTTTAGGGCTTGATTGATGAGCTCCATAGATCCCTGAGTGTGCTTTGTACATGACTTCCTTTACCTCTTCGTCTAAAAAGTAACTTAAACTAGTTGATCAACAGACATCTATAGGATCAATTTCAACAATCTGAGAGTAGAGAAGATCCTGGGGAGCAACCTCGATGCACAAATCAAAGTTTATTTAATTTGAAGTGCTCTATTAGATGCCATGAGAACATTGACTTCTAATAGACAAAGTCTCTATTGTTAATTACCCTGACAATTATGAGAAACTCCCCTAAAGCAAGAAAACTAACCAATAAAATAGAGACATAAAAAGAAAAGAAGAGAGCATTCGATTAATCTTAAAAAATTATACATGCTTTAAGTAAGGGCATACCCTCACTTCACAATGAATTTCAACATAGAACTATAGACAATATGAAATAAAGAAAAGGAAAAGAGAAAGAAGGAGCTTTGGTATGTGTTGTTGCCTTGTTCCTATGTATTGGACTATGTGATGTCCAATTTGAATGAGTGTTGACCTAATTTTCAGTAGATGTTGATGATTTAGTTTGGTAGTTTCCAATAACCTAATCATTAGTGATAACATCTTTTAAATTGAAGTGTTTCCATTAGCCAATAAGACATTGGGAATAACTTTATTTATTTTGAAGAGTTCTCACTTGCTAATAAGATGTAGGTGATAACTTCATTTGGTTTCAAAGTGTTTTCATAGCTGATGAGGCGTAGGTGTAACTTCGCTTAGTTCTAAAGTGTTTCCATAGCCGATGAGACGTGAGTGATAACTTCATTTGGTTTTGAAGCATTTCTATAGCCAATGAGATGTAAGTAATAACTTTATTAATTTTGATGTATTTCTATAGCCAATGAGGTATAAGCAATAACTTCATTTGGTTTCAAAATATTTTTATATCTAATAAGGCATAAGCAATAACTTTAATTAGTTTCAAAGAGTTTCTCTAGGCAATAGACGTAAGTGATAACTTTATTTAGTTTTGAAGTATTTCTATAGCCAATAAGGAGTAAATAATAATTACATTAATTTTGAAGTGTTTCTATAGTCAATAAGGTGTAAGCAATAACTTAATTAATTTTGAAGTGTTTCAATAGCCAATGAGCCGTAACTAATAACTTCATTGATTTTAAAGTATTTCTATAGCTTATGAAGTGTAAATAATAACTTTATCTAGTTTTAAATTATTTTTATAGCCAATGTGGTGTAAGCAATAACTTCATTGATTTCGAAGTGTTTCTATAGTCAATGAATATAAGTAATAACTTCATTTGGTTTTGAAGTATTTCTATAACCAATGAGGTACAAGAAATAACTTCATTGATTTTGAAGTGTTTCTATAACTAATGAGGCATAAGAAATAATTTTATTTAGTTTTGAAGTGTTTTTATACCTAATGAGGTGTAAAAAATAACTTTATTTAGTTTTGAAGTGTTTCTATAGCTAATGAGACGTAAGTAATAACTTCATTATTTTTGAACTATTTCTATAGCCAATGGGATGTAGCAATAACTTTTATTTGATTTCAAAATATTTCTATAGTCAATGAGGCATAAACAATAGCTTCATTGATTTTGAAGTATTTATATAACTAATGAGATGTAAGCAATAACTTTATTTAATTTTAAAGTATTTCCATATTCAATAAGGCATAGGTAATAACTTCCTTGATTTTGAAGTATTTCTATAGTCAATGAGCTGTAAGTACTAACTTCATTTGATTTTGAAGTGTTTCTATAGCTAATGAGGTGTAAATAATAATTTCATTAATTTTGAAGTATTATTATAGGCAATGAGGTGTAAACAATAATTTTATTGATTTTAAAGTATTTATATAGCTAATGAGGTGTAAGCAATAACTTCATTTAGTTTTAAAGTGTCATACCCACTACTTGTGAAGCTAAGCATAGCCTTGGAGTACTGCCAAAGACTTTTGTAGTATATCCGACGGAACTTAGTTTAACCTAATTTAGTTTCACTTGAACTAGTTCTGATTTAAGTTAAGATGGTAACATCACCCATTGTTCATATCCTTGGAGTATTGCTAAAGCCTTAGCACACCCAATGAAACTTAATTTAACCCTATTTAATTCCATTAGGACTAATATAGTTTAGGTTCAAGTTTGATTTGGAATCAATTCAATGTTCAACACTCAATTTCGATTCGAGTCTGAATTGATTCAACTCGACATTTAAAACTTGATTGAATATGATTCATTAACTCCTTCCTAAAAGATAGTGATACATTCTGGTTTTCTATTCCCAGAACCTTTGGTGATTGGGTTTACACTAATCCTTATAGCATGACTAAGGGATCCATGTGAAACATCCATTCCTAAAATTATTATTGGTATTAACAATAAATGTTTAGCTTGCAATAACGAATTGAATTCACCACTTGGCATTGATTTGTAGAAGAACATTTGTCAAATACTAATCATTGAATCTAGTTGGAGCAGTGTTGATTTTGATTCGCATTTGATTTGATTTAATTCAATGTTTAGGACTCAATTTTCATTTGAGTTTGGTTTGATTTAGGTCAAGTTTGACCTTAGGTTTGAGTTTGCATCTTGATGGGCTTTGGTTCAAGTTTAAGGTGATTTGGCTCAACTTGGTTTTAGTTCAGGCTCAGCCTAGTTCTAGATTGATTTTGAGTTTGATCAATTAGTTTGAAGTTGATTTAACCTAACTAGGGTTTGAGTTGAGCTTAGTTTGATTGAGATTGAATTTGATTTGAACTTGACTTGGTTTTAAATTAACCCAACTTGAACTTGATAGCATTGGGTCTAAGTTGATTTGGTCTGGATTAATTTAATTCAAATTTTGGATCTAGTTCTAATTTGAGGTTTAGTCCATTTATATAATCAATTTAGATTCATTTGGTGGTCTATTTAGTTCTGTTCATTTGCTCTAGCTCAGTTTAATATGACTGAGTCACTTGAATTTTAATCAATTTGTGTGAATCGATTTGGTTTGAGGGTCCAAAGGCTATCATGACACTTTTAGGTAAACCCATAGGCTGGCCTTAGTTTGAATTGATGTTCAACAAGCTCGTAAGATGGCCTTAGTTTGAATAAATATTCGGTGAGTTTGTAAGTTCGCCTTAGTCTAAGTAGGTATTCAACAAGCTTGTAAACTGGTCTTAGTTCGAATAGGTGAGCTCATAAGCTGAACTTAGTCTGAGTAGATGTTTGGTAAGCTCATACACTGGCCTTAGCACAAAATAGATGTTTGGCAAACTTGCGAGCTAGCCTTAGCCTAAATAGGCATTTGGCAAGCTAGCAAGCTGGCCTTAATTTGAATAGATGGTTGGTGAGCTCATAAGCTAGCCTTAGTCTAGGTAAGCTTACAAGCTGGCCTTTGTCTAAGAAGATATCTAGTGAGCTCAAAAGCTAGTCTTAGTCCTAGTAGACGTCCAACGAGCCCACAAGTTAGCCTTATTTTAAATAGACATTTAGCCTTAGTTTGAGTACATGTTCAGTGACATTGTAATCTAGTCTTAGTTCGAGTACATGTTTAGTGAGCTCAAAAGCCGATCTTAATCTGAATGGATATTTGGTGAGCTTACAAGTTGGCCTTACCCTGAGTAGAAATTTGACAGACTAGCAAATTATCCTTAGTCTGAGTAGACGTATGGTAAGCTTGTAAGTTGGCTTTAGTCTGAATAGATATTTGGCGAGATCACAAGCTGGTCTTATTCTGAAATTAGTTTTGAGTGAGCTCGTGGGCTGGCTCTAAGCTGGAGTTGATTTTTGGGCGAGCTCGTGGGCTGGCCCTAGGTCGATAGTAGAGGTCCATTAATGCACAAAGCTGTGGGTAACCAAGATATTGGTCGATCTCCATTGATGTGTAGAATCATGGGTGGCTGTGATGTTGGTAGAGGTCCACCGTCATGCAAAGAGCCGTAGGTGACTATGGTGTTGATGGAGTTTCCTTAACACGCCAAAGACCACGAGTGACTACTGTGGTGGTGTCAAAAATTGAAATAAGTCTTTTTTTTTAGGGCCAACAACCTTTTTTATATTTTTTAGTTTCTTTTCTTATTCTTTCCTCTCAACCTTGCCCCTTGCCTCCTTTCTTTGAAACTTCATAGGAGCTCTACCAAGCCATGGTGGCTTGGCCTTCTTCTCGGCCAAATTTGGCCTGTCTTCCTGGTGGCAAGGCAAAGGGGCACTCTAGCCTCTCATCTCATGGGCAGATCTAGACTATAGTAGTGACCAGCTTTCACCTAGTGTGGGCATAATCGAAGGCGATGAACCAAGCCAGTGGGCGATGCAGGTGAGGAAGGCAGGCCAGAGAGGTGGAAGGAATATGTGGGGTTGAGGCAACGATGGAGGAGCTCGGCTACTTCACATGGCTGGGGATGGCATAGAATAGGGCAATCCAAGGCATGGGCCAAGTGGGTGAGACCCATAGGGGCGCGGCGCGGCACGGTGCTGGTTGCAGGAAGGGCTGCTGGGGTGATCGAAACTAGCGGTGGGGGAAAAACCAGTCGTTGGTAGCACTGGAATGAGGGATGGCTCCAAAGGCGTGGCTAGTGTGGGGGTTGTCCTTGTGGGTAGGCACTGGCATGGAGATCATGTTCGCAAGCAAGTGGCTCGACAAGCCGTGGAGGCATAGGCTAGGAGGAGACATGCTCCTTGTAACAACTTTGATGGAGTTCAAGGGAAAACAAAGCTTTGGGTTTTTGACAATGTGAAAGCGATAGAGGCAAGTGATCACATGCGTGGAAGGAGACGAGTGGAGCAGTAGACTCGTCCCGATAAGGAAAGCCAAAGAGAAGAATGGACGAAAGCAAAAGAAAAGGTAAGAGCTTACATCTCGTCCCTCTGCAGCTTCTAATATCCTCTTCTCTATTTCCTTCTCCATGATGGCCTGCTAATCCTTCTTCATGTTCTCTCCATCTCTATTTTACTCTTTTTCTTTTCCAGATTTTCATCTATTTTATAGGCCTCGGAGAGATTTGCATCAAATCGTTGATTGGATGAATTTGAAATATTGTGGTTGTGATTTGGCGAGGGAGTTATATTTCTAAATTTATGAATGACATGTAATTCATCAATTAAGATTTGTTTTCCCAATGAATAGATTCAAGATTTATATTATTTAGGATGCTAAATTTTTAGGGGGTTATTTGTAAATTTTTTGAAAAATTTGATCAAAATATAATTTTGTAAACTCCAGGGGCTTTTTTGAATAAAATTTGGACTTATTTGTAAATAAACATTTTTAGGGAGCCTATTTATGAAAATTAGAAATTTCAGTGGTTTATTTGTAAATATAAAATTTTGAGGGATTTAGTCACAAATTTTAATTTAGCCCAAATCTAATTTTGGTCCTTGATAAAAATTTGGGCCCAAGTCAATTGAAGGCTCAATATCTAAATTTGCCTCATCACAAGTCTCGTCAAAGTCGGAATAGGATTACAAAGTCTACTTAAACAACCTCCTATATAGTATCATTGATGAGTAGGAAACGTGTTACTCTCTTCCTAAGTTATACTCGGGCCAATTTATTTTTTGGGAGTTTACTATTTTGTAGGCAATTGGTGAATGATATTCTCCAATCTGTCATCTCCACTATCACTTTAGATTCAATTTCCTCATGCTTAATGCTAAAGGCTAAACTTATCACCTGTCTACTATAAACTATGATTAGAATTTTTGCTTGATCAAGGTTAGCTAATGTCTTAGCTAACTTGGTTAAGAAATTAGCTTTCATATTGACACATTGAGGAACTTTAACTTTTTAAACATATGAAATCTGTCTCATGAGTTCTCAAGCTTTTTTATAATTTTTTAATAACTCAAATTTATGAATTTTGAATTTACCTTCCACTTGACTAATGACCAAGTGTGAATCAACAAAAGCATGTACCTGTGAGATCCCATGTTAAAGGCCATTTCTAGTCCTACAGTTAGGCCTCTGTATTTTACTTCATTATTTATGTTTAATTTTGAGAGGGAAGAGGAGTATTGTAAAATGCCCCTATTTGGGATGATAAATACAAACCCAATGTTTGCTTTAATTTACAAAAGTTTCGGCCTAATTTCTAATTTGATGGATGATATTCTATGAAAGTATATCTTCCAGTTGTGTTCTCCTTTCTTGATAGAAAAGGTTTTTTTTAATTGGGGAGCTTGCAATATAGTGAAGAGTCACCTAGCATCAAGTGAGCAGCGAGAAAATCAACATAGGCTTATCCTTTAACTACCTTTTTGAATAGTGAACTTGATGTCATACTATATGAGGATTAAGGCCCATTTCTCTAACTTTCTAGTGAGTATGGGTCTAGGTATTAAATATTTTATGAGATCAATCTTTGATATTGAAATAACCTAATAAAAAAGTAAGTAATTTTTGAGCTTTTTTACTACGAATATGAGCACCAAAAAGTACTTCTCGATATGAAAGAAATTATTCTCTGCCTCCTCTAGCATTCCACTCTAATAATAAAAGTATTTTTTTCTTAGCCTTCTTCATTATTTTAGATGAGAAGTGCCCCCAAGGACACCTCCATTGTAACTATATAGAGAATTAAGGGCCTATCAGGCACAAGTGTCACGAGGACTGCTGGTTTTAAGAAATACTACTTTATCTCTTCAAAGGTTTGTTAGCATTCTTGATCCCAAACAGATGGAGTATCCTTTTTTATTAATTCAAAAAAGGGTTTGCACTTCTTGGAGGGGTTCAAAATGAATCTTTATGTATACAAGTCAGCATTGGAATGACCTCAACTATTTTAAGTTATTAGGTGATAGCATATCCAGGAAGATTTTGATTTTAGATAGATAAATTTTGATTCCTCAATATCTAACAATAAAGCTGAGAAATTTCCTTGATGATACCTTGAAAGCATGTTTTATAGAATTCATCTTGAAGTTATATTTTCTAAGGCGATTAAAAATTACTCTTAGGTTTTTGATTCACTTTTCTTTAGCTTTAATTTTGACCACCAAATTATCTTTTAGATATGCTTTATTTAAGCCCTTAGAGTCTACACCAATGTGGATTTGGCATTCTTCTTCTTGACTGACATAATGCATGCTATCCAATTTAGGTATTTTTTTGATGAAGTTTGCTTTAGTGAGTTTCTTTGTTTCTTCTATTACCTTTCGCTCTAGGTTGAGTTTCATCTTCCTAGGTGCTTGTTTGACTGATACAATTTTGGGATTAATAGCCAGCACACAAATTGCAATTTCAAGGTGCAGGCATTTCCCTATTGTTCTATACGAAGTAGTCGATGCATTCTTCAAGCACTTCTTTGAGTTAGGCTTGACTTTCCTCTAAAATTTGTGTAATAAAGCTAGGCCTAGGGTCTTATCTGAGCCTAAGATAATTTCCATTAGTTTATGCACTGTGGATTGGCCCCCTATCTTTGAATTCTGGTGGAGCCTCTTTTGACTTAAGGATCACCTCTTCACCAAGTGGTATATCATGTTGAACAGGATATGGCAAGGGTTCTTCCTTTGGTACCGAAGATGTTTTGGCAGCATCATCCCCCTCTCTTTAGGTTCTAATAGAGCTTTACTTAGGACTTTGCCTTCTTGTATTGTTTGGAAAACCATGAGTGGTTTAATACACACAATTTTCTTATTAGAAGGTATTAAGGATATTTGATCATCCTCATTATTAGATACAGACCTAATGATGACCATAAGGCATGTATTAATGCTTGGGGTGATATAACCTACTCCTTTGAAATTCTTATTTCCTCCTTCAAGAATATAAGCACACCCTTAGGGTGGGTCTCGTAATTTTTTTTTAAGAAATGGCTTTATTCTTTTATTTGTTAAAGCCTATAGCCATATTTCTTGAATTTTTGATGAAGCATCTCTAGAAAATATTTGGATATAACTAATAGTCATCAACATCTTTTGGATCTTCAGTGTTCAAGATTTTTTGTATGCATAGGACATAGGAGATTGCCTTGTAGAATAATGTCTCCTTTTCTCTCTTATGTCATGCGAAATATAAAAGGTTATTAATTCCTCTATAGTGTTAGTGTTTAACTCATCAAATGGCTTAAGGAAGCCTTTTGGAACCCTCATAACAAGAAGGGTATTTTTCTTTTAGACCTCTATTATTATTTTAATTAGAAGAATAGCCACCAAGATAGAATTATGGGGTTCTTCATCTAAAGACTCTGTGTTAGTCCCTGGATGAGGAGAGCCAAAGTTCATATCAACAATCATCTTCTTTACTTAACTGATGGAAGCAAATCCTTTATTAGCATGGGGTCTTTAACATACAAACCCATTAGTCCAATGTTCTTTACCATCCTTGAAGTATTTGAGATATTGATGTAGGGTTGATAGCACTACTTTATTTTCATATATCAATGACCTTTCTAATAATGCCTTGTACGATACATCAATGTCAATCACATGAAACTTAGCATCGATCATTAATTTGCATATCTTTAGAGGTACGGTTGTAGCTCCAAGGGCACTTTGGCTATTTTCATTAAACCTTTGGATAGTTATAATTTTGGAAGATAAGTACCATAGTCCAAAGCTAAAGCCCATAAAGTTTGGAGGGTCATCCAATTGATTGAGGAGGCTGGGTTGATAAGGATACAATTGATTTTAATCTCATCACTATTCCCAATGATATATAGTAGTTTGTTGTGATTTGCCATCCCTAGCAATAAGTCACCATTTGTAAAGGTGATAATAGGAGTCCGACGAGCATATAATGAATCCTTCATGTTTTCCTCAATAAGATATGTCTAATAATCAATTGGATTTTACAAGATTTTCTTGAGATGAGAAATATTATACTTGACCTTTTTCTGTGTAGGTTCGGCTTGCAAAGGCTTTGCATCTTCATTTGTTTGGATTTCTTTTTCTTTGTCTTTTTCTTTAGAGGTATTCTTATCTCTAGGCATTAAGAATTGCTTGGGGGTAGTACTTTACGACCCTTGAGTTGTACTTGATTTGTATTTCTTAGTGGGCTTTTGGCATCTTGAGATCAATTGGGCTCTTCTTGAAAATCACTACCGAGGTTGATCATATGGTAGGAAATAGTGGATCCTTACCCCTAATTGTTGGTTTTTCAAGTGTCTTAAGAGGATGTGACTAGATAACAACCATCCCTCTCTACCTTAGAATTAGGCATATAGGGTTTCTAGTCGAGAGATCTTAGGAGACTATTTGGATAAATCCATCTACTTTATTAACTAGATAACCTTCATTAGGATTTTGTATTTGGGGCATTTCTTTTGTGAATATTTGGATTGGCTTAACGTAGGAGTTGGATGGACATTGGTGTTGGCTTGTTTGATTCTTTCCCAAAACATCTGCTTTTTCTTTTAGTGCTTAATTGGTGTCGGGCCTCTCAGTGTGATTGTAGAGTCATTTTGACTTGGACACAAAGTCAAATTCATCATCTATGTTTTGTATATATACAATGCCTTATATATAAGATGCTCTTTCTCACATTTCTTTCTCAAAATCAAAGTCTGTTATGTAATGGCTTACTTGATGAGCTTATGTAGTATTAGGTAGTTGGTTAGGTAAAGGCTGACCAAGCCAATAATGCTTAGCTAGTCTTTTTGGTTGATCAACCACACTGGGACTAACACAGGGCCTTTTGAATGACTGGTCTATGTCATTGCTTAGGCTCATACCAATGGATGGGACTTTCAATCCACTTAGATGACCAAAGATAGTATGCTGCAATGTTTGGATTTCAAACAGGCTACATATTGCTCTTGCCCAACCAATTGAGCTAATGCACTCCAGTGATGAAAATGGGACTACTTTTTTCAAGATTTGGGGATGGATGAGAAGGACTAGTAGAGCTTGAGGGTAGGCCACAAGGGGAAGACTCCATTCTATCTATGATGCATTAAATCAATCAAGAAAAATAAAATATGAGTAAATAGATCTAGCGAGACTCCCCTTGTGATTAGCCTTACCTATGTAGTCTAGGAGAGGTAGTTGATTTGTCCTAGCTTTGGAGGTTAGGGAAGCATCCCTTTCATCAAACCATTTATGGAAAGAGCTGAAAGAAAGGGTCCCACTTCATTTCCTACAACAATTGAATTAGACTAAACTATTCAGCAAGGCAATTAAATAGGACTCTTCAACCTTAGAAAAAGCTTGCCTGAAAATACAAAGTTATATCCTAATACAAGGAGGGTGCTAAGTAGGAGATTTGGCCAATACAAAGAAAAATAGGAGACACATATAGCATGGAATGGCTATCAAGGTTGTGCCAAACAAACATGAAAGCAAAGTGAACAAGATAGGAAACGATTATAGGAGTCAAAGTAGGGCAGTACAAGTTGAGAAAGAAGAACTAGAAGCATAACTCAAGGTAAAATTGGTTGGCTTTCAAGTTGAAGTCAAAAGGGTTGGCACAATCAAATAAGTACACGATTTCCTTATTTTAGTATGTTATGATTCCCCTTTACTTGTCTCTATCTATTGATGTTCTCTAGCCAAATCTTCTTTGAACTCCTCTAAAGTTGGTAGAGGGGATCATTCCATTGGTTGTCAGGCTAGGACTTGACCAAACCTAATGGATTGATTATTTGCCATTAGGTTATTTGATGGTGATAGAGCTAATGAATTATCAGCATCTATGGTACTTGTATGAGCCACCATGGACAAGAAGCAATGGACCTAGATGGTTGTCTTTCAAGAGTGTTTATCTTCTTTAATCCTCTTTTAGGATGGATAGTCATCCTAATCTTTAGGAGGATTAGAAAGTGGTTTTCTGTCATTTAAACAAGGCCTTTTGTGTACCTTTGCCTTCTCCTCCACCATTCTTTCCATCTTTTCAAATTCTTTGGAAAGTATGGTGGTTACATTTGAGATACTCTCTATGTGGATAATTAAGGCATGCATGCTTTTGTTCATCGCTTGCATTTGTGTTCTGGCACACTTCATATTAGTTATAACTAGGACCTTTAGACCTCGTTTGTTTTGGGATCAGGATCAAAATCAACTCGTTTTAGAATTATTTTTTTCTTGTAAAATTAATATTTATTATTTTATACGATTATTAAATTAAATTATTATAAAAAATTAAATAGTTTTTTGAGGTTTAAATTATTGAAGCCTTAATTTTGATAAAAAGATATTAGTTTACAAAAGTAGTTCACTAGTCTTGACCTTGACCTTGACCTTGACCCCCAACCAAACGGCCTCTTATAGTATTTAGCTATAACTTAATCATGCCATATTCATATTCATAGATGAACCACTCCTTAATATTGTCATCTTGGTGGCAGTCTACTAGAATACTCATGGGAATCTTCATTTCATTAGTGATATGCTTGACAAATTTATTTGTTTCTTTTTGCCTTGCACGCTAAACCTCATCACCACTAGGATGATGAGATGACTTCAATGATTGGTTTGATTATGAGCTTTCAACAATGATAATGGTAGCACATGTTGCTATTGGCGCTCTTCTTTCCCATCCCCAGTGTCGAAGTCCTCAAGTAAAGCTCTAAGTTCACTGCGAAAGAGTTCCTTGATAGTTATTTGATTTCTTTCTCCTTGGATGTACTCTTCCAAGGCATTAATGTACTCTTGGATGACCAATTTCTTGGTTGTGTTTTCCTCTGGTTGGATTACTTCTCCTTCTTTATATTCTTATTTTTTTTTCTTTTTAATGTTTTGGGTAGGTGAAGAAGTTTGGTCTAATGAAGCTTACCATACTACTATTCTAGAGTTCTCAGGATTCTTACCCATCTTATTCATTAGCTTTTTAACCTTTTAGAGATGTTTATCTCCCACAAATGCTCTTATTTGGGTGTATATTATTCTTCTTCCCTAAAAAGGAATCCAGCAAGTAGTTCATGTGTCTCGAACATAGTAATATATTAATGTGTTCGGTAGGTGTATTAAATCGGGTTAATTTCAAGAGAGTTTACTTGCTTTCTTGATATTTCTCTTCAATTTAGTTCTTGAACATATAGTAATCTTCAAGTGTATGATCCAAGACTCTATGATAGGACAATAATTTGGATGGTCTTTTTTATTTATTTGGCCCTTTGCATTATGAAAATTAAAGGCCTAATTTCAAGATGTATTGGAAGATTTTATCTACTCTTTCTCTCTTAAAAAAGTTTTTTTTTTCTTGAGCGTCTATTGAAGACTGTTGGATGGTTGAACTTCTCCATCTTTTTTAAAAGTGGGCAATTTTTGAGAAGTATTTCCACTTGTAGTAGGATTTGTAGACTTCTTTTGTTCATTTATTATAAATATTGCTCTCATATTTTTAAAACGCTTCTCTCACTTTGCCACTACAACATTTATTGTTATTCCCGATACTAATAAAGCATTGTTAAAAGTAAAATTAATATCAAAAAATTTTTTATCGGTGCTAATTTACAGCACTAATGAAGCGCCATGTTAGGTAACATCGTGAATATTCGTAGTATGAAATTAGCGCCTTTAAAAATTATTAGCATGACTAATATTTGGACGTTAGCAGCACTAATTATTAATGCCGCTAACTGCTGCTAATGGCTATACAGTAGCAGCACTACAGTAACATCACTACAATAGCGGCACTACAATAACGCTACTAGTACATGATAAATACATATTGTGACCACAATTAGTATATAAAAAAATAATTAAATATTTTTTCTTTGTTAAATGATAACCGATAAAAGATTTGATTGCAAAAAAGGACTTATATTATTGGAAGCAAAATCCAAATTGTAATTACATCAAAACTAACTACTTGCACATGTATCAACAACTTACAGTATAACCTCTCCTAATTAAGAGAAGACAATAAAAAAACTCAAAACAAAACACCTCAAATATCTGATAAATCTGACAAACTATCAGTGGACTATGCTTTGTTATGTTGAAAAATTGAAGCTTGATGATTTGAAGGCTGAAAATTTGCTGGTCCTTCCTCCACAATAATCATCGCAAACTACTGATCATGATGTTTCCTGCTACGCCTTGTCTTGAGGATTTGGCAGATGGCCTTTTTTGGAAATTCTGTTGACACACTTGTATCAAAAATAACTTGCAAACCTCACACATTTGTATTTTTAGCTGCTGCTTTCACCTCTTTTGGAAATTCTGTTGACACACTTGTATCAAAAATAGCTTGCAAGCCTCACACATTTGTATTTTTAGCTGCTGCTTTCTACGCAATCAACCTAAGTGCTTTATCAGTAAAATGTAGCTTAACCTGAAAGAGAGAACTAAGTTCAACAAATCTAGAACAAAAATATTTAATGTCTCCCAAGACATAAGACAGAGTACCCACATTAATCAGGCTAAACAATTTTTCCTATTGTTTACCCAGAGCATTCTTTGGCTCTGTTACAAACTGAAGGATAAGAATTCACAATTCATATCAGTAGACATTCAGACAACTAGCTTCAAACCAAAAGATTTCATTTCAATAATCAACCAATGAAATATTAAAAGAAGCATCAAAAGAATCCTAATGAACCAGAACCAATATCAAGTTTACATCGAGATTTTTGGAATGAGATTGTCAACAAACAAAAAAAAAGAAAAAAGAAAAGAAAAGGGTTGACACGGATTTGCAGTTTCTGTATAGGCAACAATTGAGATATAAAAAATTAGGAGAACAACTCAAGAATTGCCTGAACAAGTTGATCCTCAGTCAGAGCAGACAAGTCGATCAATATAGGAAAGCATCCAAAAAATTCCAGAATGAGCCCATATTCTCTAACATCATCACTTTCAACCTGTTGCAAAGAAACAATTAACATTTACATATCTAGGTAGTTAGAAAGGAGGAATTAGAAAACATAGAGCCAGTCAGCAAAGCCCTAGTGCCAATCAATGAAGCTCAGAAATAACATCAGAAATCATTTTTGCACTCTGTTATCTCTCTAAAATAGTCTTTTCCAAATCGACAAAGGCACCACCACATATGAAAAAAAATATCTTTTGTATTTATCTGCACAACAAATTAGTTAAAGAGATTAGGTTGCTAAAAAAATACATGTATTTCTACTATAATCTAAATAACTTTGAAATATGTACCAAATACTGAGAGAGATTTATTATGCAAAGTGAACTTTAAGAACAATTCATTGGCTACTTGTTATTATGGTAATGGTTCATCATAGAACTACATACACCAAAAAACTAGTAATGATTTAGAACATTATTATGGAGAACATTTTGATGTAGCCTTCTTAATTGAATGTGTATAGTTGCAAGGGAGTGGTGTAACCACCCCTTACTTCATAATGGCTCATTACTCGGACTCACAACCCACAACCCAATAATCGCCTTTATTTATAGGCAGCAACCACCCACTAAATCCTGACGGATAGAGAGCCAGTTTGAAGGTAGAGAGAGAGTCAAGAAACGATCGTTGGGGAGGCTTACGGAGTGACAAGAAGATTCGAGACGATCGTTATCAAGATTCGAAATAAGTGGTGTTACTTTCATCCGTTTCTCTGTCTCTATTCGAAGTAAGTTGAGTTATTTTCATCCGTTTCTCTTTACCTCTATTCGAAATAGGTTGAGTTATTTTCATCCATCTTTCTTTACCTCTATTCCTGAAACAAGTTTATATTGAATAGTCGATAAACTTAGTGACCTTCATGATATTTAGGAAGATGATTATAACTTAAATCTAAGCAAAACTAAGTAATGATTATATATGTCTAATTTTTGAGGTGTTATACCGATCTCTGGCATGTTTTGAAAATAAAAAGATTAGAGAATTAGATTTGCAAAATCCCCATCTTCCTCTCCAATTAGCGTCCGCTGTGCTCCGGTGACCGGTAGCGGAGACGGCGGCGTGCGCGGCGTGGTACGTCGGTGCGGCGGTGTGCGGTGCGGCAGCATGCGGCGTTGGTGCGAGCAAGCATCGTGCGTAGGCAGCACGGGACCTGGCGTTGGCGCAATTCCGGCGTGTGGTACGGTGTCGGGAGTGGCCGGTGGCGTGCGCACGACTGCGCTGGCTGGGGTCCGCTAGCATGCGGCTGCGCAGGCCGCTCGGGCTGCGGCAACGCCTGCTTCGGCCCGACAGCACGAGTTGACAACGACTGGATGCGCGAGAAAGCGTGGATCTGACGACGCCGAAGGCGGTGGCCAGGCGGCAGCCGTGGCCCAGCGGAGATGGCGGCGTGGCGGCCTGGCAGCGGCTGCGGCGGTAGATTTAGGTTTAGGGTTAGAGGGGAAGAAGATGATTGGTTTTGGTTTTGGTTTTGGTTTAATTTAAAGTTGATTTTGATTTTGGTTTAGTTTAAAGTTGATTTTGGTTTTGGTTTGGTTCAGAATCGGTTTTGGTTTAGATTCTGGTTTTGGAATTGATTTGCATCAGACTTGAGCTTAATCGAACTAATGATGAGGTGAATGGTGTAGATCAAGTTAAGTAATTTGAATTCATGATTTGGTTCATTGAAATGAGTTTGATTATTATGAATTGGAATTGAAATTGATTGCATATTAGATTGGAGAAATTTAATAAGATTGATTAAATTGATTGATGAATTGATTTGGGTTTGGGATAATTGAATTTATGATTGTGTTGAAATTTGATTGGGATACTTAAATATCATTGAGGATGAATTTGTAAGATGGAATCAAATTATGATTTGTTTGGAAATCGATTGGATTGATTATGACTTAGAACTTAAAGGACTAATCTGTGAATCAAATTTGTATTGGAGACTTCTTTGAAAAACATACTATAAGGATTAAATTTGGAATTACTAAGGACTTGGGTGATAAATTGCTGGATCAATGGCAGTTGATAATAATATGATTATTTTGAGGTTCATAATGTAGAATTGATGAAAAGTATTTATCTTGATGACAGAGTTGTAATTTGGAATGATATAAGGGCTAAATTGTATATATACATTTGAACAGTCATAACCTTCTCATTTGAGATCCGATTGTGATGGTCTAGGAGTCGTTGGATTTGGTTTTTCATGCTGATTCTATTGGTGGTCTTAAATCTTTCCTTTGATGACGTCTTCTAACTGGATACTCTGATTTGTGATCGAGTCAAATCCTTTCTATCGCTTGGTAATCTTGACTCGATATTTATTGTGGCTAAGCCTTTGGTATCTTGAGGGACGTATGTAGTGGGACTCTATTTGACTGGTACCAGTCGGCGATTCCCTACTTCGGTACAGGATTAGTGAGACTGTCAGACGTGATAGTAGTCGGTCTCCTGAGTGGTAGGAGACGTGATCCGTTGTGTGATTAAACGGGATCACCACTCCATCAGTGGTTGGGAGTGCAGCGTGGTATGACTCTACTTGGTAGGGGGGTCCAGCCACACCCATATACTGATTTACGTGTAGATTGGTTCGACTCTTCTTGGTGGGGGGTGCGACCGTCTCCGTAATATCTGTAGGGAAGTCCATAGTCACTGTCTCTGACCACTGGCTATCGTGATTGTGATATCTTATGTAGTCGGGCTCCTGAGTTGTAGGGGACGTGATCCGTTGGGTGATTAGACGAATCACCACTCTATCGGCAGTTGAGAGTGCAGCGTGGTATGACTCTACTTGGTAGGGGGTCCAGTCACACCCATAAGATATCCTTGTTGATTCATTCCTTACTGTGGATGTTGATTTATCTAATCATCATTGTCGTTGTATTATTTTTGATACTGCTGTGTTAATTTTATTGTTACCACCTAAATATTGATCTCTCCTATTGTTTGGAGAAGGTAACTTCCTACTGAGCATTCGTGACTCATTCTTTGATTGTTCCTATCCACAGGAGAGTAGCAGATAGGCATAGGTGATTACAGTAGCAGAGAGTACGTGCGCGATTACACCTGGAGCGGATTTATTTACATGTTATTTTATTTTTATGTATGGGAATACTTTTGAGGACTTGAGTATTTCTAATGAGACCGCGTTTTATTATGTTATCTGAACTATATCCGTACCGATGAAATAAATTTTAATTCTATATATTTTGTAAACCTTTTATATATATGTTGTCCACTTGTGTTGTGTTTCGATCGAACACGACAGGGGTGTTACAAGTGGCATGTAATTTGCTTACAAACAAAGATGCCTGTTTATGAAAGCATGTTGCTACTCAAAGGGCATGTGCAACCATGCAAAAAAAGTAAATCTCAAGCATTAAAAACCAAAATTCATGCCAGAATATCAAATGACCAATCTAACAATATATTGGAAGACTCGATGTCACAATGCACAAGTGGTGGAACAACCTACAACAGAAAAGGAAATGAAACTTCCCAGTTGCCCTTCATTTGTTTAACCATACATCTAACTCTTTTGAGTTCAAAGTGTGAAAAAACAAACAGTTAAATGGGGGATGTCTGATGTCTGAGCTTTATTCTTAATCATTTCTCTGGTATGGAAAAGAGATGAACCTAATCAGACATGAAAATTCAAAACTCATATTAGACTACTAAGAATCCTGTTTCCATACATCTTTGACTGTGCCTTGATTTATCTATACATGAACACTAGTTTAAATCATTTAACCAAACACACCCTAAGCTTAGTCTGAGCATCCAGATGTGACTTGAAGAGGTATGAAGTGTAAACTCTCCCATTAATAAGAAAAAAAAGGAAAAATCAGAAAGTAACCAACCAAATAATTTGTTGTTCAAACAATTTAGCACCAATTTTTTTGACATAAATTCGAGATCTGAAGAAACAACACCCAGATGGCAACTAACAAGGGCGATTTCTTCCCATATGATTTCTCACTAATGGCAGCATCACCAAGCTACTAAGTTGAACTCCAATCAACCATCCACAGAAACATACAGCCAAGTCAGAAATCAGAAGAAAACCTATAAATTTATAGTACTACTTAAGCTGCATGAAAAAAAATAAGAATCTAAGAGAGCAGCATCAGGACACAGAAACCCCATCAAAATCTTAGTAAAATCTGTGCATAATGAATGAAAACTAAGACAATGATGATACGATCCACGTGAAACAGGTAGATTTATTATGTACACCAAAGCAAACGAAAAATCGAGCAACAGTACTGTTGAAACAAAAGCGGGAAAACAAGGGTACGAAGACGGAAAAACACGGAAGGAGAGCACCATACTAAGACAATGATCAGAGGACCTGGAGGACAGGGCGCTTACCGAGGCGCTTGATCTCCTTATCCATCCGGCCGGTGAGCATGAGGGCAAGCATCTTGAGATCGCAGAGAAAGGACCAAAGCAGGTAGGATCCAGCGGCTAGAGAAGAGGGAAATAAGAAGGCAGAGGGGGGCGGAGAGGGTGCCGGAAAAGCGGATACGGCGAGTGGAGGGTTTGGAGTGCTGGGTGACGTAGAAGGCCCAGAACTCGTCCAGGCTCCAGAAATTTATGGCCCTTGCTCGCTCGCTCGCTTTGTACTTCTTAGTCTGCGATGAAGGCAAAAGGAAGAGACGGATGGGGAGGAGGAGGAAGGAGCAAGAAAGGATTTGGGGGTTTTGTTTTCAGAGCAGAAGCGACCTTGACGACAAGATTGGGATTGGATTGTGGTCTTGGACGGAAGAGGAAGACGGGGAGAGATCAAAGGCAGAGTAGAGCTGGGAGGCGCCACGGCAGCTGCAGGAGAGGAGGATAAGAAGGAGAAGCGACGTGGCGGGGAGCGAAGGGAGGCCATGCTACGGCACGACGCTCGGTTGAAGTGATGGGATTGCGAATTCAACGTGTACAATGCGGTGTTTAACATTAGCGTCGGTATTAATCCCCCTATTAACGGTGTTAAAAAAATTAATATCGCAAATATTAATATATTAGCGATACTAATATCTTCAGTCATCATTGTTTACAAATTAGCGATATTAGTGAATTAACATCTTTAATATAGTACATATAATTGGCCTTGCTTAGTGCCCGTTTATTATTGTCGATTTTAACTCTTAATATTATAGTGCTATTTTTTCTAATTTGAAGTTTTTATAAACTAAGGATAATTAAGCTCATTCTCTCAAACTTTTTAACTTAAATAATAAAATTTTGAAAACTTAGAGATCTTAAGAAATAATCCCACAATAACTAATCAATTGATTTTATTTTATGCACTATCAACTTTCATTAAAATATGACCTTTAGCATCTCAAGTCATTTTTATTAATTATTTTGACAATCATCAAGAATTTTCTGAAATAAAAAATCTATCTAATAACATAAAGATACGAAAAAAGAAAATTATGATACGATTCATTTAAATTAGATTACGCAGCTTAAACAAGAGTATACCTTCAATTGATAATATTAAATAATTTAAATTTATAATCATAAAAAGTACGAAATGGGAAAGACTTGATGCTCACCGTTTTCCCCCTTTTCTTTATCAGGCAGCTAGATTTGGTCATCTCAAGTCGAATCCAACTTGTGGTAATAGTCAACACAGACATGCAACAGAGTTGGGCATAGCAAAACTCAATTTATAGGTTTGAACAGTCAAACCTTGGGATTCAGGCATATGAACTCAGTCAACTTCGACTACTCAATTCTTGAGTTTGCAAGTTTAAGTGATTGAACCTAAACCAATTAAGGGATTGAGTCCAAATATAATAAGGGTCCAATATGAGTTAAATCTGAACCTATTAAGGGATCAAACCTAAATCTAATAGGAATCCAACATGGGTCAAACCCCATATTCAATAGGGGTTGAATCAAGATTTATTAAAGATTTAATAAGAACCATTAAAAGTTGAATCCAAAATCCATTAGGGATTAGTAAGATCCCAATAAGGGTGGATGCAAGATTCATTAAGGATCTAATAATAACTCATTAAAAGTTGAATTTAAGATCCATTAAAGATTCACTAAGAACCCAATAAGGGTGGATGCAAGATTTATTAAGGATCTAATAAAAACTCACTAAAGATTATATCCAAGTTCCATTGAGAGTCTAATAAAGACCCAACAATAGTTGGATCCAAGATCGATTAAAGATCTAATAAGAACCCATTAAGAGTTGGATCCAAGATCCATTAAGAGTCCATTAAGAATCCAATAATGGTGGATCAAAGATCCATTAAAGAACTAATAAGAACTCACTAAGAGTTGAATTCAAGATCCAAGATTTAGGATCAAACCGAGTCAAACTTGAACCAAAATCAAATCTAAACAACAAATTGAATTAAGTCAGACTCCAATCAAACAAGTCTAAATATCGAGTTGAATCAAATTAGACTTGAAACAAAATCAAGGTTGAACATCTAACTAAATCATGTCATACTTGAATCAAAACCAAGTCTAAATATTGAATTGAATCAAATCAAATTTGAACCAAAATCAAGTTTGAACATTGAACTGAATTGATTCATACTTGAACCAAAAATCAAGTCTGAATTTTAGATTGAATTGACTACAGTTGAAATAAAATCAAGTCTCAATTGTGTCAAGTTCAAATCAATTAGAAGTTAGTCAACAATAAGCTTAAAATTATCGACAATATCTCAAGTCCAATTGACAATAAACTAGGAAAGGTTGTCGATTGTTAAGTTAGATATGGTCAATATAAGCCAAGGCCTCCAACCATTTCAAATCAAACTTAGTGTAGGCTTGAACTCATTTAGTCAGTTAACTAAACGTTATGTTCGAAAGAAGTCAACCAACAACAAACATAAAGTCGTTAGTAATACTTCAAACTCAGCCAATAAAAGCATAAAAGTCATTAGTGACACTTTATAACTAAATCATCTACAAGCCAAAGAGGTAATCGACTATTAAATTGAAAATTATAAGTATAAGCCAAGACAACTAATCATCCTCTTAAATCAAACTAAGCTAAGACAGGCTTAAATTTAATTAGTTAGTCAGCCAAATATCATATTTAAAGGAAGTTAACTAGCACAAATGCAAAGCCATCAATGACACTTCAAGCTCAACCAATATAAGTATAAAAGTCATTGGTGACACTTCAAAATCTAATCGATAATAGGCCAAAAGAAAGCGATCAATCATTAAATTTGTGGTGGTTAGTATAAGTTAAGATCACTAATCATTCTTCTAAATTAAAATCAAGGAAGTCAACTAACAACAAGTAGAAAATAGTCAGTGATACTTCAAATCTAATGGAGTTTACTAACATAAGTTAAGTAGTTATCCACACTTTGAAATCAAATAAAGTTATTAGCATTTTCCAAGGGTAAAACTGAGCATGCATTCAAGCCAAATTTCACTCGATCAAGTACATGAGAGCCGAGCAGTAGTGAACATCAAGATTTTCTCATTTGCTTCTCTCATTTTATACCCTTTTTGATTATCAATTGAAATTATTTAAATTATAGAGTGAGGGCATGTCCTTAATTAAGCCATGTGCCATTCTTTAAATTAATCAAAGTATGCTCTTCTTTCTTCATGTCTTTATTATACTAGCGAAGTTTCTTAATCTAGTAGATTCTTGATAATTATCAGAGTAATTAACAATAGGGGCTTCTACTTGTTGGAAGTGTTGTTCTTATAATTTCTTATTATGCACTCAAACCCATCCAAAATTTACTGTTATTTCAAGATTATTTCTCGGGGTCTTTTAGCTATCTTAGGTGGTCAATTGTGGCTTTATAAATTCTAACATGATTGGTGGGACATGGCATCTCCTCTAAGTGTAGAAACCTAGTGAATACATATATATACTGAAAAGAATTGAAACTAATGATTTATTCATTGTTCTCCATTATAAGAAAGAAAAATTGCATCGTCGAATGATTCTCTCAACCTAACCTACATCATCATTCTCTGTGAAGAGTCTGTGGTATACTTTCCTCAACCAACGATCATTGTGAGGGCAACTGGAGTACATATAAGCCATGGGGCTATGTCCAACTCCATCCAATTTATGCATGAAGCTTCTGCTATCATAAACAACATGAATACTTCTATTGTTATTGCCACTACTATGGCTACTATTGATCCAATTTCTGCCCTATCTATCCAACATGGATAAACTCTTTGCCTCCCATCCAAGGGGCAAAGACCGAGTTCATCTAGGGGCAAAAGCCAAATGTTATTTTGCCAAATCTTAATAGTGAAATAGAGGGCCCATTGGCACAAAGTAGGGCATCAGTCTTCTAGAGACTGGGTAATAGGCAAAAGTTAGTTTTTGGCCACTTACAACCTACCCTAGAAGTTAAAGAAGCCAATACAAGCAATGCAAATAAAGAAAGGATCAGTGGAGTTTTCAATCTACTCTGGGATATATGATTGAAGCCAAAGCTAGATGCTATCATCTCTATCTCCAATTCCTTCAAAACCCCACAAAAGCTAAAGGAGAACAAAAGAAGAGCACATGTTCAATTTTCCTCAACTACGAAAATGGCAATGCCATCTTCTAATACTAGAGTGATTAATAGATGTGTAATTAAATCCAAAAAGAAGATACTCATGCCAAAACTATAGCATCGAAAAGTCAGATGATTGTGTGAGCTTCAATAGCACAAAACAAGGAAAACAAAAATAAAAAAAGAAATGGAAAAACGTTTTTGGCCTATGATGAAATGTTCAGTCTAATCAAATTTGACTAGTCAAGTATATATTCTATACCTCTCAAGGTAAAACATAAAAATAAAAAAATTCACTAAAAAATCCACTAAAAAAAGTGAAAGAAAATTAAAGAAAAAAATTCTCTCAGTATTTAAGTGAATTATCTTCTGTCTAGTCAATTTCGATCCCACAAGAGTGAACTTAATTTTTCATTAAATACAAGCTTGATCACTGTATAAAATGAACTTTAATTTACCATGTGAAAGTGAACTTGATTTACCATGTAAAAGTATATTTGGTTTAGAATGTAAATGTGGGCTTGATTGCCATGTAAAATGGACTTTAATTTGTTACTTGGAATTGGGCTTAGCTTGCTACTTTAATGTGAGCTTGAATGCATGCAAAATGTATTTTAATTTTTCATATGAAAGTAAGCTTAGTTTACCGTTTAAATGCAAGCATGATGCGCCACACAAAAATTGGCTTTAATTTGCCACATTAAAGTAGACTTGGTTTGTCATTTAAATACTGACTTGATTATCACATGAAAATAGATAATTTACCACGTAAAAGTGGACTTAATTTATCATGTGAGAGTGGATTTAATTCTCCACATAAAAGCTGGATTGATCACCATAAAAAAGTAGATTCGATTTACCACATGGATGTGGACTTGATTCTCTATATAGAAGTAAATTTCATTTATATGTGAAAGTGGATTTTATTTACCATGTAGAACTGGACTTAGTTTATAACATCGGAGTGGACTTGATTCTTGACATAAAAATAAACTTGACCACTATGCGAAAGTGGCTTGGATTTGCTATGTAAAAATGAACTTGGTTTGTCATGTAAATGTGAACTTGATTTACCATGTGGAAGTGGACTTAATTTACCATGTAAATGTATGCTCAATCGCCATGAAAGATGGATTTTAATTTAGTTTGTTGATTATGAGACCAATAGGAAACATCAGATATAATAGTTTTCTTTGAATGTCATGACAATGAATATCTCTCAAGCATTGGAGAAGAAAATTTACTTGCCCCCAATATTTTGAGGTGAGAGAAGAATCCTTCATTGTTACTTTGCATTTTTTATGCCTTAGCTATAAGTTCCTTTTGTAAGTATTTAATAAGAGAAACTTAATTTTATCGTCTGCAACTTTAAGATGGCAGAAGAATGAAAATCCTAGTTGGTGCTAGCTCGATGGATCTATTGTTTACTTCAAATGCTTTAGCACTATACTTTAGTTTAAGCATTCAAATTAAGATACATCTGACTTTACTTTTCCCATCTTCTTTATATGAGTGGATGGATATAAAATTTGGTTGAACAATCACAGTGGATGCTCAAGCAATATGCCCTTGTCCTCGTTATATGCTTTTGGAAGAAAATATTGTATATTTTCAAATGCTTTAGCTATTAGTATTTCTGGCATCATTTTCATCTTTGCATATATTAGCAAAAGGTATGGTGTTTTGTTTTATGAGAAAATTACCCAATGTTGATTGAAAGGAGTTTCATTTTTTCTTTTCAGATGGGTAAGAGCCCTATATTCATAACAAAAAAATTGATGCTTAACAATGGTTGGGGGAAGAAATCTCAATGTGTATTGGAGTGGTTTTAGAATTGGTGGTTGAAGGAAAAAATTTGCCCTTATTCTTGATCCCTTTATACAATGATTGATGACTTGACTAGCTCGTTCAAGTGATTTGACTTTAATTGCTTGAAAAGTTATCTTGAGAGAAAGCTTGAAGTTTCTTCACCTTAGCCTCCATACTATGACTTGGTGTCTTGCGTGATGTGAAGAGAGATAGAGCAGAGAATGGAGTAGAAAGTTATTATTTTCATAGGACTCATCATCTAAAATGCCACATTAATATGTTGGAGTTGGACAAGTTGCAATAGTTGGCTAAATTAGCGAGTGGAAACCTAGATCAATGCTTGTCAAATTGTAGTAATTCAAGTTAAAAGTTTATCTTTCAAATTTCTTTATGAGCTTTTAAAGAAGTAATCTATGAGTGATATTTTTTAACATACTTCGATTATGATGCAAAGAATATGTATTTGTATTTATTTTCTTATTTCATCATTTCTTTTATTAGCTTAGTTTTCTTTACTTTATTTTGTTTTAAAATATATCTAAAGATTTCTTTATTTTATTATTTTAAAAATATTTTATTAGACAAGTGATATCCTTTCATCTTCAACTAGGACATCACACTTGATTTAGCTTATTGAAGTTTAAGAACGATTTTATCTCAGGATATGGTAGGTCACTAATTGACCTCCCCTTATGCCTTTTTCCTAGTGCAATATTTTCTTTAGGAACCTTTTTTTTGGCAAATTTGCTACTTTCATCATGTTCCTAGTTAGTTCCCTCTTTGACTTTTGTGATGTGCCTTAACCTTAATTTTTAAGGTTTACATACCTACAGATGTCATCCAGTGTGTATTCTTTGGGTGATCTTTTTTGGTTGATAATACATCAACATGAGGTTTGGTAGTCCCACCTAATTTCGGCATGTGATCCAATTTCTTACCCTTCTCCTTTCTTTATTTTTCTTTTCTTTCTTTTTTCTTTTATTATTATTTTTTGACTTAGCAATTTATTTATCTTTTGAGGATCCAAGGTTTATGGGTTCGTAGAGACCAACTAGTTCTTACTCTTTGAATCTACCTCTCTTGGTTTCATTTTTCATATGGGATTTGTACATTTGAGACTTTATTTTCCATTCTTTACTTTAGAGAGTTAATTTTTTACCTCGAAGAGGAGATTCTTGAGAGATTATCTTTAATAATTGTACTTTTATCTTTTAAGCAACTTTCCTGATAGGCTTTTATTTACTTGTAGATTGGTTGCCATATTTCTAAACTTGTATTTTTGAAGTTAAGTTAGGGTGTTGTTAGGTGAAGGAGGTGTAGTAATTCCAAATCCAACATATTCATCATTGACCATTCTTTGCTTCAAATATTTTTTTTCATTTTCAGAGACCTTTGTAGACAAGAAAACTCAAAAATTATACTCATTTCTAGATATTGAATTTATAAGAAGGTTATTTATAATTTTTTTGAAAAAATTAAACCAAATTATAATTTCATAAATTGTAGGGACATTTTTTTTAAAAAAATTATTTATAAAATTTTTAAATTTTTAGGATTATTTTTGAATAAAATTTAGATTCTTTTATAAAAAGAATTTTTGAGGCAATTATTTGCAAAAATTAAAATTTTAGGAATTTATTTGCGAATATGAATTTTGAAAGATTTATTCACAAATTCTAAATTTCGTGGGGACTAATTTATAATTTTAAGATTTTATTAAAATTTTTTATAAAATTTTAATCTCAATGATCTATTTGTAAAATACTTATATTTTTTCATTTTAATCTAAATTTTAGATAATTTTTTTGGGGCCCAATTTTGGTCATTATATTTGTCCCACTTAGTCCACTTTAATTTGAGCCTGAATTTCTTAAAAATTCAAATCCAAATTGAGCTCAATTTTTGATTAAATTTGATCACATTTTAAATTCAATTGAGATCCACACTTGGACTATAATTTAGTCACATACAAGTTTAATTTTGATCATATTTCAACTAAAATAAGTCTATTTTGCATTGTGATCAAGCTTATATTTATATAACAAATCAAATCTACTTATATATAGCAAATCAAGTCCACTTTTACATGACAATTAAGTTCACTTCCACATAACAAATTAAGTCCGCTCTTATACGACAAATTAAGTCTACTTACACATGACAAACTAAGTCCATTCTTTGTGACAATGAAGTCTGCATTTATATGATAAATTAAGTCCACTTTCACGTAGTAAATTAAATCTATTTTTATGTGAAAAAATTAAGTCTATTTTTTTGTAGCAAACTAAATCCATTATGCATGGCAATAGAGCCCGCCTTTAAATGGAAAATCAAGTTTTCTTCTGCGTGCTAAATCAAGTTCACTTTTATGTGATAAATAAAATCTACTTTCATATGGTAAATCAAGTCCACTTTCACATGACAAATTAAGGTCCACTCTTACGTAGCAAATAAAGTTCATTTTTATGTGACAAATTAAGTTTACTTTTATGTAGTAAATTCTGTCTGCTTTCACATGGCAAACTAAACTCTATTTTATATGACAATCAAGCTTATATTTAAATGGCTTCCATACAACAAATCAAAAATTATTTTTTTTGGAAAATTAAGCTTGTATTTACAAGGGGAACAAAATCTATAATGTCACAAATTAAGTCCACTTGTAAATGATAAATTAAAATTCATTTTTTATGGTGATCAAGCCCATATTTAACTGACAAATCAAGTCCATTTTTTATAGCGATCAAGCCCATGGTAAATCAAATTAACTATCACATGACATATCAAGTCCACTTTCATGTCGTAAACTAAGTTCATTTTGCATAGCGATCAAGTTCATAATTATGTGATAAAATAAGTCTACTTTCTCATGGAAATCAAGTCCATGTGATAAATTAAGTCTACTCTCACTAACAAATTAAGTCCATTTTTTATATGACCAAGTAAGTTTATTTTACGTGGCAATCAAGTCCGCATTTATATGGTAAATCAAGTCCAACTTTATATGATAATCAATTCCATTTTCAAATGGCAAATTAATTCCACTATCACTAAGTCCACTCCTATGCCACAAACCAAGTCCCCTTCCACATACAAACTAAGTGTATTTTATGTAGCAATCAAGCCCATATATAAAAAGCAAATTAATCTGCTTTCACATGATAAATTAGAGTCCATTTTACGTGTTGATAAAACTTATATTTAAATGGCTAATCAAGTCCTCTTCCATGTCACAAATTGAAAGTTCATCTTGCATGACGATCAAGCCCGTATCTACAAGACAAATTAAGTATATTTCCAAATGTTAAATTAACTCTACTCTCACATGGCAAATTTAGGTCTATTTTGCATGGCGATCAAGCCTATATTTATATGCCAAATCAAGTCTATGTTCATGTGACAATTAAATCCACTTTCACTGGGCAAACTAAATCCATTTTATGTGATAATCAAGCCTATTTTTAATGGCAAATCAAGTCTACTTTCACATAGTAAACTAAGTCCACTTTTATTTGAAAAACTAAAGCCCATTTTGCATGGAGATTAAGTTTATATCTAAATAATTAATAAAGGCTAATTTCACATGGTAAATTAAAGTTCATTTTACTAGCCAATCATGCCTATATTTAAATGACAAATTGAGTCCATCTTATTTGGTGATCAAACTTGTATTTACATTGCAAATCAAGTTCAATTTCATGTGACAAACTAAGTTCACTTTCACGTTACAAATCAAGTCTATTCCCATATGATAATTCAAGCCCACTTCCATGTTACAAATAAAATCCATTTCTATATAGTAAATTCAATCTACTTTCATGTAGCAAATTAAGTCCACTCTCACAAGAAAAATCAAGTTCACTCTCATATGACAATTCAAGTCCACTTACATATAGTAATGTGGGATTGAAATTAGTGTTCCAGAATGGCAGAGATTTCGAGGAGCAATCTTGATACACAAAACAAAGTTTATTTAATTTGAGTACACTATCAGGTATTGTAGGAACACTAACTTTCAACAGACACAAATCCTTATTATTAATTTCTTGATAATTATTGAAAATCTCCTAAAGTGAAAAACTTAGCTAATAAAAATAGACATAGAAGAAATAAGAAAGTATGATTTGATTGATTTTGAGGAAGGATACATGACTTAAGAAAGGGTATACCTTTATTTTATATTTTAATAGATTTGAATGCATAAATGGCATGAAATAAAAGATGGAAAATAGGAAGAGCTTGATATTTGCTGCTATCTCATTCTTGCATGCTAGACTGTGTAGAGTTTGGCTAGGGTAGGTCTTGATTTAATTCTTGATGGATGTTGATAATTTGGTTTAGCAGTGTCATCCGGTAGGACATGGAAGGAGACAAGAAAGACTTGAAGTGAAGAAGGGTTGAAGTGTGATCGATATCTTGGAGCTTTGACAATTAACTCCTTTTGATAGCTTTATTGGTAGCTTGTTAGATTCTGGTTGAAGTGTAGCTGATAGCTTTAGATATTAGCATTTAACTTCTTTTGATAACATTATCGATGACCAATCGGGTTTAGCTTGAAGTGTGACCAATAGCTTAGGGCATTGACAATTAGATTCTGATGGTGTTACAAATGGCTTGCCAAGTTTAGCTTTCGAAGGGAGTGTCATTATTTTCTTCTAGGGATTGGTTATTTTGAAGAGAGTATTACCACCAATTTTTAGAGTTGGTGCATCATCAATTGCATCTTGAGAAGAATGTCATTAACTACATTTGAGGGTTGGATGCATCATCACCTGCATCTTGGGGTTGACTAGCTTGAGGGGCGAGTTATCAACTGCTTTGAGTAGCTCGAGAGGCACGTCATCAATAACTTATGAGGGTTGATTAACTTGAGAGGTGTGCCATCAATTGCTTCTGAGGATTGACTAGCTTGAGAGAGTGTCACCAACTACTTTGGGGTCGACTAGCTAGAGGCAGCATTACCACCTACTTTGGCATTGACTGGCTTGAGGGAGTGTCACCAGCTACTTTGGGGTTGACTAGCTTGAGAGAGCATCACTAACTGCTTAAGGGTTGACTAGTTTGAATGAGTATCACCAAATACTTCAAGGTTGACTAGCTTGAGGGAGCATCACCAATTGCTTTGGGATTGACTAGCTTGGTAGAGTGTCACCAACCACTTTGGGTTTGACTAGATTAAGAGAGTATCATCAACTGCTTTGGGTTGACTAGTTTGAGGGAGTGTCACCAATTGATTTGGGGTTAACTAGATTAAGGAAGTATCACCAACTACTTCAGGATTGACTGGCTTAAGGAAGCATCACCAACTATTTCAGAGTTGTAGAATCAAAATTGATCACTCGGAATAGTAAAGACCCTGAGGAGTAATCTCAAAATAATAATAAAAAATTTAGTGATTTGAATGCACAATCAAGTGTTGTGGGAATATGACTTCTAACAGGTACAAGCCCATATTGTTAATTACTATGACAATTATTAAGAATCTTCTAAAGTGAGAAACCTAGCTAATAAAGATAGAAACACAAAAGAAAAAAGCAAAGTATAAGTTAATTGATTTCCAAAGAAAGGTACATGGCTTAAGCAAGAGTAAGCACTCACTTTACAATTTAAAGAATTTAAGTTCATAGATGACATGAGATAAGAAAGGAAATAGGAGAAGCTTGATGCTTGTTACTACTCTACTCTCGCATGCTGGACCATGCAAAGACTGGCTCGAGTAGATCTTGATTCAACCATTAGCAGAAGTCCATGATTTGGTTTGATAGCATCATCTAATGGGACATGGAAGGTGATGAGAGGAGTTTAAAGTGTTTTCAATAACTTTGAGCTTCAGTGATAACTTCATTGGATGGCAGTGCTAGTGGCTTGTCAGGATTAGTTACATTGGATGGTAGTGCTGGTGGCTTATTAGGATTAGCTTGAAGTGTCTCTAATAGCTTTGAGCTTTGGCGATAACTTTATAATATGAAGTGTTATTATTAGCAATTAAGATTTTAGTGATAACTTTATAGTTTGAAGTATTTCTATAGTCAATAAGGTGTAGGCGATAACTTTATGATTTGATTTGAAGTGTTTCATATCCAATGAAGCATAAGCGATAACCTTATTTGGTTTGAAGTGTTTTTATAGCCAATAAAGTGTAGATGATAACTTTATGATTTGAATAAGACATTATGGCTGATTGACAAGCGAGTTCAAGCCTATGTTAGTTTGGTTTAATTTGATAATTGATAGCTTCTTAGGTGCATTATCAATTCAATTTGGAGCATTGCCAATGCTTTAGGATTTTCTTAACTCGAAGAATGCATCGTTAATAGCTTCTAGGGTGACTAGCTTCAAAGTGTGGTCAACAACTTTGAACATGTTGGTTGACTTCATTTGAACAAGGCATTGTATCTAACTAACTAAGCGAGTCCAAGCTTATCTTAATTCGTTTTGCATGGTTTGAAGTTCAGACTTGACTTCTATTCAAATCTAATTTGATTTAATTCAATATTGCAAAATTTTATTGAACTATGATTCACTAGACCCTTCTAAAGAGATAATGATATGTTCTAGTTTTCAGAATCATTGGTGATTGGGGTTCACACTAATGTTTTATAGCATTACTAGGAGAACCATTTGAAATATCCCTTCCCAAAATCACTGTTGGCATCGACGTTGAGTATTCACTTTGCAATAATGAATTTTATTCACCAAGCTTGACATTGATTTTCAAAAAAAATATTTGTTAAATACTGATCACTTACTTTAGAGGGAGAAACATTAATTTCAATCTAAGTCTAATTTGGTTTAGTTTAATATTCAGAACTCCATTTTAATTTGAGTCTAATTTGATTTAATTTGGATTAGATTAGATATTGTATTGGGCCCTCATTGAGTTTTTTATTGGATTCTTAATGGATATCGGATCTAAACTTTGATAGGTTCTCATTGAGTCTCTAATGGATCTTGAATTTGATCGTTAATGAAATATTAATGGATCTTTAATGGATTGGATTTGACCCTTAATGGATTCTTAATGAATCTTTAATAGGTTTTGGATCCAACCTTTAATGGGTTCTTAATGGATCTTTAATATATTTTGGATCTAACCCTTTATAGGTTTTTAATAGATTTTTAATCAATTTTAGATTTGACCTTTAATAGTTTCTTAATGGATTTTTAATGAAATTTGGATTTGACCCTTAATGGTTTCTTATTGGATCCTTGTCCCACTGGCTAATGGGCTCAGGTTTGCATCTTGATGGACTTTGGTTCAAGTTCAAGTCGATTTGGTTCAACTTAGTTTTAGTTTAGGCTTGGCCTAGTTCTGATTTGACTTCAAGTTTGATCATTCAGTTTAAACTTGATTTAACCCAATTAGAATTTAATTTGAGCTTAGTTTGTAGTAGATTGAATTTGATTTGAAAAGTCCATGACTGTTATGATAATTTTAGGCAAATCTATAGGCAAGACCTTAAATATTCGAACCTGAAAGTTGTCTTTGCGAGCTTGAAAGCTAATTTAGAAGTGTAAGCCTGAGGGCTGATTAAGTATGAGCCTAAAGGCTAACTGGGTGCTGTTGGAGATGATTTTTTATCATAATCAAATTTAATTAAAATATGATCAAAATTAAGATTTGTATGCCACTAAATTATAGCTCAAATGTGGGTATCAACCAGACTTACATCGTGTCTAATTTTAACTGAAAATTGAGCTCAATTTGGACTTGAATTATTAGAAATTTCGGTCTCAAGCTAGGCCTAATCCAAATGAGCTAATTGTGCTAGATTTTTAGATTAGAATTAGGCCCAAAATTCATGTAAAACTTGGGCCAAAATGATAAAATCTGAAAATTTTGCAAATAGGACTGTGGATTGAATAAATCTTCATAAATGGTTCCTTGACCATATTTTTCTTACAAATAGGCCCTTGTAATTGAAATTTTACGAAAAAGTTCAATAAAATTCTAAAATTATAAAGCAGTACAGTAAGATTTATGATTTGCAAATAAAGCCCTCAAAAGATCAAAAATTATGATTTAATGCTTATGAAATCTAGGGTTTACAAATAAATCCCTCTAAAATTATTTAATTACAAATAAGCCCCTAAAAAGTTCAAGTTTTTTTACAAATAAGTCTCTCAAAAAATTTTATTTGTGAATAGGTCCAAATTTTGTTTAAAAAGGACCCTAAAAATTTTGAAACTTTATAAGCAAGTCCTTTTGTAAAAGACTTCTGAAAATCATAAAATTAGAATTTAGTCTAATTTTTCAAAAAAATTGTAAATAACCCTCTTGGAAATTCAATATCCAAGGTGAGTACATCTTTCAAATTTATAATAGATAAACTCATTTATAGCTCTCCAAGGACTTATCCAATTTCAAACCAAAACACCTCATCTAATCGAATCACATCCATAACCAATTCAAAATAATAAATCATTATCCATATTCATAAATTTAAACTTTTGAATAAGGATCAATCCGATCTTCACAAACTTATAAAACCCATGGTCTCTTGCAAACAAGAAAAAGATGATAAATCCATGACCTCGTTGTGGCCACCCATAGCTCCTCAAAGATGGCGATGAAAATCATAACGAAGATGGTAAATCCATAACCCCACTATAACCACCCATAGCCCCTTGAATCCTCGTTACAGCCAGTCAGCCTTTGGGTTCACACTCAGTTAGCCTTTTGGCTCGCATCCAAGACATCTTCGGGCTCACATTTAGATAATTTTTGGGCTCCCACTTAACTAGCCTTCAGGCTCGGACTTAACTAGCCTCTGGGTTTATATTTAAGCTAGCCTTTGGGCTCACACTCAGTCAGCCTTCAGGCTCGGACTTAACTAGCCTCTGGGTTTATATTTAAGCTAGCCTTTGGGCTCACACTTAGTCAGCCTTCAGACTCACACTCAGCCAGCCTTTGGGCTCACACCCAACCAATCTTTGGGTTTGTACTCAGCCATCCTTTGGGTTCATATTTAAGCTAGCGTTCATGCTCATACTTAACTAGCCATTGGGCTTGCACCCAGCCAGCCTTTGGGATCACACTCAGCCAGTCTTAAGGTTCACACCCAGCTAGCCTTCCGGCTCATACTTAGCCAATCTTTGGGCTCACACTCAGCCAGTTTTTAGGCTCACACCCAGTTGGCCTTCGGGCCCACACCAGATCGGCTTTCGGGCTTGCACCTAGCTAGCCTTTAGGCTCACATTCAAGCTAGCCTTGGGGCTCGCACTCAACTGGCCTTCGGGGTCACACTTAGCTAGCCTTCTAGCTTGAGCTTTCTAGCTCACACTCAACTAAGGGCTCTCAAATCAAATTGATTAATGTGAAGTAACTCAATTATAACAAATGGGCAAAAGCCAAGTTAGCTTAAATGAACATAAATTGGTTAAACAAATAGACTAAAACTTGAATTAAGTTGGACTCCAAAAAAATTCAAATTGAGTTAACCTAAACTAAATAAACTTGACCCAACCCTAATTAGGTTTGAGTTAGGTCAATTCAAAATTAAGTTAAATTAAGATTAAACTAAGCTCAAATCAAATCCTAATTGGGTTAAATCAAATCCAAACTAAGAGGACAAACCCAAAGACAAACAAGAATCAAGCTATGCTGAGCCTAAACTAAAACCAAGTTGAACTAAATTTATTTGAACTTGAACTAAAGTCCATCAAGATGTAGACCTAGACTTGATAAAGGTTCAACACAATATCAAACTTGACTCAAGCTAAATAAAATTAAACTCAGACCAAACTATATTAGTTCTAATGGAACTAAATAGGATCAAATAAAGTCCCACTGGGTGTGTTGAACCCTCCACAATACTTCAAGGGCATAAATAATGGGTGATGTTACCACCTTGATCTGGACCAATGAATAGAACTAAATAAGGTTAGACTGAGTCTTGCTAGGTATGCTACAAAAGTCTTTAACTACACTTCAAAGCTATACCCAACCCGATAAGCTGTTGGTTATGTTCCTAAACTAAAGACGTTGATCACCAACATGCTCCAAGCTATTAGTCACACTTCAAAGCTATACTTAACCCCATAAGCCATTAGTGACACTGCCAAACCGAAGAAGTTAATCACCAACATGTTCCAAGTTGTTGGTTATGCTTCAAAGCTATACCCAGCCCCATAAGATGTTGGTGACATTGCCAAACCGAAGAACTTAATCGCCAACGTACTCTAAGATGTCAGCCATACTTCAAAACTATACCCAATCCTCTAAGCCATTGGTGATACTAGCAAATTAATAAACTCAACCAACAGTGCACTTGAAGCCATTAATGATGCATTCTTTGAGCTAGTCAACCCCAAAAGCAATTGATGGCATGCTCTTTCAAGCTAGTCAACTCCAAAACCATTGACAATGTGCCCTTTCAAGCTAGCCAATCCCAGAAGTAGTTGGCGATGCACTCCTCAACCTAACCAACCCCAAAAGCAGTTGGAGATGTACTCTTTAAGCTAGTCAATCACGAAAGCCATTAACGATGTACCCTTTCAAGTTAGTCAATCCCAAAAGCAGTTACTGATGCGATTCTCAAAGTTATACCCAACATTATAAGCTTTTGGTGATACTACCAAAACTAAAGAAGATATTTTCTATGCCTTATCGACTATAAAAATACTTCAAAATCCAATGAAGTTATTGCCTATGCTTTATTGGCTATGGAAACACTTCAAAGTTAGTGGAGTTATCGCCAATGCCTTATTGGCTAATAAAAATACTCCAACCCCAAATAAAGTTATTACCAATGCCTTATTGACTAATGAAATACTTCAAATCATGAAGTTATCACCAATTCTCAAAGCTTTGGAAAACACTTAGAATTTTTTCTATTCCATTTTGCATTCCATTGAGCAATGCAATCAACACTTGCCAAAGACTGAGTTGATTTAGGTCAAACACTACATGGTTCAGTGTAGGGGGAGTAGGATAGTAGCACATATCAAAGTTTCTTCTCCAATGTTTCTTTTCTTTATTTATTTTATGTTTTCTATAATTTTGTGTTGGCATTTATTGTAAAGTAAGGCCATATCCTTTGCTTAAATCATATATCCCTTTCTCAAAATTAATCAAATGCTTTCTTCTTTTTTTTTTGTCTCTCTATTTTATGAATAAGATTTTTCGCTTTAGGATGTTTCTGACAATTATTGGGGTAATTAATAATAGAAACCTGTACTTCTTGGAAGTCATATTCTCATAACACCAAATAGCGTACTTAAAATTAAAATAAATTTTAAGTTGTGATTCGAGGTTATTCCTGGGGTCTCTACTATTTCAAGTTGTCAACTTTGATCCTACAAATTATGGCATGTCCGGTGGGACTAAGTGTGACTCAGTCTTAATTTGGGAACTATCCTTTAATTTGTGGTAGACTTGTGTGCTATGAAAATCAAACACATTATAGCATCGATTGGCTACAAATTCTCACATGTTCTGTAGGACATGACTTTTTCTTCCAAGTGTAAAAACCTAGTTAATACAATAGAGATAGTGATAAGGTAAAATAATTGAAGACTGATCAATTGTGTTCTCCTTTATATAAGAAAGAATTAAATGACAATAAAGAAGAACATCTCCATCTCAAGATATACCATCCTAGAGGCAGATTTAGTTGTGCAGTTACCTCAATCAATGGTTGTAATAGAAGCTGTTGAAGCTCATATCATGTTTGAGACTACCTATGAGGTTGTCCAGTTCAAGAGGGCACCTACTATTGCCCCAGCTGAAGTTGTCATCATACAAAACCAACCTATTTTTTGCCTTCCATCAAGGGGAAGTAGGCCCAATGTCATTATTCCCAATGAGAAGGGTTGTTTGGATGAAGAGCCAGAAGTCATGCCTCAACAAGCAAGGATATCAGTCTTTTAGTGGCTTAGACCAAAGTGAAGCTTAGTTTTCAGCTGTCTTCACCCAGCTCCTCATAAGGGGCAACCAACAACAAAGGAGAGCTTATCTTGATTGTCACAAGTAAAGGAAAAGCTACTAGAATCTTTAGCCAACTTAGAAAGTCTACACCTCAAATGAAGTTGATCATTACCATCCTTGTCTACAACTTTTTTCTCCATTAAGCGATTTAGGAAAGAGTAAGAGCAAAGCACAAGGGGCACAGTCTTGCCTTAAAACTATGATAAAAGGGTAAATCACTAAACAAAAATATAAGAGTTACCGTAAAACTACAACCCGACACAAAGGCTCATCAAAGGAGATTACCCACACTATTAGGGTCATTTCTCACCATGGCTTTGAGAGGACCACAACCCTACACCCTAGCAAGCCAAACATTGAAAGACGGTTGCTCGAGTGAGATTTATTGAAGAAAAACAATCCAAGAGGAGAGGGCCCTTGTAGACTAATTGTTGCTGCCACACTAAAGAGAGGGTGTGGTGACCTGCTCCATGAGTTGACTATCGAATGAGATGACTCAACTGATGGGAGAAGTTAGCTACAACCTAGTTCCTAGATCTAATTCTCAAGACATAGACCATCATATTCTAATAGAAGCCTTGGTTATAACTAAAAGCTCTAATCAAGAAGTGACCATGGAAATATTGCAAGAATAGCAAAGAAAAGAGAAAAATGAAGCTCAAAAGAAAGTCATGGAGTTGATGGAGATGATGCTATAAATGAGCCATAAGCTCGATAAATTAGAATGAGCTCAATAACCATCTCAAGCAGCAGAGGTGGCAAAAGATGCATCTCCTGTAGATAAAATCCATGAAAATAAAGGCCCTTCACAAGCACTTCCTCTAGTAAGGGATATCCAATCCCCAATTTCAAGGATCCCTGACAACATGGAACTTCCAACGTACATACAATAATAGGTACAATAAATGATAGTTGTACAACTGAGGCAAGGAAGTAAGGTGAGTAGGATAAATGATGCTGACAAACCATATCCTAGCCATCACGACTAAGTGGCATATCCCAAAGGCTATATAGTGCCTAGTTTCAAATAGTTTAATGGCTTGGGCAATCCTGAATAGCACATAGCTCATTTTGTGATTCTGTGTGGAGATTCAAGTAATAATTCCTCGTTAATACTCCACTAATTTTTAGCAAGCTTGACAGGAGTACCATTCGAGTGGTATGCTAATCTGCAATTGGAATCTATACAAACTTGGGAACAAATGAAAGAGACTTTTCAAATCAAGTTTGGAGGAGTTTTCAAATGAAAGAGACTTTTCAAATCAAATAAAGTAACCATTGTAGAATTTGTCTCAATGCCAAAATGCGACAACGAGATGATTCTAGATTATATCACATAGTAGAGAAATTTCAATATTAACACCCATGACCCAATTTAAGATAGTGAACCTAGTCTTTGGTAAGATAAGGGAAAAATAGATGACATCCTATCTAAGTGCCTCTTCTATCCATACCTTCCAAGACATCATCATGCAAGTTAAGAAGTTGGAAAGGATTGGCCTACCAACCTTATCTACCTTACAAACTTTCAAATTTGAAAAAGATAAGGTAAAGTGAGGAAAGTCTTTCAAAAATGTGAGGGCTACATTCAAAGCAACTGAGCAAAAGAAACCTCCAAATCCCACCATGAATAAGGGTAATCCTTAGAAACCACCAACTCTTGGAGGAGATGGAGAAGTGGAATAATCTGATGATCTCTAACAAAGGCTTAAAAAGAAATACTCTTTCAAAGGAGAAAGAGTAGGTAAAATCTTCTAGGATACACTAAAGTTAGGCCTCCAATTGCCAGAATCCAAGAGGCCAGGGATGGCCAACAAAATAAATCACCCAAACTATTATCCTAACCATAGAGTCTTGGGGCATACCATTGAAGACTACTATGTGTTCAAGGATTGGATAGAGAAGCAGTACCCAGAAGGCAAGCTAACTCTCTGAAAGGCTACCCTACTCGAAACACCTATTGAATATATCAATCATATTATTATGTTCGAGGATCACGAACTACTTGCTGAAATTCTCTTTAGGGAAGAAGTAGAATGTACTCCTGAATAAAGCCACTTATGGAATGTCTACATTTCAAAAAGAATTAAGAAATTGATGAAGAAAATAACTAGAAACCCTAAAGAGCTTAGGATGGTGTTGAAGAAAACCTCATTAGAAGAAACCACCTTAGCTGCTTGAAGCTTCAAGAAGAGAAAGGACAGAAGTAAGAAGAAGAAGTTGGTTCAACTAGATGAATATAATGTCAAGAAGTCAGCCATCCAAGAATACATCGATGGTTTGGATGAATATGTTTAGGGAGAAAGAAGACAAGTAACTCTTGTGGAATTCTTCCCTGACAAACTCAAAGCTTTACTAGAGAACCCTGATGTAGGAAATGAAGAAAGTGAACTTCTGGTGGCAACATGCTCTAATGTATTTACCATTGAAGGTTTACAATCAAGCCAATCTCCACCCTATCACTTCAATGCTGAGGAAATTTAGGATGCAAGACAAGAAGAGGCAAATAAATTCATTGAGAATGATACTAATGAAATGAGATATCCCACAGGCTCCCTAATAGTTGCTCTCGATATGACTATGAAAGAGTTAGCTACAACTAACATGATGTTTGTCAAGGGCAAATGCAAATGCTGAACAAACATGTAGGCTATGATTGCCCACATGGAAAGTGTGACAAATACAACTATCATGCTCTATGAGAAAGTCAAGATAATGCAAAAGATGCTCGTAGGAAAGGCAAAGCCATACAAAGTATTTTATAGGGGTGGTGAGAAACAATTTATTGAACCTCCTTGGGATCGGAACAACCATTCATGTCACTTACTCCAGAGATGAGTCAAGAAAGCTAGACACTACCGAAGAAAGTTATCTAAGCCTATGACTTCATGTCTCATGGTGACCCATACATTTGAGGTGAATGCCAACAAGTTGCTATCCTAGCCTCCATCAAGAAACCCGATAACAAATGCTCAACCTATTAGGTTTGGTGAGGTCCCCATCCTAGAACCTGTGGAAGGGTGCACTTTGCCAACTTTGGAGGAATTATGCATATAAGGCATGGATGAAGAATATGACTCCATATTTGACTCAAAATAACTTTATGATCACTTTGAAAGGCCCTACACTAGCAAGCGCCAAAGGAAGAAGCTAGAATTTTGAGAGATGATCAAATGAGCTAATGCTAAAGCTCATTCCACCCCCACATCAAATCAATCTAAATATCCACAGTCAAGCCAATCTAGATATCCATAGAAAAGACATCCTAAATACAAAGTCCTGAAGAAGGTTATGCCATCAAACAAAATAGAAGGTTTCATCCATAGAGTTTTTGAAGATCTTTATACAAGGAAGCCCCACATGCCTAATTCTGATATTAAATGGGACAATTATTAGTTAGTTATGTCTTCCAATGACATTCAAGGAACTACTAACTGGGGACAAGGGTCCACTACCTCTTATCGCTTGATTAGCCTTAAAAGTGATTCCGAAGGTGAAAAGGTGTTACCTCTAAGAGAAGCTCCGATGCCTAGGAACAAGAATATCCCCAAGGATAAGGATAAGAAAATTCAGATAAATAAGGGCATTAAGCCTTTGCAAGCTAAACTTACGCCCAAAAAGATGAAATACAACATAGTAGTCCACCTTAAGAAGATCCCTACTATGCTGAGTGTTTTTGATACCTTGATGATGTCACAAGAACTCAAGGATCCACTAGTGCACGTCTTGTAGAATCTGGCTAACTATCAAGTATATTTTGCTAAAGAGAAGATAAAGGAGTCTTTATATACAGGCTAAATGTCTGCCATCACCTTCACAAATAATAACCTACTACTTGAAACAATAGACCACAACAGACTATTATATGTCATAGGGGATGGCGATGGGATCAAGATTAGTCACGTCTTGGTTGACCTAAGTTTCTTAGTCAATTTGATGACTCTTTGAACTCTTTGAACTCTAAGTTTGGATGTGGATTGCCTATGTTCTGGGATTATAACCATACAAGGGTTTAATTAGAATAGCCAAAGAGCTATGGGAGCCATAACTATTCCTCTAAAAATAGGTGCGTTGATGATAGATGCCAAGTTTTATGTGATCAATATCGATATATCATACAAAGCACTACTAGGGAGGTCATGGCAACATGAAAATAAAGTAGTGTCATCTACCCTATGCCAATGTTTCAAATACTTTGAGGATGGTGAAGAACACCAAATTAATGGTGATGTACACTCTTTTGATATTTATGAGGTACATTATGATGATGCAAAATATTATTAGAGATCTGACACTAATAGGAGATCTACTTCTATCAATCAAATAAAGTAGAAGATTGCCAACCTGATCTTTGATCCTCCTTATCTAGGAAGTGATTCTGACCTAGTCTCTTCAGATGAAGAAGCCTTGTAAGTCTATCTGGATGGTTATAATTCTGATGAAAATGATGATAGAGGGCAAGTGAAAAATACTCTCCTTATTACTAAGGTTCCAAAATGCTTGTTTAAGTCATTAGATGAGTTGAGCATCAATGTTGTGAAAAAATTAATGACTTTCTACATTCCTCCATGGCGCAAAGGAGAAAAACAAAGTATTTTACAAGGCAAACCCTTGTGCTCCAAGCATTCATGAAATCCTGGGGATTGAAGTTCTAGTAGATTATGGTGACCATCAATTGGTAGTCATGCCTAAATGTTTCTCTGACCAACTTCATCAGATAATCAACAAATCTGGCTTGGAAGTCCACAAACAAAGAGAGAGAGAGAGTTATTTCATCAATAATCTATGGGATCCACCCCAAGAACATGCTTACATCCCTAGAAGAGGAAACAAGAACACCAGAGGACTATGCTATATTACTCCAAATGCCCACATGTGTGTTATGGTCACCATTGAACCACTCTCTTATATTTAGGATGACCAAATAGTATTAATACTTCTTGACACATGCACCAAGGTTGCCATGACTTTCAGATACCATAAGAAGGAGACATCCTTGGTGGAATTTTATTAGAACCAAAAGAAAGGGGACATAATGTAGCTGAAATGCCTTCAGATGAATCTTCACCAAACCTCACTCGATATGATGAATCACTTGGAGAAGAAATAATCCTTAAGCCAAAAGAAGCTCCACTAGAACTTGAGGATGGGGGTCAAGCCATAGTAGATGGACTAATGGAGATCAACCTAGGCTCAGAGGAGGACCCCAAGCTAACTTTCATTAGCACTCAACTTTCAGAGAAAAGCCAAACCTTGCTCAAAGTAATGCTCCAAGAGTACATGGATTGCTTCGCATGGAGCTATAAGGAGATGCCTGGACTAGATCCTAAAGTTGTAGTCCATAAGTTGGCCATTAATCTTGAGCTTTCACTTGTCAAACAGGCACATAGAAAGATGAAACTCAACCTAGAACAGAAAGTGATAGAAGAAATAAAGAAATTGATCGAAGCAACTGTTATCAGGGAAGAAAAATACCCAAATTGGGTGGCAAGCATTATGCCAGTCAAGAAAATGAATGACCAAATTTGCATTTGTGTGGAATATTGAATAAAGCATCTCGAAAGATGATTTTTTTATTGCTAGTAATGAAAATCATGATTGACAACACAACTAACTTCAAAATATTCTCCTTCATGAATGGTTTTTTAGGATATAATCAAATCAAGATACATCCTAATGATGAGAAATATACAACCTTCAGGATGCTAGTTGGCATTGACTACTACAAGGTGAAGCCCTTTAGGCTTAAGAATGCATCTGCCACTTACCAGAGGACCATGACTCAAATCTTTGATGACCTTATACATCAGTTAATAGAATGTTATGTGAATGACTTGATGGCCAAAACTAAGCCCAAAGATAAGCATGTCTAAGATCTATGAGTGGTATTCGACTACCTTAGGAAATATAACTTAGAGATAAATCCCATGAAGTGCACTTTTGGGATATCATCGGGAAAATTCCTAAACTTTGTTGTCAGATATCGAGGGACTAAAATTGATCCATCTAAGATTACAACTATCTTAGATATTTCACCAACCAATAAGTTAAAGCAATTGAGGTTGTTCTAGGGTCGACTCACATACATAAAAAAATTCATTTCAAATCTCTCTAGAAAATACAAGCCTTTTTCCAAGTTGATGAAGAAGGACACTCCGTTCATTTGGAATCAAGACTACTAATAGGCCTTTGAAGAGATCAAGCAATATCTCCTAAAGCCACCAATCCTAGAAACATCCCTATCTAATAAGCCATTAATCCTCTATATGGTAGTAATGGAAGGATCCCTGGGGGTACTTCTTACCTAGAATAATAAAGAGGGTAAAGAAAATATACTCTACTATTTGAGTAGAATGCTAGTGGGGGCAAAAAATAACCATTCCCCCATCGAAAAGTATTATCTCATGCTCATATTTGCGGTTAAGAATCTAAAAAATTATTTGCTTTCTCATCAAGTTGTTTTAATATTAAAATTTGATCCTATAAAGTACCTAATGACTAGGCCCATACTCACTGGGAGGCTAGCAAAATGGGCTTTAATCCTCATGGAATACAGTATCAAATTCATCCCCCAAAAGATAGTAGAAAGGCAACCCCTCGCTGATTTTCTCACAACTCATCCAGTATCAGATGATTCTCCTCTGAGTTGTGAACTCCTTGATGAAGAAATCCTTTTGGTCAAAGAAGAGAACTTTACTGGAAGCTATACTTTGATAGAGCATCATCCATCAAACTAGGGATCGGATTAAAGCTTTCACAAATCAAAGCAATTATTGGATTTGTTTATATTACTTTGAATGGGGGTATTTTATGATACTCCTATTATTCTCAAAACCATGCAAAAATAATGAAGCCAAATACAAGTCCCTAATTGCAAGATTGGAAATGGCCCTCAATATGGAAATATCATGCCAATATATTTTTGGTGATTCACAACTAGTTATCAACCACATCCAAGATAAATATGAAGTCCAAAGATTTGAGCTCCTAAAATACCATAAAAAGACTCAAGAGCTCCATAAGAAAATTTCTCATATTCAAATAACTAAGGTTTCTCGATCTATCAATGCAAAAGCTGAGTCTTTAGCTAAACTAGACAAGGCATTGACTGACCCTGATCAAGGAGAAATTTTAATCACAGTCCATAGAAGACAAGTGATGAGCTCAATCTTCAGTATCAAGCACGAGAGGACTAAATCCAAATAAATAGAAGAGGCCATAGATTGGAGAATACCATTCATCAATTATCTTAATAATGGAGAACTCCCAAAAGATAAATCCACAAGGACACAACTCAGAAAGAGGGTTATGTGCTTTTTGCTTATCAATGATACTCCTTATAGAAGGTCCTTCGATCAACTACTTTTGCGCTGTCTCTCAGATAAAGAGGCCAAAGATATTATGTACAAAGTGCATTTCAAAGTCTATAGGGCTCATCAATTGGGCCTAAAAATGATGATAAAGATTAAGAGTATGGGCTACTATTGACCCATGATGGTAGGAGATTGCATTGAATATGCGAGAAGATGTCACCTATGCCAAATTCATGGTGACTTCATCCATTAACACCCAAATCCTCTACATCCAACAGTAACCTCATGGCCATTCTAGGTATGGGATGCAAATGTCATTAGCCTAATCATCTTCCTCTAAAGGCCATTGCTTCATACTAACAATAATCGATTATTTCTCTCGGTGGACTGAATTGATTCTATTAAAAGAGGTAAAAGTAGATATTGTCATCTACTTCTTTTAAGAAAATATTTTATACTGATTTGGTGTTCCTTGAAGAATCATTTTTGATAATAGACTGTTCTTCAGAAACTTCAAGGTAGGATGATTCACACATCATCACAAGATAGATTAGAGATATTCATCCATTTATAATGCTAGAGACAATGGGCTTGTTGAGGCATTCAACAAGAATCTCTCCAAGATCTTGAAGAACGTTATTGTTAAAAATAAGAAAGACCAGCACCAAAGGCTTATTAAGGTACTGTGGGCCTATTGTACCATATATCGAACTCCTACCCAATCAATACCATATGTATTGGTATTTGAGGTTGAGGCAATCTTGCCAGTGGAAGTGCAAATCCCCTCTTTAAAGATTATCTTACAAGAAAAAATCATGAGAGAAGGCAACAATCATCTTTGTCTTAATAAGCTAGAATCTTTAGACAAGACAAGGCTTGTGCCATAGCAAAACCTGAAAATATATCGAGCACAAATGGCTAGGGCCTACAACAAGATAGCTCATCTTAAGTCATTCTAGAATGGAGAAATAGTCTTAGTTCTAAGAAGACCGATAATCCCAAATTGAAATAAGAAAGAAAAGTTTGAGCCTAATTGGGAAGGCTCTTATAGCATTGAAACGATATTTGAAGGGAGATCCTACCAACTGATCACTGACAAATGAGAAAGGCCTATGCCACCAATCGATAGTCAATTCCTAAAAAGATACTATGCCTAAGTCTCGGCAACAATAACAATAGCAATCAAAAGTGTGTATGTTTTATCTATGATGAAACATCCGACTTCCTCAAAAGGGAATGGTCAGTCAAATATGCACTCCATGTTTCTCAAGATAAAACATGGACACAAAACTCCATCCATCTTGCATGACTACTAAATCCACATTTACATGGCAAACCAAGTTTACTTTCACATGGCAACTTAAGTCTACTTTTATATGGCAATCAAGTTCACTTTCACATGGCAACATTAAGTTCATTTTTACATGGTAAATTAAATTCACTTTCACGTGGTAAACTAAGACCACTCCCATGAGACAATCTAAGCCCACTCTCACATGGAAATTCAGACCCATATAGTCAACACTTCAAATGTTGATGTAGGGGCATGTACTTGAAAATTATTTGCACCCTCTCCCCTCACCAGAACGTGAGAAGAGGCTGCAAAGGGGCAATTGGTTTGAGGTGATTTTTACCATAATAAAATTAAGATTTGTATGCCACTAAATTATAGCTCAAATGTGTGTCTCAGTCAAACTTAAATTACATCCGAGTTTAACCAAAAAATGAGCTCAATTTGGTCCTGAATAATTCGGAATTTTAAGCTCAAGCTAGGCCTAATCCAAATAGGCTAATTGGGCTAGATTTTTGAACCATAATTAAGCCCAAAATTCATCTAAAACTTGGGACAAAATGATAAAATACAAAAATTTTATAAATAGGCCCCTGGATTAAATAAATCTTCATAAATGAGTCTTTGGCTAAGTTTTTCTTATAAATAGGCCCCTAAAATAGGAATTTTGCATAAAATTTCAATAAAATCCTAAAAGCACAAATCAATAGTGCAAGATTTAGGGTTCAAAAATAAACCCCTCAAAAGATCAATAATTTTGATTCGACCTTATGAAATCTAAGGTTTGCAAATAACCTCCTCCAAAATTATTTATTTACAAAAAATCCCTTAGAATTTTAACTTTTTGTAAATAAATCCCTTGAATTTTTTATTTGTGAATAGGTTCGAATTTTATTCAAAAGAAACCCTGAAAGTTTCAAAACTTTATAAAAAAAAGTCCATTTGCAAAAAGACCCTTGAAAATCATAAAATTATAATTTAGTCTAGTTTTTCAAAAAAAATTATAAATAATCTCCTTGCCAATTCAGTATCCAAGGTGAGTATATCTTTCAAATTTATAGTAGATAAACTCATATATATCTCTTTAGGGACTTATCCAATTTCAAACGAAAACATCCTCATCCAATTCAATCACATCCATAACCAATTCAAAGCTATAAATCATCAACCATATTCACAAATTTGAAATTTTGAATGAAGATCAATATGATCTTCACAAACCTATAAAACCCACAGTCTCCTACAGACAAAGAATAGAGGGATTAGTGAGAGTTGAACATAGATATTAGAAAATTGGATGAGAAGAGAGATTAGTACTTAAAGCATTCAAGCAAGAGGAGAATTCATTGCCAAGAATAAAAAAAAGGTCATCAAATCTTATCCTGTGTTTGATTTTTTTTTTCTTTTCTATGTCTCTTTGCTCTCCTCCACCTTAATATTGTAGAACTACCCCTATTGACCACTGACTGCTCAAGGTCTTGCTATCCCAAGGGCTAGGTTCAGTCGGACATGGCCAAGCCTGACCAACTTCTCCCACGATCAGTCGCACGAGTCTATCAATGGAGTTGGCCATTGGCCTGCCTTCCCCAAGCATGCCCACTAGCCTTTGTCTCCATGAGCCTTACTCGAGTTCACCTCTGTGAGCCATCTACCAGCTGAGCTGCCTTTGGCCTCCTTTCCTCTACATAGCTACCCACAAAACCCTAGTACTGCCTCCATTGTTGCCACTGCCCACTCATAAGCCACCTCTGATGCCTGAACCTATGAACCACCTCTACTATCCATGCCTACAAGCTACCTCTACTGCTCACAAATTGCCTTCATCTCCAAGTCACTTCTGCCTAAGTCCATTATGAATTGGTGCCAATCGAGATTAGATTTGACCAGATCTGGTTAGATCCACCCATAAGATGAGGGGTAGACATGCCACTCCACCTTGTCATTGAGGGTCAAATCTGACTGAAAAGGAGATTGGCTTGCTAGGGCCCGATTGTACTTCACAAAGAGAATAGGAGTGGGGGGAGGGGGCCACAACTTGAGGACACCTATGGCCACCCACAATTCTTGGTGTCGAAGATGGTAAATCCATGACCTCACTAAGGCCACCCATGGCCCCTTGAATATGGTGATGAAAATGGCAAAAACATGACCCCACTATGGCAACCCGGGGCCCCTCGAAGATGGAAAATCCTCATTTTGCCTAGCTACCTTCAAGCTTGCACTCAGCCAACCTTTGAGCTCATATCCAAGCCAACCTTTGGGTTCACATTCAGCTAGCCTTCATGCTCACACTTAGCCAGCTTCACGCTCACATCCAAGCTAGCCTTTAGGCTTGTATTCAGCTAGCCTTTGAGCTTACACTCATCTTGCCTTTGGGCTCACACTAAGCTAGCCTTCAGGCTCACATTCAAGCTAGACTTTAGTCTCACACTCAGCTAGCCTTCGAAGTCACACCCAACGAGCCTTTGGGCTCACACCTAGCCAGCCTTTGGGTTTACACTCAGCTAGCCTTTGAGCTTATAACTAGCTAGCCTTCAAGCTTGCATTGAAGCCAACCATTGGGTTCACATTCAAGCTAGCCTTTAGGCTTGCACTCAGCCAACCTTCGAGCTCATACCTAGCTAACCTTCAGGCTAGCACCTAGCTAGCCTTTGGGATCATACTCAACCAACTTTTAGGCTCACACCCAGCTAGCCTTCAGGTTAACACTTAGCTATCATTCAGGCTCACATCCAACCAACCTTTGGGCTCGTACTTAGCCAACCTTCGGGCTCACACTTAGCTAAACTTCGGACTTGTACCCAGCTAGCCTTTGGACTTGCACCTAGCTGGCCTTTGGGCTTGCACTCAGCTGGTCATCAAGATTGCACTAAACTAGCTTTTGGGCTTGCACTCAACTAGCCTTTAGGCTCACACTCAGCCAACCTTTGGGCTTGTATCCAGCCAGCCATCAGGCTCACACTTAGCCAACCTTCGGGCTCACATCTAGGCAATCTTCTGGCTCATACTCAGTTGGCATTCTGGCTCACATTCAAGCCAGCCTTCAGGCTCATACTCAGTAACCTTTGATTCACACTCAACTAGCCTTCAGGATAGCACCCCATCTGGCCTTTGGGCTTGCATTCAACTAGCCTTCGAATTTGCATCTATTTAGCCTTCAAGCTTGCACTTAGCTATCCTTTGGGCTTACACCAAACTAGCCTTCGGGCTTGCATCCAATCAGCCTTCTAGCTCATACTTAGCTAGCCTTCAGGTGTGCATCTAAGTGTATCTTCAGACTCACTCCTAGTCAACCATTGGGCTCATACTAAGCCAACTCTCAAGCTCACAAACTAAACTGACCTTCAGGTTCTCACATTTGAAGCCTGACTTTGAGTCCATCTAAAATCATCATAAATAACTAATGACCCTCAACTTAAATTAATTAATACAAAGTAACTCAATCATAACAAATGGACAAAGGCCAAGTTGGCTCGAACAGATTTAAATTGATCAAACAAATAGACTAAAACCCAAATTGAGTTGGACTCCAAAATAAATTCAAATTGAGTTAACATAAGCCAAATAAACTCAGTTCCAACCCTAATTAGGTTTGAGTTGGGTCAATTCAACATCAAGTTAGATCAAGATTGATGATGCAATTGTCAAAACTATACCAAACCTTATAGGCTATTAGTAATGTTACCAAGACCAAAGAAGTTATTGCTTATGCTTTATCAACTATGAAAATATTTCAAAATCCAATGAAGTTATTGCCTATGCCTTATTGGCTATGGAAACACTTCAAGTTTAATAGAGTTATCACTAATGCCCTATTAGCTAATGAAAACACTCCAACCCTAAATGAAGTTATTGCCAACTCCTTATTGGCTAATGAAAATACTTCTAATCATGAAGTTATCATCAATGCTCGAAACTTTTGAAAACACTTCAAACTCCTCCTATTTCCTTTCGCATCCCATCGGGTGATGCCATCAACACCTACCAAAGACCGAGTTGATTTGGGTTAGATACCATGTGGTCTAGTGCAAGGGGAGTGGGACAACAACACACATCAAAACTTCTTCTCTACACTTTCTTTTCTTTATTTATTTTTTATTTTTTCTATATTCTATGTTGAAATTTATTATAAAGTGAGGGCATAGCCTTGTTTAAGCAATGTATCCCTTTCTCAAAATTAATCAAATGCATTCATCTTTTCTTTTTTTGTGTTTCTATTTCTTTAGCTAGGTTTATCACTTTAGGAGGTTTTTGATAATTGTTTGGGGTAATTAACAATAGAAAATTGCACCTGTCGAAAGTCATATTCTCACAATATCTGATAGTATACTTAAAATTAAAATAAATTTTGATTTGTGATTCAAGATCGCTCTTGGGATCTCTGCTATTTTGGGTAGCCAACTTTGATCCCACAAGTGTAAGACCAAAGTCTAGTTGGGGTGTGAACCCAATGGCTAGTTTGGGTACGAGCTTGAAGACTGGCTAGGATGCGAGCTTGAGGGCTAGCTAAATCTAAGTCCTAAGGTTGGCTTGGATGTAAGCTTGAAGGCTTGCTGGGTGTGAGACCAAATGCTAGCTTGGATGTGAGCCTGAGGGTTGGTTAGGTGCAAGTCCAAAGCCTGGTTTAGTGTGAGCCCGAAGGCTGGCTTGGATGTGAGCCCAATGGCTAGCTTTGGTGCGAGCCTGAAGCCTAGCTTGAATGTGATCCTGAAGGCTAGTTAGGTGCAAGCCCAAAGGCTATATTAGATGTGAGCCTAAATACTGGCTACGTGCGAGTTCGAAGGTTAGCTTGATGCGAGCCTGAAGGCTGGCCAAATGCGAGCACTGTGAGATTGATTTTAGCAGCCCAACATAATGGAGACCATGAGAGCAACCTCAAATCATAAATCAAAGTTTGTTTTGATTTGAAATGCATTATCAAGTATTGTGAAAATATTGACTTCTGACAGGTGCAAGCCCCTATTGTTAATTATCTCAAAGATTGTTAGAAACCCCTAAACCAAGAAACCTAGCTAATAAAAATAGAGACATAAAAAAAGAAAGAAGAAAGTATTTTATTGATTTTAAGAAAAGACATATGACTTAAGTAAGGTTACACCCTCACTTTACAATGAATTTTGACATAGAAATATAGATAATATAAAAGGAATAAAGGAGTAAAAAAGAGTGGAGAACCCACGCTAGGCCACATGATGTCTAACCTAGATCGACTCAGTCATTGGTAGGTGTTGATGGCATTGTCCGATGGGACATGAAAGGGAATGGGAGACGTTTGAAGTGTGTCCAATAGTTTTTAGTTTTAGCAATAACTTCATGATTTGAAGTATTTTCTTTAGCCAATAAGGCATTGGCAATAACTTCATTTGGGTCAAAGTATTTTCCATTAGCCAACAAGATGTTAGTGATAATTCCATTGACCTTGAAGTGGTTCCCTAGCCGATAAAGTGTAGGTGATAACTTTATTTGATTTGGAAGCATCACCAATAGCTTATGAGGTTGGGTATATCTTTGAGAATTTCATTGTCAACTGCTTTCAAGGTCGGCTAGCTTAAGGAGTGTGTTATCAATTGCTTGTGAGGTTCACTAGCTCAAAGGGTACATCATCAACTTCTTCTGAGGTTGACTAGCTTATAGGGTGTATCATCAACTAGTTCAGAGGTGATTAGCTCAAAGGGTACATCATCAAGTGCTTCTAGGGCTGACTAGCCTGTAGTGTGTGTCATAAACTACTTCTGGGGTTGACTAGCTTGAAGAGTGCATCATCAACTACTTTTGGCATTAATTAACTTGAAGGGTGTGTCATCAACTACTTTGGGGTTGATTAGCTTATAGGGTGCATCATCCATTGATTGTGGGGTTTACTAGCTTGATGAGCACATCATCAACTACTTATGGGGTTCACTAACTTGAAGGGTGAGTCATCAACTAATTTTGAGGTTGACTAGATTGAAGGGTGCATCGTCAACTACTTCTAAGGTTAACTAGCTAGAAGAGTTTGTTATTAATTACTTCTAGGGTTGACTAGTTTAATGGGTGCATTCTCAAATATTTGTGGGGTTGACTAGATTGGGTGCATCACCAGCTACTTATGGGGTTGACTTAGTTTAAAGAGTGCATTAATAGCTTTAAGCATGTTGTTGATTGACTTCATTTGAATAAGACTGACTAAGCAAGTTTGAGCCTACCTTAGTTTAGTTTGAATTGAAGTATTGTCAATGCTTCAGTTCAAACCAAACTATGGTAGGTTAGGTTGGCTTAGCTTTGAAGTGTTGCTGATGGCTTCTGTAATACACCCAGTAAGCTTTAGTTAGACCGTATTTAGTTCTATTTGAACTAATTATGGTTCAAGTCAAGGTGGTGACATCACCCTTTGTTCATAGCCTTGGAGTATTTTCAAAGGTTTAGCACATCAGGTGGTACTTGGTGTGACCCTAATTAATTCCATCTGAACTAATATGGTTTGGGTTTGAGTTTGATTTCATTCAGCTTGAGTCAAGTTTGTCCTTGTGTTGGACTTTTATAGAGTCCAAGTTTGTTGGGCTTTGGCTCAAGTTCAAGTTAATTTAATTCAACTTGGTTTCGATTTAGACTTAGTCTAGCCTAGTTCTGATTTGGCTTTGAGTTTGCCTCTTTAGTTTGAACTAGATTTCACCCAAGTAGGGTTTGACTTGAGCTTAGTTCAACCCAGATTGAACTTGATTTTAAATTTTTATTTTTTTGGAGTTCAACTTAATTTGGGTTTTAGTCTATTTATTTGATCAATTTAGGTCCATTTGAGCTAATTTGGTCATTATCTATTTGTTGTGATTGAGTTCAATTTCAATGTGATTGAGTTACTTCATGCTAAGTAGTTTGATTTTAGAGTTCTTGGTTGTTTATGATAATTTTAGGCAAACTGTAGCTCGACCTTAAATGTGTGAACCTAAGGGCTCGCTGAGTGTGAGCTCAAAAGCTAGCTTAGAAGTGAAAGCTCGAAGGATGACTAGGTGTCAGTCCAAAGACTGGTCTAGATGTGAGCCCAAAGGCTAACTTGGATGTGAGGCCAAAGGCTGGTTGGATACAAGCCCAAAGACTTGCTTGGATGTGAGCTTGAAGGCCAGATGAGAGCGAGCCCACGGGCTAGTTGAATGTGAGCTTGAAGGCTAGTTGAGTGTGAGCCATATGATTGGATGATTGTGAGCTTGAAAGCTAGCTTTGATGCAAGCCTAAAGACTGGCTAAGTGTGAGCCTGAAGGTTGTCTTAAATGCAAGCCTAAAGGCTAGTGAAGTGCAAGCCTAAAGGCTAACTTGGATTTGAGCTCGAAGGTTGGCTTTGGGTGTGAGCCAAAGGCTGGCTTGGATGTGGGGCCAAAAGCTAATAGATTGCAAGCCTGAAGACTGGTTGAGTGCAAGCTTGAAGGCTAGCTAAGTGTAAGCCCAAAGGCCATCTAAGGTGTGAGCCCAAAAGCTAGCTGAGTGCAAGCCCAAAGGCATGCATGGATGCGAACCCGAAGGCTGGCATAGTGTGAGCCCAAAGACTAGCTTAGATACAAACTCAAAGGTTGGCTAAATGTGAGCCCAAGGCTAGCTAAATGTGAGCCCAATGCTGGCTTAGATGTGAGCTCAAAGGCTGACTAGGTGTGAGCTTGAAGGTAGGCTTTGATGCTAGCTTGAAGTCTTGTTGAGTATGAGCCCAAGGGTTGGGTGGGAGCGAGCCCAAAGGCTAGCTGAGTGTAAGCCCAAATACTGGCTTGGATGTAAGCTCGAAGGTTGGTTAAGTATAGATCAAAGGAGCTTGGATGTGAGCCTGAAGGCTATCTAAGTGTGAGCCCAAAGGCTGGCTAAGTATAAGCTTGAAGGCTGGCTTAGGTGAGAGCATGAAGGCTAGTTGAGAGATCGTAGGTGACTACAACAAGATCATTGGTTCACCATCTTCATTGTTATCTTTGAGGGGCCATGGGTGGCCACATTGAGGTCATTAGTTCATTGCCATTTTTGAGAGGCCATTGGTGTCCATGGTGAGGTTATTAGTTCATTGTCTTCATCGCCATCTTCAAGGGATCATGGGTAACCATGGCATTAATGAAGTTCATAAACATGCTGAGGATCGTGGGTGGTTGCAGTAATGGTGGTATGAAAATTGAGGCAAGAGAGAGCTTTTCTCTCTTTTTTTTAAATAACTTTATTATTATTTTTTTTATTTCTTCTTCCCTTCCCTTCTCTCCTGTGCATCTTCTTCTTACTTATCTCCCATGACCGGGGTAAGGCAACCTACTCTCCTCTTTGGCTAGATCTGGCTAGCCTTTGCTATGGTAGGGTAGGAGGTGCCCCACCCTTTCCTTCTTCCACTAAATTTGGCTGTCTTTAGGCTGGATCTTGCTGACCTTTGTTGCAGTGGGCAATGTTGGTCTAGAAGTCGATAAGCTGATCGAAGTTGAGGAGTTGTTGGAAGATTATGCCAGTGATTGGCAAATAGTTTCACTTCCTCTTTGTCATCATTTTTGTTTTTGACCATGGCCATAGGAGAAGGCAACCAACATAGAGAGCAAGTAGTAGTGCCCCCACCACCGCCACCATTAGGGCATCTATTTGCAATAAATCATTGGCAGTGAGACAAGGGCTAGATGGCGCATCAGCAAAGTAAGGTGCGAGTGCTGCTAGGTTGAGGCTAACAAGACTATGGTTCTAGTGGTGAGAAGGGAGATGGCTAGCGATGGAGGTGTGGGTGCTGTTCGAGGTGCAACCAAAACTAAAGTGGCAGCTTGGCCATGTGGCAATGCTCCAGCAAGGAGGCTAGGCATGGGACTAGGAGGCTTTGGTGGCTCAAGCAAGGAGGCCGAACTAGTGGTTAACACATGCTATAGGGCAATATGAAGGCAACAGCAATGATGGAAAGCCAAGACTCTTGTAGAGACAAAAGAACAAGGGATAGAGAGAAAAAGAAGAAAATAAATATAATAAATATAATAAATATAATAATTCACCTTTTCCTTTGATCTTCTTTTTGTTCGTCTCCAAATTTTGGTGGCGTGCTGATCTCTTCTCCTTGTTCTGATTTCTATCTCTTTTTTTCTTTTTTTGGCTATAGTTTCTCATCAACTTATATGCCTCCAAGAGAATCAAGATCAAATCTTTGATTGGTTGATTTTTGGAATGCTTAGGATTGTGATTTGTGATTAGATTGGATCTTCAAATCTCTTTGATTGGCATATTGTGTTATAATATTTTATTGAATTATATTTTTATGTTCTATAATTGGTTGTGATATACTTGATTGGGATTTATTTCCCTAACGATGATATCTCAATTTTGTACTATTTTTGGATGTTGAATTTTTTGGAGGGCTATTTGCAAAAAAATCTTTTAAAATTAGGACCAAGATGTAATTTCATAAGTTACAGGAGATTTTTCACAAAAAAGGACCTATTTGTAAAATTTTAAAATTTTCACAATCTATTTTTTAAAAAATGGACTTATTTATAAAATACAAATTTTTGAGGGCTTATTTGCAACTTTTCTGAAAAAAATTTGGCCAAAATATAATTTTATAAATTTTTAGGGTCCTTAGTAAAAGGAATATATCTAAAATTTTTAGGGTCCCTTTTAAATAAAAATTGAGTTTATTTGCAAACAAAGATTTTCGAGGGGCTTATTTTAAATTTCAAAATTTTTGAGGATTTATTTGCAAAATTTGGAAATTTCAGGGATTTTTTTACGAATATGAAATTTTGAGGGGTTTAGTTATAAACCCTAGATTTTGCAGAGACTAATTTAAAATTTCAAAACTTTCAATGACTTTTTTGCAAACTTTTCATCTAAAGGACTTATTCGCAAGAAAAATCGGCCAGGGATCAATTTGTAAAGATTTTACAATTTTTATTTTGGCCCAGATATTTATTAAATTTCAATCCCAATTTTTGTATAAGTATCTAGCCCGATCAACTCTCTTTAATTTAAGTCCAAACTTCCCTACAATTCAAATTCAAATTCAAATTAAACCTAATTTTTGATCGAATTTGATTATGATTTTGATCTAGGTGAGGCCCACATTTTGATCACAATCCATTGGCATTCAATTCTATATTTTGACTGAATTTTAATTAAATTTAATTTTGAGTCAAAATTGACTCAAATAAATGTCCCTTTCACAACTACTTTGTGAGTTTTCTTAATGAGGGGAGTGGATGCAAACAAATTTGTCAAGTGCTCACCCTTTGCATCAATACCCTAAGAATTGATCATGTGAGTTTGAACCATCACACGAAGTAGCCTTGAATCACTGCAAGGAGTGGATTTAAGCTACCTTATTGTGCGGATTTGATTTTGCCATATGACAGTGAATTTAGATTTCCATGTGAAAGTGAACTTGACTTGCTACATGAAAGTGGACTTGACTTACCATATGGAAGTGAACTTATTTTGCCATGTTGAGCGAGCTTGAGTCACTATAATGAGTGGGCTTGATTTGCCACATAGAGTGGGCTTCAGTTACCACAATGAATGGACTTACTTTCCCCTGTGAAAATAAACTTGATTTGTCATAGAAAGTGGACTTAGTTTGCCACCAGAAGTGGACTTGATTCGCCATGTAGAAGTGGACTTAATTTATCACATGAAAGTGTACTTGATTTGTCATGTAGAAGTAGATTTGGGTTGCCACATAGAGGTAGGCTTAATTTTCCACTTAGAAGTGGACTTAGGTTGCCAAATGGAAGTGGACTTATGTTGCCACGTAGGGTGGGCTTAGCTTGCTATGTGAAAGTAGACTTATATTGCCACGTAGAAGTGGACTTAGGTTGCCATGTGGAAGTAGATTTACATTACCATGTAGAAGTGGATTTAGGTTGCCATGCGGAAGTGGACTTATATTGCCACGTGGAAGTGGACTTGACTTGCTACATAATGAGTGAGCTTTTATAGGGGTGCGGATTTAACCATCACATAAATTGGATAGGATTTTATGTCCATGTTTTGCCTCAAGAAATATGGAGTGCATGTTTGATCAGATATTCCCTTTGAAGAAAGTTGGATATTCCGTCATAAATAAAATAATGACACTTTTGGTTATGATTATTGTTGCCCTTAGGGTATAGGCATAATACCTTTTAAGGAATCAATTACTGATTGGTGGCATAAGCCTTTCCCCTTTGTCATTGATCGGTTGGTATGATCCTCCTTCAAATATCCTTTTGATGATATAAGAGCATTCCTAATTAGGCTTGAACTTACCTTTCTTGTTTCGGTTTGGGATTAGGGGTCCTCTCAGGACTAAGACCATTACTTCCTTCTAAAAGGACCTAAGCCTAGCTATCTTGTTGTAGGCCCTAGGTATTTGTGCTCAATATATTTTCAGGTTTTGCTGGGCTATGTTAAGCAAGGAGTCTAGCTACTCAAGATGAAGATGAATATTGTCTTCTCTTGTGATTTTTTTTCTTGCAAGGCAATCATTAGGGAGGATATTTGCACTTTCAGTGGTAAGATTGCCTCAGCTCCAAACACTAATGCATATGGCATTGATTGGGTAGGGGTTCGATATGTGGTGCGATAGGCCCATAGTGCCAGTCTTTTTTATTTCTAGTAATAACCTTTTTCAAGATATTAAAAAGGGTCTTGCTGGATGCCTGAGCAAGCCTATTGGCTCTCATATTATAGATGAATGAATATCTCTAATCTATCTTATGATGATACACGAGTTGTCCTACCTTAAAACTTATAAAGGACAGTTCATTTTCAAAAATAATCTTTTGAGGGACACCAAATTGGTATAAGATGTTTTCTTAAAAGAAGCAAATAATAGAATATGCTTTTACCTCTTTCAATAAAATTACTTTAGCCCACTGAGAGAAATAGTAGGTTGCTACCAATATGAAGCGATGGCCTCTAGAAGAAGGTGGTTTGATTGGGCTATGATGTTTGTACCCTATACCTCGAATGGTCATAAGGACAATGTTGGATATAGAGAATTTGGATGTTGATGGATGAAGTTGCCATGGATTTGGGATAGGTGATATCTCCTCATATGTTCGATGCAATTTCCTACATCATGGGCCAATAATAGCCGATATGCTTAATCTTCATCATTATTTTTGGGCCCAACTAATGAGTCCTATAGACCCCAAATTGCACTTCATACAAAATTTCTTTGGCCTCTTTGTTTGAGAGATAGTGCAGAAGTAGTTGATCAAAGGACTTTCTATAAAGGGTGTCGTTGATAAACTGAAAGCGTACGGCTCTCTTTCTAAGTTGTGTCCATATAGATTTATTTTCTAGGAGTTCTCCACTTTTAAGAAAGTTGGTGAATGACATTCTCCAATATGTGACCTTGTCCACTAGTTTAGATTTAGTCCTCTTATGCTTGAGCAATGCAACGTGGTCAGTGTGGCAATATAGCGAAGATTGGTTGAAGTGTCATTGACAAAGGGTGATGGAGCTGCTGCCCCATGACAATAACTATGGATGGGAACCACTCTATGGCAGTACTAGACAAAGACAAGGATGCTAAAGCATGAAAGAGATGACCATGTGGATGACACAAAGGTGAGGCAATTGTGTATGGACCTGGTTGAGCATGTGGCTTCTTAGCAATCGAGGAAAATGTGGAGCTTGCATTTGGTAGTTGGTGTAGGGGATGATCAGAGTCCTTGATGATGTGTGGCAGCTGCAAAAAAGTAGAGAAAGTTGTGGTCCTTTCTATAGGAAACCAAAGAGAGAGAGGGACTGAGAAGCGAAGGAAGCATAGAAAAAAAAGAGATAAGTTACCAACCTTACTTGTTTGATCTTCGCTCTGTTTTCTTTGGTCTCCAATCTATGATCTCCCTGTCTCTTTTTTTCTGGCAGGACTTTTAGGATTTTTATAGCCCACTAGTGGATTGGATCATCTCCATTTAAAATTTTAAATTATGACCATGGATAATAATCTTTCATCCAAATTTTTAATATCGATAAATAGATGTGGATGAGATTTATTTATGTTTTTCTTTGGATGAGGATTATTTAGATAAGGATTTGTTTGGATAGGGATTGATTTAGATGAGAATTTATTTGGATGAGGATTTGTTGGATAAGAATTTATTCAAATAAAGATTTATTTGGATAAATATTTGTTTGGATAAGGATTTATGTAGATGAGAATTTATTTGGAGAAGTATTTCTTTGGATAAGAATTTTACTTGAATGATAATTGACTATGGATAATTTTTTTTGTTTGACTTGGTTATGGATTGATATGAATATGACTGAATGAATATTTATTTATTGCATATGATAATGATTTAAAAAATTATTCTTATCTTGGATATTGAATTTATCAGGGAGCTATTTGCAATTTTTTTAAAATTTTAAACCAAATTTACAAAAAAGGACTTATCCATAAAATTTTAAAAATTTCAAGCTATTTTTTTAAATAAAAATTGAATTTATTCACAAATAAAATTTTTTTGATGAACTTATTTGCCAAAAGTCAAAATTTTTGGGTTTATTTGTAAAAATAATTTTTAGGAGGTTTATTCACAAATTTTAAATTTTGTGGGGACTTATTTATAATTTTAGGATTTTATTGAACTTTTTCATAAAATTCTAATCCCAAGGACTTATTTGTAAGAAAAATCCAGCTAGAAATCTTATTGTAAGAATTTATTTGATCCAGGGATCTATTCATAATATTTATATTTTGTCATTTCAACCAATATTTTAAATGAATTTTTTGGACCTGATTTTAGTCCCCCATATCTGGCCCATTCAACCCAATTTAGTTTGACCCTAATTTGTTAAGAATTCAAGTCTGAATTGAGCTCAATTTTTTATCAAATTTAACTGTATTTTAGATTCAATTGAGACCCACACTTGAGCATAATTTAGTAGTATACAAATTTTAATTTTGATCATATGTTAACCAAATTTATTTATAGCAAAAATTGCCTCAAATAGGAGTTGACTAGCTTGAGGGAGCATCACCAACTGCTTAAGAGGTTGGCTAGCTTTAGCGGTGTATCATCAACTGCTTCTTATGATTGGCTAGATTAAGGGGCACGTCATCAACTACTTCTGGGGGTTGAGTAGCATGAGGGGTGCATTATCAATTGTTTCTGAGGGTTGACTAGCTTGAGAGGCATATTATCAATTACCTTTGAGGCTTGACTAGCTTGAGAATCACATCATCAACTGCTTATGAGGGTTGGCTAGGTTGAGGGATGCATCATCAACTGTTCAGTATTGACTAGCTTGAGGGGCGTGTCACCAACTACTTTGGGATTGACTAGCTTGACGGAGCATTACCAACTACTTTGGGGTTGACTAGATTGAGGGAGTGTCACCAACTGCTTTAGAGTTGACTAGCTTGAGAGAGCTTCACCAACTACTTTGTAGGTTAACTAGCTTGAAGGAGCATTACCAACTACTTCGGGAGGTTGACTAGCTTGAGGGGGAAAGTTTCCTGCAGCTTTGATTGCATTGTCGATTCGACTTTGTTAGAATAAGGATTCTTGGGTAATCAACTAAGTGAGTTCAAGCCTACCTTAGTTTGCTTGATTTAAAGAGTGATTAGTGGTCTTGGCTTGTGCTAATCATCTTTGACTTGTTAATTGATGACCTTTCTTGGCTTGCTATCGATCGGGCCTGAAGTGTTGCCAATGGCTTTCATGGCACACCCAAGGACTAAATTTGGCCCAATTTGGTTAAGATCAGATTAGTATCACCACCTACTATTTATGGGGTTTTACATAGCTTTAAAGTTTTGCCAAAGGTTTTTGTGGCACACCTAGTGGGACTCAGTAATTGATTGCCTTTTTTTTACTTATCTTATATTCTAGTTCAAGCTTTGACTTGCTTTCAATCCTAGTGTTGCCTGATGGCTTTCGTGGCATAGCTAGTGGGACTTAGTTTGACTCATCTTAGTTCTATTAGAACTTATTTTGTGGTCAGGATGGTAGCATTATCCATTGCTCATGGAGTTGGATATAACCTTGGAATGCTACTAAAAAGTTTTGCACACCCAATAGGACCCAATTTGGCCCAATTTGGTTCTATTCAAACTTGTTCTTGTTTGGGCTCAAGTTCAACTTGACTTGACTTGGGTTTAGTTCAAACTTGATTTAACATAATTGGGGTTTTAGCTTGAATTTGGCTTAACACAATATGGTTTGGTTTGATTTTAATTTGACCCAGTTGTGTTTTGTTCAGACTTGTCTTGACCCTATTAGCTTGGTTTGAACTTGATTTGGCCCACTTGGACTTTGTTCGGTCTTATCTTGACCCAATTAACTTGGTTCAAACTTAATTTGACCCTGTTGGGACTTGGTTTGACTAGATTGGGTTTAGGTTCAAACTTGGCTTAGCCCAATTAAGACTTGGTCCAAGCTTCATTTGAATCCATGTGACTTGCTTCAGTTAGACTTCAAATGTGATTTGACTCAGTTAGAGTTCAATTCAAGTTTGCTTTGAGTTGAGTAAAATGTATTTTGATTTGAGTTTCTTTTTCATTTAGTTCGAATGGTGTTTGTTTCGATTGGAATCCAATTCAAACCTTGCTTTTAGCTGGGCTTAACTTGCCCTAGTTTTGAATTGACCCAAGTTTGGATTGACCAAAACTTGACTTAGTTTCGATCCATTCTAAACACCAATCATCAATTTTTAGTCTCAAATGGATAACTAATTAGCATATCAATCAACCGGCAGTGAGCTGGTATCATTTTGGTTTAACAAAATTGGACAACTAGTTTAGGTACCGATTGTCCGACAGAGCAATTTTCTGCCTTTCTGTGTCAGTTTCAATCCATTTTTTTTTGGTTTGTTTGAGTTTATTTAATGCTTTGTTCAAGTCAATTTAGTTTTATTCATTTGTTTTGGCCATATCAACTTAAGTTCAACATGTCTGAGTCATTAAATTGATTTTATACTTATTGACTTTGATTTGAGAGCCTGCAGGCTATTATGATGGCAATAGGGTGAACCCGAAGGCTAGCCCATGGTTGTGAGCCCAAAAGCTAGCTTGATTCAATGAATCAGAAGCTGTCTATAGTTGCAAGCCCAAAGACTAGCTTGATTTGATAGGCTTGAAGGCTGACCTATGATTGTGAGCCAGAAGGCTCACTTGATTTAGCAGACCTAAAGGCTAGCCTATGATTGCGAGCTTGAAGGCTATCTTAATTTGATGGGCCCGAGGACTGATTTATGATTGTGAGCTTGAAACCTAGCTTGATTTGACCGAGCTTGAAGGCTAGCCTATGCTTACGAGCCCAAAGGCTGGCTTAATTTAGTGGGCCGAAAGGCTAACTTACGGTTATGAGTCCAAAGGTTGGTTTGATTTAACGGGACCAAAGGCTGGCCTATGGCTATGTGCTAGAAGGTGAGCTTGATTTAGTGGGCCCAAAGACTAACTAGTCTATGATTGCAAGCTTGAAGGCTGGCTTGATTCAGTAGGTCCAAAGGTTGGCTTATGACAATGAGCTCAAAGGCTGGCTTGATTTGGCGGACTTGAAGACCCACCTATGACGTTCAACAAGCTTGAAGACTAGCCTATAATCTAATTTTATAAATTCAAGTTATTTTAGTTTTCTTCATCCTTGTTCTAATTTAAGTGATCCATTGTTGATGTCTTTTCGTTGTCTTCAAAGAACTTCATGTTGATCTTCAAAATTTGAGTCTCTTTTGCAAGTGGTGGCACCGTGGTATGCAAAAGAATGCCATGGATGGCTATAGTGATGGTGGAGTCCATCAATGTGCAAAGGACCGTGGATGGCCATGCTGGTGGTGGAGTTTTTCAATACACAAAGAGGCTATGAGTGACTATGGTGGTGGTGGAGTTCATTAGTGTATGAAGGACCACAAGTGGCCATGGTGGTGGTAGAGTTCATTAATCTACAAAGGACCACGGGTGGCCGCGGTGGTGGTGGAGTCCATCAATGCACAAAGAGCTGCAAGTAATCTTGTGGTGGTGGAGTCTATTAGTATGCAAAGGATCGCAGGTGGCTATGGTAATGGTGGAGTCCAATGTGCAAAGGACTATAGGTTATTGCAGTACTGGTGGAGTGAAAGAGGTAAAACCAAGTTTGAATATAAAATTGAATAAAACCAAAATTGAATTGAAGACAAGTCTAAACATCAAATTGAATCAAATTAGACTCAAACTAAAATCATATCTGAACATTAAATCGAATCAAATTAGAGCTTGAACCTAAACCAAGTATGAGTCAAACTAAGCTCAAATCAAGCAGAGTTAGTCTACAACTAGAGCAAGGTCATCCACAACACTGCAAATTCAACTTGCCAAAGAAAGGATCAGCAGGGCATTTGGTTGACTTCAGGATTTCATATCAAACTTGAAGCTAGGTGCTAGAGTCCCTATATCCACCCCTTGGCAACACTACAAAAGCTAGAAAAGAATAAAGGAAGGACATATGTTCAATGTTCTTCAAATGAGAAATGGGTAATACCATCATATAATGCTAGAGTGATTAATGGACCGAAAAAAGGTTACTTGTACCAAATCTATAGTAGGGAAGAGTCAAATGGTTGCATGAGCTTCCCATAGGCCAATTGGTTGACTAGTACATAAACTAGACAGCTAGTTTAGAGAAAAACAACATTCCTCAGAAAAGTTCAAAATGAAAATAGAGTTCAATCAATTGATAAAATACCTAATTTTTCTTTAAGAGAAATAAACTGAGATTTGTCCAAAGATTTTATGAAAATATCTGCAAATTGACAAATGATTTCAATAAAATCTAAAAAATATCCTTTTTCAAAAGATGATCACAAAGGAAATGATGCCAACCATCAATGTATTTGGAGTGGGAATGCAAAACCAGATTTTTTTTGAAAGATTGATGGCACTATTATCACCAAAAATTGGAATTCCCAAAAAATCATATCCAAAATCCTAGGGTGTTTGCCACATCTATAAGATTTGAGCACAATAACCTCTGGTGGCCATATATTCGGCTTCGACAGTGCAACAAAATATAGAATTTTATTTCTTGGAGCTCCATGAAACTAGTGCTTTACTAAAAAATTGGCAAGTGCTACTAGTGCTATTTCTATCCATACAACACCCCTCATAATCCACATCACAAAAACCAATTAAATCAAAACAATCATCTCTTGAATGCCACAACCCTAAATCCAGTATACCCTTAAGATATCTAAGTAGACACTTTATGAACACTAAATGTGATTTCATGGGTGATGCTTGAAATCTAGCACAAATACAAACACACAACATGATATCTAGTCTACTTGTGGTTAAATATAATAAACTACCAATCATGTCTCTATACCGCTTTTTTTTTTTCAACCTTTTCACCATCTTCATCTTTGTTTAGCTTGGTGGAGGGGCTCATGAGAGTTCCAATAACTTTGGCTTAATCCATATTAAAATTTTGAGCAATTCTCGTCCATACTTAGCTTGGCTTATGAAGATTGTATAGTTTAGTTGCTTGACATGTAGTCCAAGGAAGAAGTTAAGCTTGTCCATCATGCTCATCTCAAATTCTACTTTTTTTGTGCTTGCAAATATCTCATGAAGTTTTACATTAGTAGCACTAAAAATAATGTCATTAATATAAATTTGCATTACTAATAAATTATTATGCTTTTCCAATAGAAATAATGTAGCGTCTACATAATCCCTTGTAAAATTATTTGAAATCAAGAAGGAACTTAGTCTCTCATACCAAGCTCTTGGAGCTTGCTTAAGACCATATAGTACCTTCTTTAATTTTAAAACATGATTTGAAAATTTTAAATCTTCAAATTCAGGAGGTTGTTCAATATAAACTTCTTCAGATAAATGGTTATTTAAAAAAGTACTTTTGGCATCAATTTGAAATAGTTTAAAACCTTTAAAATATGTGAAAGCAAGTAAAACACTATTGATTCTAAATGAGCCATGGGTACAAAAGTTTCATCAGAATCAATGCCCTCAATGTCAAAACCCTTGGCCACCAATCTAGCTTTGTTAACTTGTTCCTATAGACCCATTTGGTACTAATAATTGGGTAGTAATTTGGTCTAGGAATAAAGATCCTAAACTTGATTTCACTTAAATTGATTTAGTCCTTCTTGCATAGCAAGAATCCAACTTTTCTCTTCTTGAGCTTCATTAAAGTTTTTGGGTTTAATTATAGAAAGAAAAGCAATATGATGAAGATTGTATTTAATAGCAAATCAAGTTTTTACCCCTTGATCAACATTACCATTGATTTTATCTTCTGAGTGATTCTTCATGAATTGCCATGTTGTGGGAAGTTCTTTATCTCCATTTTTCTCTTCTTATCGGTCCATTTTATCTCCATCATCTTTTTCCTAGAATTGCATCTCATCTAATTTCTTGGAGATATCTATATCATTATTAATAGAATTTTTCTCCAAAAGAGGGTTAGCTTCATCAAAATGACATTTATAGATTCTTCAATAACTATAGAAGACTTGTTGAAGACTCTATATGCCTTCGAAGTAGTAGAGTAACCAAAAAAAATTCCTTCAAAAGTTTTAGAATCAAATTTAGACAAATAATTTTTTATATCTAGAATAAAATATTTGCCACAAAAAACATGAAAAATATCTAATACTTGGCTTCTTACCATTCTACAACTCAAATGGTGTCTTGTCAAGAATTTGATAAATGGAAACTCCATTCAAGATATAGCATGTCTTGTTAACGGCCTCCACCAAAAAATATTTGGGTAAAGAGTACTTGTTAAGTATGATCCTAGCCATTTCTTAAAAAGACTTATTATTCCTTTCAACAACACCATTTTATTATGGTGTGCAAGGAGCCAAAATATTATATTCAATACTATTTTTAATGCAATATTTTTTAAATAAATTATTCTCAAATTCTCCACTATAGTTTCCATGAATTTTAGAAATCATGTGTCCCTTTTCATTTTGAATTCATTTGCAAAGATCAACAAATATATTAAAAGAATCATTTTATGTACAAAAAACAAACTCATTTAAATCTAGAGTAATCATCAACTATCACAAAAGCACAATTTTTAACTCCTATACTTGTAGTCCCAATTGGTCCAAATAAGTCTAGATGAAGAAGTTGCAGTGGCTTTGTTGATGTAACAAATGTTTTGAATTTGTCAGAGGTCTTTACTTGCTTCCCTATTTGGCACACATCATATGCTAGACCTCTCACTAACTTCTTCTAGTTGACTTTAGCAATAGTATTCATGCTTGCATATCCAAGCCTTTAATTCTAAAGTCATCCATTGCTATCTTGAGTTACAAAAACTTTTTATTTTTAAGTCATCTTGATTAATAGTGTAAATATTTCCATCTTGATAACCAACAATGGCTACAATATGCTCATCATGTCTAACTATGCAAACTTTTGATTTAAATAGAATATGAAAACCTTTATCATATAATTGACTGATAGAAAGTAAATTACACTTAAGACCTTCTACTAAAAGAACATTTCTAATTAAATAAGATCCAATAGAAACATTTCCATTACCTATGATTTTACCTCTACCAATATCCTCAAAAGTAATGTGTCCTCTATCTTGTTCTTTTAGCTCTACATACATGGATGGATTCCCCGTCATGTGCCTTAAGTAACCACTATCTAGAACCTATTTATCTTTTTTATCATTGGAGTAGAAGCATAGCTAAATACAATCAAGAGCATTGGGATAGAACCCATTTTAAATATGGGTCCATAAGTTAGAGAATGAAATAATCACAACAATAAGTTAAGAATCCAATAAATGATAAACTAATAAATAAATGAAATCCTACCTTTTTATTAGCTGGAATGTGACCCTAAGAATGTAGCAATTTTAATGCTTATAGCCACTTCTAGCTAACTTATACTCCTCAAGTGGAAGATGTCTTAGAAACCTAAACTCATTTGGATTCCTTGGCTTTAGGAATCATCCCCTTAGGCACCCAAATTTGTTTAGGAGAAAAAATTCTCTTAATTGGGAAACTTGTGGAGATATGTCTATTTTGGCAACAATAATTATATTTTAATTTTGAAGATGTAGAATTTGAAGCCTTTACAAAAGTAAACTTGGCAGATTTATATTTTGAGAAATATAAAATCAAGTCTAGATCTATTTGAAACATTCCTTTGATTTTTCAAAATCACATTCAAAATAATATTTCCATCAAAAAAATTTTCTAGAATTTTCAATTTTGCATGTTTCTTTTCAAATTTATCAAGACTCTTTTTGCAATCACAAGATATTTTGAAGGATTTTAAAATAAGATTTTCTATTTAAGAGAGCTCAATCTCCTTTTTGCAATCACAAGACTTTGTAGAAGATCTCAATGAATCAAATTCGCTCTCAAATAAATTGAACTTATTTTTCAAGGATGTATGCTTGAGAAGTAATCTTTCATGTCTAGTATATAGATTTTTAAAAGTATCTTGTAATTCTTCAAATGATAAATCACATACCTCATCATCAATGGCCATGACTTTGTAATTTTTTCATTAGATGAGGCATCCACACTTTCTTTCTCCAAGTTGTACCATGTGCCACCATTGCCTTCTTTTTCTTTCCTTTGAATTTCTTTAATTGAGGGTTGAGAGGGCAATTTTCTTTGATATGTCTAGGCTTCTTGCAATTGAAACAGGTGGGTACATCATTTTCTTCTTAATTATTATAGCTCTTCTAATTTCTTATAGGTCTCCTTGGCATATGCCTCTTCTTTAGGAATTTCTTGAATTTTCTAGTGATGAATCGCTATCTTCCTCCTCATCATCACCAGACTCCTTGTCCTTGAGAGCTATGCTCTTCCTCTTCTTGTCTTCATCATCCTCTTGGCTTTGATCATTTGTAGTCATCTCATGGGTAATGAGTGACCCCAAAAGTTTGGTAGTTGGTTGAGATCCTTTCCTTCTTGAATTATGGTCACTTTGGGATCCCATGACTAAGGAACATACCTTAAGATCTTTCTCACTATTTCATCATTAGTATAAGTTTCTCCAAGAGATTTTAAGGTGTTAATGATATCAGTAAAATGAGTAAATATCTTAGTTAACAACTTATTTGATTTCATTCTAAGGAGTTTATTATTTTATTTCATTCTAAGGAGTTTATATTGATTAAACAATATGTTCACTTTAGATTCCTTAGCTTGCTTGTACCCTCATGGGTAACCTCAAGGCAATACCAAAACTCATGAGTCATCTCATGAATGTCAATCTGATTAAACTCATTAGGATCAAGAGCATAATAAAGGATGTTCGTTGCTTTTGCATTCAAAGAATTATTTTTCTTATCCAAATCATTCCACTCTATTGTAGGCTTAGGAACTCTCACACCATTAATTAGTTTAGTGGATGGAATCTACTCGTCTTCCACAATATGCTAAAATCATAGTGTTTGGCCTTAATAAAAATTTTAATTCGAGACATCCAATAATTAAAATGAATACCACTAAAAAGTGGAAGTCTCATTGTGGATTGCCCTTCTTGGAGAGATGGAGAAATGTCAAAGTTTGCCATTTAAAATAGATTGAAAACCCTAGGGCACCATTTGGTTCGGGATCAGGATCAAGACTAGTGAATCACTTTTGTAAACTATTATCTTTTTATCAAAATTAACGCTTCAATAATTTAAAGTTCAAAAAACTATTTAATTTTTTATAATAATTTAATTTAATAACAGTGTAAAATAAAGAATATTAATTTTATAAAAAAAAAAATAATTCTAAAATGGGCTGATCTTGATATGATCCCAAACCAAATGGAGCCTAGGTGACTAAACCAAGAAAAGAGCACCTACTCTGATACTAATTGAAAGCCCAAAAAGCCACCTAAGAGAGGGTGTGAATTAGGGTTTGTGAGATAAATAGTGATTTAAATAAAATAAAAACCCAATTCAACTTACATAAGAAATTTCACATAGAATTCAATCAACCATAAGTGTAATAATCTAAATAAGATTAGGAACAAAAGCACCATAATATTGCATGGTTTGGAGGCCAACCACTCCTATTCTACAATCCTTGCCTCACTCTTGAGAACTTAAATTCTCCACTAGAGTGTTGCTTCATTGGTAAATCCAACCCCTTACCTTGATCTTGCTCCAATTGGCAAGATGCACACCATATCATTTCTATCTAACATAATCAGTCATTTGCTAAGATAAGAAGACATTCAGTTCTATAGAAAAACTCTATTAAGAGTTTCCTGTAGAACTTAAAGTGGAACTTATGCTCTAAATAATTAATCTCAAAGCAAATTTTTGACTCAACTGAAAATTTGAAAAAATAAAACCTAGTTGATGTCGAGTTCTTGAGTTACATTAGCTTTGTCCATGTCATTCTCGAATCTTCATGTTGTTGTAGATACCTTCAAGCCACCTCAAGCCATCTTTTGATCTCTTCAAGTCTCTCTTGCCTATCCACCATCATGCTTCATTTTCTTTGAAGCTTTTGAATGTTCCCTTGAGAGCTTTAATATACTTTGGCTAAAATATAACTTAAATAGGTATTAAATATGATTTCCTCAGCATCAAAAATAGGAAGAGTAATAAACTTGAACTTGATTTGATCTAGGTTTGGACTAGTCAAGGCTTCACCCTTCACTTGTTGTGGTTTAGTTTGAATATGATTTGGAGTTTAACTCAAACTTGTGGTGGTTTGGTTTAAATATTGTTTGACTTAGTTTAGAGTTCTATTCAAACATGTTATAGTTTAGTTTAAATATATTCAAAATTTAATTCGAACTTGTCGTGGTTCACTTTAGATGTTGTTTGACTCAATTTGGAGTTCTATTTGAACTTATTGTGGTTTAGTTCAAATATAATTTGGAGGTCAATTCTAACTTGTGGTGGTTTAGTTCGGATGTTATTTGACTTAATTTAGAGTTTTATTCAAAATTGCTATAGTTTAAATTAGATCTGATTTAGAGTTCAATTTGAATATGTGGTGATTTAGTTCAAATATTATTTGACTCAATTTAGAGTTCTATTCGAACTTGTTGTAATTTGACTCAATTAAAGTTCAATTAAAACTTCGTTCGATTTAGTTCAAATATGGTTTGATTCAATTGGAGTTCAATTTGAACTTCCTTTGATTCCTGATTGACATGATTTGAACCCAATTGATCAGGGCTTGACCTAATTAAAGTTGAATTTGGACCTAAGTCATCAGTTTTGAAACTAAACAAATGACTAAATGGGGTACCTATTGACTAGCCAAAAGAGTGTTATTCCAAGTTTAATTGAACCAAACAACCAGTTTGGAAATTGTGCATCGAACAAAGGTGGTTCTTTTCATGGTTTAATAGAATCAGACAACCAATTGGGGAACTGATCGCTCGATAGAGGACCTATAGTTTCTTGGTTCGCTAGAACTAACTGACTAGTTAAAGGTACTGGTCAACCAGTAGAGCTCTATCAGTTATGTTAATCAGGACCAATTGACCAATTGAGCGAATGGTAGACTGATTGAGAGTTTTTTTGAACATCTAGACTAGTTCCAGTCCATTTGTTTTTATCAATTTAGGTCCATTTGGTACTTTTTTTAAGTTAATTTGGTTTATTTATCTGCTTAACCATGTTAGCTTGAGTTCATATAATTGAGCCATTTAATTTAATCAATTTATGCTTATTAATTTATTTTGGTTCGAGAGCCCTTGACCTATCATAATAACTTCAAGTGAGTCCGTAGGCTGACCCAAAGTTATTTTGACTTTCAAACAAATCCATAGATTGGCCTTTAGTCAATTTTGACTCTTAGGCGAGCCCACGAGCTAGCTATTAGTCCAAATTGGCATTTGGGCAAGTCCGTGGACTAGCCCTTAGTTGATTGACTTTTAGGAAATCCTGTAGGCTGATTCTTACTTAGAACTTTTGGGGGAGCCTATAGACTATCCCTTAGTATTTAATTTTTAGGTGAGCTCGCAGGCTGGTCCTAACTGATTAGACTCTTAGGTGAGTTTGTAAGGTGGCCTTTGGTCTAAGTAGACTTTTAGGCGAGCCTGCAGGCTGGCCTTTAGTTTGAATTGAATTTTGGGCAAGCCCCTAGGCTGGCCCAAAATCAAATTAACTTTTGTGCAAGCTCGCAAGCTAGCCATAGGTCAGAATTGGTTTTTGGACGAGCTCGTAGGCTAGTCCTAGACCAGTTGACTTTCAGACAAGAGCCCCACAGGAGACAAAAGAAGAGAAGGAATAAAACATAAAAGAGAAAAAAAAATAGGAGCCTTACTTTCTCCTTATTTTCTTGATGATACTCTCCTGGCCTCCTCCTTAATGATATCTTCCTCATCTCTTTTCTCTTTGATTTGTGCTGATTTTGTGCCTGATTTCTTATCTTTGTGTTGATTTGTATAGGTTTTTATAGGGTTGAGAGGATCTTCAAATTGAATCATTAATTGATTTGAATTTGAGATTTAATTGGATTATCTTTTCTTTTTTTGCAATCTGACCTTGGATTTGAATCTTTTATTAATATATTTGAGATGCAATTCCCTTAACTAAAAATTTTATTGATTGCTAATGAGATTAGACAAGGATTTATTTCCATCTTTGCAAATCCCAACCTGAGCTAGATAACTAGCTGAGGAGCCGGTTGACTGATAGAGGTTACACCTATCTTGCTCATCAGACTTGGTCGATCGATTGAGAAAATGGCCAATTGACAGAGGTTGTACTAATTTTTCTCACCAAAACCGGTCGATTGATTTACCAAATAGTCAACCAATGTGTCCCGATTCAGTGTTTGGGTTTAAAATTTTAGCCCATGTTTATTTCAAATTAGACCCAATTCATCACGAATTAGGCTTAAAGTATAACTCTAATTCTTGTCAAACTTGGTATCCAAGTTGTATTACAATATCTACCCAAATATCGATCAGATAAATCTCATTCAAATTTTGAATTAAATATCACCTTATCTTTTTCAATTAGTTTTGATTATGGTCGCGATCTCATCTTTTCTTTTGAATCCTTTTTGTCAGGAACATTATATTTTTTTTTATTTGAATTTATAATATTTTAGATAAATTTGTTAAAATTTAGAATTTATATTTATTTATAAATTTGCAACTTACAATGATTATTTGCAAAATATTTTCATAAGGGGCCTACTTGTAAATTTACTTTTAGGGCCTAAATTAAATTATAATTCAGGTCTAATTTACACGTAGAATTGAGCAAACTAGTTAGATTTGGGCCCAAATTCAATTGAGCTTTCATTTGTCCTTAAATTAAATTTTTTTTCTTCTCTCTTTTTTTCCTTATGAACTTTTAGGGTCAAACATCCAAAAGGCCATAATACAAAATGAGAATTATACTAACTTTTTGGTGTAAAATAACATAGGTCAACTAGTTGGTGTGTCTCCCAAAAATACACCAGGAGACTAGAATTAAAAAAAAAATTATAAGCCGACAGACTCTATCCTACCAGAAGACAAACTAGTAAGTCCATGTCACCTATAATAAATTTGCATTAACAACCCCATCCATGGATCTGAGTTATCAACATCCTATCATGCAAAAAAAACACATCATCAATCCCACAAAGATGACATCAACCACACTTCCACTCGAATAAGATTGAAGCATTGCAAAAGTGGCACCAAACCCACTCCACATAGGACATTTTTCAAAAATCTCCATTTGAGGAAGGTCAGAATAGTCTATAGCCTACTTTATCAAAAAGACCATATGATCCGACCAGCAGTTGATAACCTTTTACTTGCATTCAAAAACTTTTGCATTCTTAAAGTCATCATCGTAATGCATTCACCCTAGCATGCATGCATTTTCCTCAAGATCCTTAGACAGTCCAAAAAGAAAGGCTAACACTCAAATTCCTAACATTAAATCCTAAATAACTTGATAACTTCAAATACAACTATCTATTCATAGGAATAGCAATGGGAAATGCTCCACCCAAAACCCTCAAAGTTGTAACTAGATCACAAAAGAGCATGGTATCCTTGGTGTATCTCTATTAGCCTACTTTTATCTAAACTATTGGTGGGAAAGCCTCTACCAAGAGTCATCAAAGCTATCTTCAAACCACTAGAGAGCACAAAATCCTTAGTGTACTTCTATAATTTCTTACCTCTTGAAATAGTTGTAAGAAAAATTATGATCTCCTTGATCAATCCTTAGCCTCGATTAACCCATTTGAAGCCAACAAAGCAGTTAGAAAAAGTTTATCAGGTCAATACTCAAATGTATTTATCACTTCATTCGTACTTCATTTTTCTCAACACCTTGCAAAGTGAGAGGTAGGTGTAGGTATCCACCATTTCTTCCTATCATTGGTCTCCACGAGAACCCTAAGTCAACCCATTGTTTGAGTTGATTACCTCTACATTTCAAATTGACATCGTGAGCTAAAAAATCGTTACACTTCAACCCAAAATTACTTATTGTCTTGAGCTGAATTTCACCCTAATTCTAAGCTAAAAATCCCTACAATTCAGATTGAAGGTAATTATTAACTTGAACAAGAAAAATCCTAGTCCCCTTTGTCCCAAGACCTAGTTTTTTTAACAAAGTATTAAAATTTCACTTGCTAGTACACTAGCATATGAAATAAATCATTTGTCGGATAGTTGGTGTATGAAACTTAGCCATTAAATTTCATTAACTTACATTCATTAAATAGCGCACAAAAATTTTCAAACACTTTAATCAAGTGCGAAACTACTATAGTCCAATATTAATGATCTAAAACTCTCAATTTCAGTTAAATCTACACCATAGATTAGCCAAAAAATTTATTCTCACATTAATTGTATGGGAAACTTGAGACTTGTACTACACCTATTTCAACAGCCATGTTCCTCCCCTAAAATTTATCAATTGATCATTAGATAAGCTTGCATCTAGAGTGATCATAAATTCCAAAGAGCATTATTTAGTGGATTTTTCATAGAACTAAATTTGATAAAAACTTGACCAGAATAGAAGAAGCTTGAATGCCATGGATTATAGCCCAAATATAACTCATGGCTAGATGTGAATCATGGCTGAATTTGACTAAAAAATGAGTCTGATTTGGACTTGAATTATGGTAAAATCTGGTCTCAAACTAAATTTAGGCCAAATAAACTGAGTGGGATAGGAATCTAAACCAAAATTAGACCCAAAACTAATTAAAAGTCTAGGCCAAAATAAAAAATAATAAAATTTTTATAGATAGATTCTCGCACTAAATAAATCTCTATAAATAGGTTCCTAATCAGATCTTTCTTACAAATAAGTCCCAAGATAAAATTTTTTTGAAAAGGTCCATAAAACTCTTCTAATTATAAATTAGTCCTTATAAAATTTAGGATTTGCAATAATTACAAATTAATTTTTATAAAATTTAGGGTTTGTAGATAAACCCTTTCAAAAATTTATACTTACAAATAAATCTCTATAATTTTTATTTTAATAAATAGGTCCTTCATGAAATGTTAAATTGTGAACTTAATATTTGTTAATTTATAAATAGACCCCTCAAAGATTATTATTTACAAATAACTCAAAATTTTATTATTTTACAAATAATATTTTACAAAAAAGGACCATGAAAGTTTTAAATCTTTACAAATATGACCTTAAGGTTTATTTTTTAAAAAAATTCAAATTCTGAATATTTATAAATTAGTCCATCATGTTACAAATTTTGCAAATAACCCCCTCTAAATTGTAAATTTGTAAACAAGTACAAATTTTTCAATCATCCATGAAACCACATCCATTCATTCATAAACTTATCCATAATAGATAATGATTCAATTTAAAATTCAAAAGAATCTTATCAATATGGTCTTCTTTGATTCTCACAATATCTATAAAAAAAGCAACAAGCACAATCTTATCCACATTTATTCACTCATACACATACCGAAATCCAAATAATACTACATTCAAGGAACAAAGGATATTATCTTCATTAATTCGAAATCCAAATGAATCTTGTCCCAACACCTATAAAAAGAATTGACAAAATTAGAAATGGAAAGGACAAAAAGAGGGTGAGAAGGAATATCAAAAGGAGAATTCAGAGATCACAAAATAATAAAAGTGAGATTAGAAACCAAACGAAGGGGAGAAGATCAAGGTGAAGTCCTTTACCTTACTATTCCTCATTTATTTCCTCTTTGCTCTCCATCTATGTCACTTTGCAGGCTTGCCTTCACTGCTCATCATCGTTGACCACTCCCTACATGTGCCATAAACCCACCCTAAGGATAAACCACTTGAACCTCTGGCTCTAGCTATTGGCACCCTAATGTAGCTATTTTGGATGCTTTTCTTGTTGCCCCACATTCACCAACGTTGCTACCCTCCTTCCATGTTGCTGCAGTCCTTCCCACAGTAGCCTGCTAGCGGCTCCACGGCTAGCTTCATGCAGCCATCATCTCTCGCTAGCCATGTTTTCCCACCATCGGAACATAGCCCCCACGATAGCTCTGCCGCCACATGCCTAGCTCGCTACCTCGATAATTCATAGTCGTCGTCCACACCACTACTAACTGCTATGTGACAAGTAGCTGTGATAACACCACTAGCGCAATTGTATGTTGCAGCCTCCCTCACATCATCAACCCTATCACATTGTTGCTACACTTTCCACCAATGCTCCAGCTTTATCCAATGCTGTCAGACCACCACCATTCTTAGCAAAGCCTCTGCTATGCCAGTACCTCTAAGTCATTGCCACCTGCAAGCTAGGCAAATGGAGAATGAAGGAGGTGAGAATTGAGAAGAGGTTAGCTGGTAAGGAGAAACAAAAAAGAAAAAGGCAAATTGGTGATGGGGTACTAGATGAGGAAGATAAGAAAAATATTTTTTAAAAAAACAAAAGGAGTTGTTGCTAGCTATGAGGAGGAAAGTAAAAGAAAAAATAGAAAAAGATAAAAGGGTATAAATGGCTCCAAGAAAAAAAAAAGGGAGCCCACATGGGGAAAGGAGGTTAGCAATCAAAGAAATAAAAAAAAAAATAAAGAAGACAAAATATTTTTTTTAAAATTTTTTATTCTCTATCTTTGTCTCAATTTGTGTGTTATGTGTATCGATCATTAAGATAAGTCTAAGGGATTATTTTAAAAACTCAACTGTCTTACCTTCAGGTCTATGAAAATTATCTGAAAATCTAGCCATCTTACTTTTAGGCATAAACAATTCTTTCAGGAATTTGACAACCTTATTTTAGCTAAAAAAATTCCTAAGAACTATATTTTTGATATAAGGGATTCCTTCAGAAACTCAATAGTCATATTTGTAGACTAAGAAATTTCCTCAAAAATTCGAACACCGTACTTCTACCTTAAGTGATTCCTTCAAGATCCCAATTGTAGTATTTTTAGCCTAATAGGTTCCTTTAAAAATTCGATTGTAAATCAAACAAATCGAATAAAACTGATTGAAATCAAAATTGGGTCCAAACTTAAACCAAAATCAAGTCCAAATGTAAACAAAAAATCAAATCAAGTACAGACATGAACTAAAACCAAATCAGACTTAAATCTAAACTAAAATCAAATCTAGTCTAAATCTAAACCAAAATAAAAATTGGATCAAAACGTGAACTAAAACCAACTCAGGTTTAAACTGAAAATAAAATTAAACTAGGTCTAAATATAAACCAAAATAAAAACAAGTCTAAACCTAAACCAAAAAATCAAATTACGCACAAGCTTGAACCAAATTTAAATCAAGTTGAACCTAAACCAAATCATGTCCAAACTTAAATTAGAATTAAACCTGAACCAAACATGAACTAAAACCAAAATCAGGTCCAAACCTAAACCAAAATCTAATCAGGCCCAAGCTTGAACAAAAATCAAACTTGAACCAAGTCAAACTAGAACTGAAGTAAGGTGAAAATTAAACCAGAATTAGGTCAAACCTGAACCCAAATTCAATAAGGGTCCACAATGGTTTTAATCCAAACCTTATAAGGGCCTAACATGGTTCAAACCCAAACCCAGTAAGGATTAACATGGCTTAAACCCAAACTTAATAAGGGTCAACATGGTTCAAACCTAAATTTAATAAGGGTTTGACATGGTCCAAACCCAAATCCATTAAGGGACTGAATTCAAACTCAATAAGCGTCTAATATGGGTTGAAGCTCAAACCAATAAGTTCGAACTCAAAATCCATCAAGGATCTATTAAGGATCCAATAAGAATTTTATCCAAAATCTATTAAGAATCTGTTAAAGAATCAATAAGAACTCATTAAGGGCCTGTTTGGTTTGGGGTCAGGGACCGGGTCAACATTTTTTAGAATTTTTTTTTATCTTGTGAAATTAATATTTATTATTTTATATTATTATTAAATTAAATTATTATAAAAAATTAAATAGTTTTTTGAGCTTTAAATTATTGAAGTCTTAATTTTGATAAAAAGATATTAGTTTACAAAAGTGGTTCACTAGTCTTGACCTTGACCTTGACCATGACCCCGTTCCAAACAGACCCTAAGAGTTGGATCCAAGATCCATTAAGGGTCCAATAAGAACTCATTAAAGGTTGGATCCAACATCCATTAAAGATCCATTAAGAATCCATTAAGGGTTAGATGCAAAAACTATTAAGGATCTAATCAGAATCTATAAAGAGTTGGATCCATGATCCATTATGGATCTATTAAGAACCTATTAAGGGTTGGATCCAAGATCCATTAAGCATTCAAAAAGAACCCATTGAGAGTTGGACCCAAGATCCATTCAAAATCCCTTAAGAACACATTATAGGTAGGATCCAAGATCCAATAAAGATCCAATAAGAACCCATTAAGGGTTAGATAAAAGATCCATTAAAGATCCATTAAAGATCCATTAAGAACCCAACAAAGGTTGGATCCAAGATCTATTAAGGATCCAATAAGAACCTATTAATGGTTAGCTCCAAAATCCATTAAGGATCAAATAAGAACCCATTAAAGGTTAGATTCAAAATTCATTAAGGATCCAATAAGAAACTGTTAATAGTTACTCTATGATCCATTAAGGATACAATAAGAACCCATTAAGGGTTGAATTCAAGATCCATTAAGGATACAATAAGAATCCATTAAGGGTTTGATGTAAGATCCATTAAGGATCCAATAAGAACCCAACAAAGGTTAGATCTACGAGCCATTAAGGACCAAATATGAACCAAATGAGGGTTGGATCCAACATCCATTAAAGTAATCCATTAAGAGATAGATCAATATCCATTAGGGATCCAATAAGAATCTAATAAAGGTTGAATCCAAGATCTATTAAGGATCAAGTCTAAGGTCCAATAGGGATCTAACATTAGTTTAAACTCGACCAAAAGTCAGATGTGAACCCAAATCAAGTTTAAACTTTGAATTAAATCAGGTTAGACTTAACCTAAAACTAAGTTTGAACATCAAATTAAATATAATCATACCTAAATTAAAACTAAGTCTAAATATTAAATTGAATCAAATCAAACTTAAGTCAAAACTAAGTCTAAATATCAAATTAAATCAAATTAGACTTGAACAAACTTAAGTCTAGGCATTGAATTGAATCAAATCAAACTTGAATCAAATTAAGTCTGAATATCGAATGGAATCAAATCAAACTTGAACTAAAAGTAAGTTAGGATATCGAATTGAATCAAATCAGACTTAAACCAAAATAAAGTTTTAACATTAAATTGAATCAAACCAAACTCAAATCAAAATCAAGTTTGAATTAAATCAAACTCAAATCAATTAGAGTTAGTCGACAATAAGTATAAAGTCATTGATAACACCTCAAGCCCAATCGATAACAAGCCAAAAAGGTTATGGATTATCCAGTTGAGAATGACTAATATAAGCCAAAGTAACTAATTATTCTCTCAAATCAAACCAAAGTAAGGTAGGCTTAAGCTTTCTTAGTCAGTCAGCTAAACACTATATTTGAAAAAAGTTCACTGAAATAAGAATAAAGTCATTAGCAATATTTCAAACTTGACAGACAAAAGCATAAAGTTATCTGTGATGCTTCAAATCTAATCGACAATATTTCATGAAGTCATTGATCATGAAATTGAGAATGATTAGTATAACTTAAGGCCACTAATCATTTCTCTCAAAGACTAAAAGAAATTAACCAATAATAAGAAGAAAGCCATTGATGGTACTTCAAACCTATTGCCCTTTATAGTTTTGAAAATAAACAAATCTTGTATTTGATCATATCTTGAGCATATATAGCTAGTAGTCAAGTCAAGTTCCAAATGAAGATCAAGCCCATTCAGAAGCCTCAAGTGTAGATGGACTTGAAGATAGTGTTGAAGATGAGGCATAACAATGGATCAACATGTGAAACTTGAAGAATTGGAGATGCTTGAAGAAAGATCAAGAGATCAAGTCAGCTCACTACATTTATGTGGGATCAATTTTGATGGCCCAAGATAGTGAAGACCTCGGGAGCAACCTTAAGTTACAAATCAGAATTTATTTTAATTTGAAGTACACTATTAAGTATTGTGAAAATATTGACTTGCAATGGCACAAGCCCCTGTTGTTAATTACCCAGACAATTATCAAAAATCTTCTAAAATAAGAAACCTAGCTAATAAAATAGTGACACAAAAAAAAGTAGAAAGCATTTTATTAATCTTAAGAAATGATCATGGCTTAAGTAAGAGTATGCCCTCACTTTATAATAAATTTTAATATATAGAAAATATGAAAGAAACAAAGAAAAGAAAAGCGAAAGAAGGAGTGAAGAAGCTCTGATGTGTGTTGTTGCTCTACTTCCTTGCATTTGACCATATGGTATCTGACTCAGATTGACTCAATTTTTAGTGGATGTCGATGGCATCATTCGATGGTATGTGAAAGGAAATGGGAGAGGTTTGAAATGTTTCCAATAGCTTTGAGTATTGGTGGTAACTTCATTTGGTTTGGTGGCATCACCAACAGCTTATAGGGTTGGGTATAGCTTTAAAAATTGTATCATCAACTGCTTTTAGGGTTGACTAGCTTAAGGAGCATATTGCCAACTACGTCTATGGTTAACTAGCTTAAGGAGTGCATTGTCAACTACTTTTAGGGTTGACTAGCTTGAAGGTGTGTCACGAATTGCTTTTGGGGTTGGTTAGAATGCAAGGTGCATCATCAACTACTTCAAAGATTGATTATCTTGAAAGATTCATCATCAACTACTTTTGGGATTGACTAGCTTGAAAGATGCATCATCAATTACTTCAAGGGTTGACTAGCTTGAAGGATGTATCCCCAACTACTTCCGGGGTTGACTAGCTTGAATGATGTGTCATTAACTACTTCAAGGATTAACTAACGTAAAGTGTGCATTGTCAACTACTTTTGGAGTTGACTAGCTTAAGGGGTGTATTATCAACTACTTCTTGACTAGCTTGAAGGATGTCTTATCAACTACTTCTGGGGTTAGCTAGCTTAAGGGGTGCATCATCAACTACTGCTAGTGTTAACTAGCTTGAAAAACTATGTCGTTAATGGCTTTTAGGGTTGACTAGGTTAAAGGATGCATCATCAACTACTTATGGAGTTGACTAGCTTTGAGGGTTACATCATCAACTACTTGTAGGGTTAATTAGCTTTAAGAGTTGCATCATCAACTGCTTGTGGGGTTGACTAGCTTTGAGGGCTACGTCATCAATTGCTTCTAAGGTCAACTAGCTTGAAGGGTGACCAATGACTTTGAGCATGTTAGTATTTAATGTCTTTGATTTAGTAGCATCACCAATTGCTTAGGAGGGTTAGGTATAGCTTTGAAGTGTGGTTGATAGCTTTGTGCATGTTGGTGATTAACTTTTTTGTTTGGTAGCATCACTGACGGATTATGGGGTTTGATATAGCTTTGTGATTCACTAACTTCTTCTTAGAAGTAGTAATATATTCTAGTCTTCCTATTTCTAGAATATTTTATGATCAAGTTTGCACTGACACTTTATAGCATGACCAAGGGAACTATGTGAGATATCAAAGTCATTGAATGTTTAGTAACAAATTCAATTCACCAAGCTTAGCATCAATTTTTCAGAAGAACATTTGTCAAATACTGATCATTGACTCTAGTTGGAGCAGTGCTAAATTTGGTTCCAATCCAATTCGATTTAGTTTAATATTTAGGATTTAGTTTTGGTTCAAATTTGATTTCATTTAATTTGAGTCAAGTTCAACCTTGTGTTGGACCTTTATCGAGTTCTGGTTTACATCTTGATGGACCTCAGTTCAAGTTCAAGTTAATTTAGTTTAATTTAGTTTTAGTTCAGACTAAGCCTAGCTTGATTTTGGTTTAGCTTTGAGTTTGGCCTTTTCGTTTGGACTTGATTTAACCTAATTAGAGTTTGAGTTGCGTTGAGTTCAATCTAGATTGGATTTGATCTACACTCAACTTAATTTTAAATTAACCTATCTTGAGTCTAATTAGGGTTGAGTCTACATTTATTTGGTCTAGGTTAACTCAATTTGGTTTTTTTTTAGAATTTAGCCCAATTTGGGTTTTAGTCCATTTGTTTGATCAATTTAGGTCCATTAGAGTTAACTTGACCTTTGTCCATTTGCTTTGGCTAAGGTGTCAGCCTAAAGGTTGGCTTGGATGTTAGCTTGAAGGTTGGCTAGAGTGCAAGTTTTAAGGCTGGCTGAGTGTGAGCCTAAAGGCTGACTTGGTGTGACAAGGATTTGCCATCTTTGAGTGGCTGTAGGTGGCCACAATAGTGTCAAGGGTTCACCATCTTTGAGGGGCTATGAGTGGCCACAGTGGTGTTAAGGTTTTGCTACCTTTGAGAGGTCGTGGGTGATTATGGTGTTGATGGAGTTTCATCAATATCCCAAAGACTGCAGGTGACCACGATGGTGATGGCACAAAAATCAAGGTAAGAGGACCATCCCACCTTTTATCATGTTGCTAGCCATTTCTTTTTTAAACAAAAGAACTTTTATTTATTTTTTCCTATTTCTTTCCTCCTCCTTCTCTCCCATGCCCTTTTGTCTCCTATATTCTTAAACTCTACCTAGCCAAGGTGGCTCATCTTCCTTTCCTACCGGATCTGCCCAAAAAATAACTGAATTTGATCTAGCTTCCTAGCAGCAGGGGGGGTTTGGGGCTCTGCCCCCCTATCTCGTAGCTGGATTTGGCTAAATTTTGGCCAGATCTAGCCCTAGCAATGGCGCACAGTAAGGACAGGGGCTTGGGCCCTATCTTCTTCCTCCCCTAGGTTCAACCCTCTATTTCTTTGACGACAAGTGAGCCATTGGATCTCACATCGATGGAGGGTGACTGCAGACGATGTCAAAGGTACTACTTTGGAGTGAAGGATGGAATAGTAGCCTTGGGTGCGTGCAAAGCAAAGGCAGGCAGAGTAGGCTAGGAGGTTGGGTGGCGATGGCATAGGGTTAGGGAAAGGCTCCAAAAAGGTTCAGGGATAGCCATTTAGGCATCGTTGATGCTTGCATGGGCTAGAGTGGTAGGTGCAGCTAGATGACCATGCATAAGGTGGCAACTTTGATGGAGTTCAGGCACAAGCAAACTTTTAGGTAATCAGCAGTGCAAGAGTGATGGAGGTAGGTAATCAAGCACATGTGAGGAGATGGGTAGCGTAGCAGTCTGGTCCCTATGAGGAAAACTAGGGAGAAGAATGAAGGAAAGCAAAACGAAAGATGAGAGCTTACATCTCATCGAATTTCCTCTTATCTATTTTCTTCTCCATGTTTTTTTTTGTTGTCTCTGTGGTGCTCTCTTCTTCATATAGGTTTTTGATCCTTTTTATAGGCTTTGAAGGGGATCAAAATCAAATCCCTGATTTGCCCAATTTGGAATATTATTGAACCCCAATTTGTAATGAGATTGTATTTGATTGAATTTTCAAAATCTTGTGATTGGCTTGGTTTGGAATGTTGTGGTTTCTGATGGATTGTATTTCCATCTTTGTCAATAGCATATAAACCATTAATTGAGATTTGTTTCCTCGATAATGATATTTGAAATATTTACTATTTTTGATTGCTGAATTTTCAGGGGGTTACTCAAATTTTTAGAAAAATCAAGACTAAAATATAATTTCATAAGTTTTAATGGTCTTTTTGTAAAAGAATATATTTGTAAAAATTTTAAACTTTAGGGTCCTTTTTTAATAAAATTTGAACTTGTTTGAAAAAAATTTTTTGAGGGACTTATTTGCAAATTTTCTAGAAAAATTAGACCAAAATGTGATTTTGGAAATTCCAAGGGGCTTTTTAAAAAAAAGACATATTTGTAAAATTCTAAAACTTCCAAGGTCCTTTTTGAATAAAAGCTCATATTTATCCACAAATAAAAAATCTTTGAGATTTATTTATAAATTTTAATTTAGTCCAAATCTTATTTTAGCCTTTGATCCAAATTTTGACCTAGATTCAATGTCTAAATTTAGCTCATCATGAGTCCAACTCAAATTTGAAGTAGGGTTTTAAAGTCTACTTAAACAAAGTACCCCCTTCACATCCAGTTCATAAGCTTTATTGGCAAAGGAGTGGATGCAAGAAGAAGAGTGAGCGCCTTACTTTCTATTACTACATCCACAAGTTTCTGATCGGTAAGCTTGTATGTTTATTCTATTGTTTCCTCACAACAATGTCTTTTTTACTTTGCCCCTTCTCTCTTATTTGCCTAGCTCACATTTTTTAAAGGTACCATTGAACCCTTTGTGATCAAGAGAATTAGGAAGGAAGGTAGTTTGGCTTTACATCATTTCCTCCCAATTTTTGGGGCCATTGTTAAAGTGGTCATTGCATACCAGCCCTAGGAACATCGAAAGTGGGTGTGTGTCAATAATTGTCATCCTTTGGCTCACTTTTCAAAGGAAGGGATATTGTGTACTGATGGAGTAGCCGGTTGCTTCATGCTAGAATTAATTGGGCATTTCAGACATTAAGAATCTTCAGAGACCTTGGGGTTTCGCATTCTTAATAGTCACTTATCTATTTGGGGGTGATCATTCCCACTTGCTGGCATAATTCTAGTTCTGCAAAATTATTCAAAGTGGGTCAATGATATAGTGTCTTAGTTCTCAGTCCAACTTTTGGGACTCGACATCCTAGGATGAGTCACAGCATCTAAGGGACAATATGCCAAAGACTCATAGATTTTACGTGGAATGATCGAGATGTGAAATCATGCAACTAATATCTTCTATACTCCATACGGTGATGTCAATGTCTCCTTATGAGATATAAAGCAACTAGTTAGGATCCTCATTCTTGGGGACTTTTATGATGAGTACATCCCTACTGACCATCATGCAGGCCTTGACTTCTATTATACTTTGCACAATCTTCTTAGAGTTTATAAGTGGCTAGTGGCACATTTTTCAAATAATCATAAGAGGGAATATTTCAACCATTGGATCAAATTTTTTATGAAAGAAGTTTGACAAGTAAGCCAAACAAATTTGACTAGATTATGTGCAACATGAGAGACATCCTTCCAAAATTTGGTCCTAAGACTTATTTTGTTGCCTTCATTAGTTTATGGCTTTGCTAGTTCATCATGCCACACAACGAGTAGTATATCTAACCAAAGACATTTGAGATGGCCTATAAGATAGTGCATAGATAAAGGGTTGCCTTGGCTCCTATGATGCTAGGTTCAATATATGCTGGTCTCAAAGTGATGGTGGACAGTCTTATAGGACCAGGTGATTCTTTGATTTTATTCCTCATTCATTTTTTTATGCTTAGATTTATGCCCACTTTAACAGGACATATACTGAGATGGAGCCTATTAATAAAATCAAAAAATCTATGTCATTCACATTTGGTTTATGTCCCTGAGATGATTCAAATCATGTATACAGCTACCTCAAATTTCTCCCTCTGAGAGGCAAGATGCATGTGCAGGATCTTTAGAATTTTGAGTGGTGAGTTTTTTTCTTCACTCTTCATGATTCTAACATGTTAGCAGATGTGGCTAATCTTTCCTTATCTTCAAAGGCTTATGAGTATATTATCTCTTTGTAGCATGGCATGCTTTCACTTTGTTTCAGAGAGCATTTAGCTATGGAGTCTTATAATTCACATTGATTTTGTCAATAGTTTGGGTATAATCAGGGTTTTCCAGAGAATATTCTTACTTTTTCACCACCATCATGTCTTGGCTAGTTAGTAGGCAATTGGCTACATCTCACTCGTGTCTAGGATGATTCAGAGGATTATATTTTCAACATTAAGCGTGAAGCCAAGGTACTTCATTCTTATGCCATAGTATGGTTTGATAGTGTGGGTGGATATTTTTACACGGATCCTAAGTTTCTATCCCAAAATGAGCCTTCTTCACATAGCAAGGAAAAGTAAGCAATGAGTAGCAAAGGGTCAAAATGGCAAACAACTCATGAGGCATAGAAGGTTCTGACTCATAAATTTTCTTGCCTTAGATCTAGTGGAGAGAGACCCATCCCTTCTTAGAAAGTCAGTGATGGCTATTTTTGGTGTAATGTTGGTCCCAGATTGTGCCAAGATGGTAGGTGCTTTGACCTATATATGACTACTATGTGATTGATGCTCTGAGGTGCTAGGTGACACATGCAGGCCCATCTGTAGGTGGGAGCATGGGAGCAAGTTCGCATATACCATCTTGGGACTCGATTTTTTCATTTCCCATTATTGACATGGATGCAAGACTATGGGTGACACTTCCTTCACCGACACCAGTATGCCAGTCTCTTGGTATAGATTTGAGTAGAGTGGCCTGACCAGCCTCTTTGTCGCTTGTATCAGCCCATTCATCAGGTATGAGTATCCATAGGTGCTAGTATTTTAGTTTATTTTCTTTCCTCTCTTTCAGCTGAAAATCCCATTTATTTTAGGTGGATAAGGATTTTGGAGGCCCTTCTGATGATATTTCAAACTCTAATGATAAGGAACACTCGGGCTTTCCCAAACTTTATATTGTGTGTGTACTAATCTTGCCCTTGTTGTAGACGTGGTTTCTCGGTCATGCTTTAGTTGACGAACGTTCACATCCATGGGTATCCATTCACCATCACCAACATTAGGTAATAACCCACTATCTTCTTTCTTTCTTAAAAATTTTCCCATCTTCTAATGTATCACTTGCCCCTTCAAGTGACGATAGAGAGGTGTGAGCAAGTGATTACTGAGTTGCCATGATCATTGGGAGCACCATTTAGGCTTTATGTATCTTAGGATTATACTTATCCTCTTTATCTAGATCCTATATTCACTTTGGTCTTCTTTATTTAGGAATATTATCATTGCTTTATAGAATTTCTTTGATTTGCATCAGATTTGGTCTTACAACCTTCATATATCCCTCTTTTTTTTTCTTTTTCATGCTGACCATGTGAAACGAGCTTTGATTTCTCTGTTTGTTAATGATTATGATAATGGACCTACCACAAAAGGATAGACTTGAGTTGTCCCAACAAGTGAACTTGATTTGCTACAAGCAGTGGACTCGACTTGCCACAGAAAGTGGACTTGATTTGCCACATAGGAGTGAATTTAATTTGCCTTGTGTAAGTGGACTTGGTTTCCACATAAAAGTGGACTCAAGTTGCCACGTAGGAGTGGACTTAGGTTGCCACGTAGAAATGGACTTAGATTACCATATGGAAGTGGATTTAAGCTACCACATAAGAGTGGACTTAGCTTGTTATGTAGAAGTGGACTTAAGTTGCCATATAGAAGTGGATTTAAGTTGCCATGTGGAAGTAGACTATATTATCACATGAAAGTGGACTTGATCTGCCACTTGAAAGTAAACTTATATTATCACGTACAAGTGGACTTGGTTTGCTATATAGAAGAGGACTTAGTTTGCCATGTTGAGTGAGCTTAAGCTAGCACAATGAGTGGGCTTTTATGTGAGCATGGATTTAACCATCACACAAATTGGACAAAATTTTGTGTTTATATTTTATGTCAAGAAACATGAAGTGTATGTTTGACCAGACATTCCCTTTTGAGAAAGTCGAATGTTTCATCATTAATAAGATATAGACACTATTAGTTGTTATTGTTGTTGCCCCTAGGGCTCAGGAATAATGCCTTTTGAGAAATTGACCATTGATTGATAGCATAGGCCTTTCCCCATTGTCATCAATCAATTGGTAGGATCCCCATTCAAATATTCTTTCAATAATATAAGAGCCTTCTCAATTAGGCTTGAACTTGCCTTTCTTATTCTGATTTGGGATTATGTGTCTTCTCAAAACTAAGACCATTCCTCCCTTTCGGAAGAACCTAAGTTGAGTCATCTTGTTGTAGGCCCTGGATATTTGTGCTTAATATATTTCCAGGTTTTGTTGGGCTGTGAGCCTTGCCTTGTCCAAGGAGTCTAGCTCACCAAAGCGAAGATGAATGTTATCTTCTCTTGTGATTTCTTATTGTAGAGAGGAAATTTGTATTTCCAATGGCAAAAGTGCCTCAATCCCGAATACCAATACATATGGCATTGATTGGATAGGGGTTCAATATGTCGTGCGATAGGCCCATAATGCCTCAGCAAGCTTTTAGTACTAGTCTTTCTTATTTTTGGCAATAACTTTTTCAAGATCTTGGAAAGGGCCTTGTTGAATGTCTTAACAAGCCTGTTGGCTCTAGCATTGTAGATAGAGAAATATCTCCAATCTATCTTATGATGATGCACTAATCATCCTACCTTGAAACTTTTGAAGGATGGTCTATTATCAGAATAATCTTTCAAGGGACACCAAATTAGTACGATATATTTTTCTAAAAGAAGCAAATAATAATATCCACTTTTATCTCTTTCAATGAAATCACTTCATCCCACTGAAAAAAATTGATTGCTGCCAGTATGAAGTCATCACATCAGAAGAAGATGATTCGATTGGGCCAATGATGTCTATTCCTCATACCTTGAATGACCATGAGAATACTATTGGATGTAGAGAATTTGGGTGTTGATGGATGAAGTCACCATGAATTTGGCATAGGTGACATTACATATTTGATGCAATATCCTATCATCATGAGCCAATAGTAGCCCATACACTTAATCTTCATCATCATTCTTGAGCCTGATTGATGAGCCCCATTGACCCTAGAATACACTTTATACATAACTTCTTTAGCCTTTTTGTCTGAGAGACAATACAAAAGTAATTAATTGAAGGACCTTATATAAAGAATGTCATTGATAAGCAAAAAGTGTGTGACCCTCTTTCTGAGTTGCATCCATGTAGATTTATCTTTTGGGAGTTCTCCACTTTTAAGGTAGTTGGTGGATGGTGTTCTCCAATCTGTGGCCTCTTCTACTATTTTAGATTTAGTCCTCTCATGCTTGATGCTGAAGACTAAGCTCGCCACTTGTCTATTATGGATTGTGATTAGAATTTCTCCTTGGTCAGGATTAACTAGTGCTTTGGCTAATTTGGGTAAGGAATCAGCTTCTACATTAATGGATCAAACAACCTTAGTTATTTGAACATGTGGGATTTGCCTTATAAGCTCTTGATCCTTTTCATGGTATTTCAAGAGCTCAAATTTGTGAACTTTATATTCACTCTAGACTTGGCTAATAACCAGTTGTAAATCACCAAAAATATGTAGGTGTGATATTTTCAAATCAAGGGCTATTTTCAGTCCTACAATTAGTGCTTTATATTTAGCTTCATTGTTTATTCATGGTTTTGAGAGGGAATAGGACTATCATAAAATGCTCCCATTCAGAGTGACATAAATGAGTCAAATGCTTGCTTTGATTTATAGAAGCTTTAGTTTGATCCTTAGTTTGATGGATGATGCTCCATCAAATTATAGTTTCTAATAAGATTTCCCTTCTTTGACCAAAAGGATTTCTTTGTCAAGGAGCTTGTAACTTAGAGGAGAATCGTTTGGTACTAGATGAGCTGCAAGAAAATTAGTGAGGGCTTATCCTTTGATCACATTTTGGAGAGTGAATTTGATATCATATTCCATGAGAATTAATACCCACTTTGCTAGCCTTCTGGTGAGTACAAGTCCAGTCATTTGGTACTTTACAAGATCAATCTTTGATATTAAAATGGCTTGATAGGAAAGCAAATAATGCCTCAGCTTCTTATCTATGATTATGAGCACCAAACAATGCTTTTCAATGGGGGAATAGTTACTTTCTACCCCCACTAGCATTATATTCAGATAGTAGAGTGCCTTTTCTTTACCCTCTTCATTATTTTGGACTAGAAGTGCCCCTAGGAATCTTTCTATTATTTCTATGTAGAGGATTAAGGGTTTATTAGGCAAGGGATGCTGCTAGGACTCATGGCTTTAGGAGATATTGCTTGATCTCTTGAAAGACCTATGGCAGTCTTGATCCCAAATGAATGGAGTGCCCTTTTTCATCAACTTGAAAAAGACTTGCACTTTCCAAAGAGGTTTGAAATGAATCTTCTTATGTATGTGAGTCAGCCTTAGAATAACCTCAATTGCTTTAAATTGTTGGGTGATGGCATATCCAAGATACCTTTGATCTTAGATGAATCAACTTCAATCCCTCGATATTTGACAACAAAGCTGAGGAATTTTCTTGATGATACCTTGAAAGAACACTTCATAGGATTCATCTTTAAGATATACTTCTTAAGACGATAAGACGATTGAATACCACTCTTAGGTCTTGGACGTGCTTGTGTTTGGACTTAGTTTTGACCACCAAGTCATTCATATAATTTTCCACTAACTATTGTATAAGATCATCAAAGGTTTGAGTCATGGCCCTTTGATAAGTGACACCTATATTCTTGAGCCCAAAGAGTATCACCTTGTATCATCTTGATTTGATTATATTCTGAAAACCATCCATGAAAGAGAATATTTTGAAATCGATCATGTTGTTAATCATAATTTCTATTATTAGCAATAAAAAATTATCTTTTGAACATTCTTTATTCAAGTCCTTATAGTCCACACAAATGCGGATTTGGCCATTCTTTTTCTTGACTAGCATGACACTTGCCACCCAATTTGGGTATTTTTCCTCTATGATAAAGCCTGCTTCGATCAATTTCTTTATTTCTTCTATCACTTTCTATTCTAGGTCAAGTTTCATCTTTCTAGGCGCTTGTTTGACTTGTGAAAGCTTAGAATTGATGGCTAGTTTATGGACTGTAATTTAGGATCTAGTCCAGGCATCTCCTTATAACTACGTGAAGTAGTCAATATACTTTTGGAGCACTACTTTGAGCTTCTAGTGGAGATTCTTTTAATTTGAGGATTATTTCTTCACCAAGTGATTCATCATGTCGAGTGAGATTTGGCGAAAGTTCATCTAAAGGCATTTCAGCTACATCGTGTCCCATTTCTTTTGGTTCTAATGAAATTTCACCAAAGATGTCACCTTCTTATGATGTCAGAAAAGTCATGGCCACCTCAACTCATGTGTTAGGGGTTATTGATATCATTTGGTATTCTTATTTCCTCTTCCAGGAATGCAAGCACGTCCTTGGGCTGGATCCCATAGATTCTTGAGCAAATGACTCTCTCTTTGTTTATGAACATCCATAGCTAGATTTATTGATTATCTAACAAAGCTCATCTGAGAAATATTTAGGTATGACTACTAGTTAATGGTCACCATCATCCACTAGATCTTCAATCCCTAAGATTTCATATATTCTTGGGGCACAAGGGATTGCCTTTTCAAAAAGTATTTGTCTTTTCTCCTTTTTGCCATGGAGGAATGTAAAAAGTCATTAATTCTTCTATAACATGGATGCTTAGCTCATCTAAGGGCTTAAATAAGTATTTCAAAACTTTAATAACAACGAGAGTATTTTCCATTTGACATCTATTATCATCTTCATTAGAAGTATAACTACCGAGATAGACTTACAGGGTTTCTTCATCTGAAAAGTTTGGATCAGAATTGCTTTGTAGGTGAGGAGGAGCAAAGATCAAGCTAGCAAATTTTTGCTTTACTTGACTGATAGAAGCAAACCCTCTATCAGTGTCGGATCTCTGAAAGTATTTTACATCATCATAGTGCACCTCATGAACATCAAAAGGGCATACATCTCTATTAATTTGGTATTCTTCACCATCCTCGAAGTAGGTAAGGTGTTGATATAGGGTTAATGGCAGTACTTTATTTTCATATAGTCACAACCTTCCTAGTAGTGCTTTGTATGATGTATCAGTATCGATTACATAAAACTTAGCCTCTATTATCATCTCACCTACTTTTAGAGGGATAGTTATGGCTCTCAGAGCTCTTTGGTTATTTTAATTAAACCCTTATATGGTTATAATCTCAGATGATAGTTGACACATATACAAAGTTAGAGCTCTTAGAGTTTAGAGAGTCATCAAATTGACTGAGGAACCTAGGTTAATTAGGATGTAATTAAACTTAATCCCATCACTATTCCTTGTGACATAAAATGGTCTATTATGGTCGGTTATTCTAGGTAATAGGTTATCATTTGTGAAGTTGATAACAGGAGTTTGGTGTGCACACAAAAGCTCCTTCATCTTCGTTTTAGCAAAATATGTTTGTTAGTTAGCTGGATTTTGCAAGATGCACACTAGTGTATCCCTGAGTTCTTGTGACATCATCAAAGGATCAAACACACTCAGTATATCAGGGATCTTCTTGAGATGAATTGCTATATTGTATTTCACCTTTCTGAGTGCAAGTTCAATGTGTGAAAGCTTAATGCCCTCATTTATCTGAATTTTTTTTCCTTGTCCTTGGAGATATTCCTATCCCTAAGCATTGGAGCTTATCTCAGAGGTATCACTTCCCACCTCAAAATTATATCTGGTTTATTTTTCTTAGTTGAAATTTGGCATTAGGAGACTAATAAGGTTCATCTTTAAAATCACTTCTGAGGTTAATCATGCGACATGAGGTAGTAGACCCTTACTCCCAATCAATAGTTGCCTGAATAATCTTGGGGGATGTGACTACCTAATAATTGTCTCATTCAACATCAAATCTAGGCACGTGGAATCTCATTATAGAGAGGTCTTCAGAGACTCTTTGGATGAACCCTTCTACTTTGTTTACTAGCATAACCTTCTTTAGAACTTTACATTTAGGATGTTTCCTCTGTGGATATTCAGATTGGCTTAACTATGGATATTCAGATTGGCTTGATGCAAGGGTGGAATGAGCTTTAGCATTAGTCTACTTGATTTTCTCTCAAAATACCCGCTTCTTCCTTTGGCGCTTGCTATTGTAGGGCCTTCCAAAGTGATCATAAAGTTGCTCTAAGTCAAACATAGAGTCATATTCATCATCTATGCTTTGTATGCATAATTTCCCTAAAGTTGGTAAAATACATTCCTTCACAAGTTCTAGAACTGGTACTTCACTAAAGCATCTGTTGCTAGATTGCCCGATAGAGGTTGGGCGAGTAGCTTGTCAGTGTTCACCTAGGATGTATGATTCAACATGTGACAAGAGGTTATAGACTTAGATTGTTTTCTTTGATAGTGTTTAGTTTTTTTTAATGTGTCTTTGGAGTGAGTGGCACAAGTGATCATTCTGATCCTGAAGAGAGTTAATAAGTGATTTCTCACAACCCCTATGATGTCTTTTATATGGCTTTGTCTTTTCTACTATCACCTTCTCCATCCTTTTGACTTTCTCATAGGGCATGGTAGTCATATTTGTCACACTTTCCATACAAGCAATTATAGCCTTCATATGCTCATTCAGCATTTGCATTTGCCCCCTGACAAACCGCATGTTAGTTATAATTGGCTCTTTCATAGTATCTAGTTGTAGTTTGAGTATGCCATAATTGTACCTATGGGTGAACCACTCTCTAAAATAATCATCTCGGGAGTAGCTCTCAGGGAGACCTGTAGGATCTATCATTTCATTAGTAATATCCCAATGAATCTATTCACTTTTTCTTACCTTGCACCCTAAATTTCCTCATTATTAAAGCAACAAAGTGGGGATCAGCTTGGTTGTAAACCTCCAATAGTAAATATGGCAGAGCATGTTGCCACCGAAAGTTCACTTTCTTTATTTCCTGCATCAGAGTCCTCTAATAAAGTTTTGAGTTTGTTAGGAAAGAATTTCTCAAGAGTTACTTGGCTTCTTTCTCTCTGAGCATATTCATCCAAAGTATCGATGTATTCTTTGATGGCTAATTTCTTGACATCATATACATCTGGCTGAACCAACTTCTTCATCTTGCTTCTATTCTTTCTCTTCTTGATGCTTCGAGTAGGTGAGCTAGTTTTCTCTAATGAGGCTTTCTTCATCACTAGCCTAGGTTTTTCAGGGCTAGTTATTTTTTAAATTAATATCTTTAGCCTTTTTGAAATGTAGATGTTCTATAAATGCCCTTGTTTAGGGGTACATTGTGTTTCTTCCCCAAAGTGGATTTTAGCAGGTGGTTCATGGTCCTCGAACACAATAATATGATTGACATATTCGGTGGATGTTTCAAATAAAGCTGCCTTCAAGAGAGTTATCTTGCCTTCTTGGTATCACTTCTAGACCCAATCATTGAACATATAGTAGTCTTCAATATATTCCCCAAAACTCTATGGTAAGAATAATAGTTCAGGTGATCTATTTTGTTGGCCTTGCTTAGCCTTTTGGATTCTAGCAATTGGAGGCCTAATTTCTGGGTATCTTGAAAGATTTTACCTACTCTTTTTCTTTTGAAAGAATATTTTTTTCTGAGCCTTTTTTGGAAACCATTAAATCATTCCACTTCTCCATCTCCTCTAAGAGTTGGTGGTTTCTGAGGATTATCCTTATTCATGATAGAGTTCGAAGATTTTTTTGCTCAATTGCTATGAATGTAGCCCTCACATTTTTGGAAGGCTTTCCATGTTTTACCTTATATTTTTCTGGCTAGGAACTTTGTGAACTAGATAAGGTCAATGGGTCAATGCTTTCTAGCTTCTTGATCTGCATAATGAGGTCTTGGAAGGTATGGATAGAAGAGGTACTCAAATAAGGTATCATCTATTCTTCCTTTATATTGTCAATAACTAAGTTCATTGTTTTAAATTGGCTTATTGGTTGTTTACACTTAGTGCTAAGATTTCTCCACTACGTAATATAATCTAGAATTGACTCATTGTCACATTTAAGTGTTGAGACAAGGTCTATAATAGTCAGTTTATTACTGGTTCATCTTAACTTGATTCAAAAAGTCTCTTTTATTTATGCCAAAGTTTGTATGGATTCTAGTTACCAACTAGCATACCACTCGAATGCTACTCCTATCAAGTTTGCTAAAAATTGGTGGAGTAACAACGAGGGACTATTACTTGAATCTCTATACAGAGTCACAAAGTGAGCTATATGATTTCAGGATTGCCCATGCCATTAAAGTATTTAAAACTAATTCAGCACTGTATAGCCTTTGGGATATGGTACTCGATCGTGATACCTAGAGTATGATCTATTAGCATCATTTATCCTACCTGTCTCACTTTTTTGTCTCAACTGTGTAACTATCATTCATTGTACCTGCTATTGTATGTATGTTGGGAGTTCTATGTTGTCAGAGATTCCTAAAATTGAGCATTGGGTATCCCTTTCTAGAAGAGGCACTTGCGAAGGGCCTATATTTTCATGGATCTCATCAATGGGAGATGCACCTCTGTCACCTCTGCTGCTTGGGATGGCTATTGAGATTATTCTAACTTATTGAGCTTCTGGCTCATTTGTAGCATTATCTCTATCAACCTATCAACTCCATGATCTTCTTTTGAGCTTCATCTTTCTCTTTGCCTTGCTGTCTAAGTTGTTCTTATAGTGCTTTTGTGGTTACTTTTAATTGGAGCTTTCAGTTATGACCATGACTTCTGTCAGAACATGATGGTTTGTGTCTTGAGAATCAAGTCTAGGCTTTAGGTTGAGGCTAACTTCTCTCATTAGTCAAGTTATCTCATTCAAGAGTCTACTCATGGAGCGAGTCGCCATACCTTATCTTTGGTGTGATAGTAAATATTGATTCACAAGGGCCCTATTCTCTTGGATTTCTTCATCAGTAGGCCTTATTAAGCAACTTTCTTTTAGCGTTTGGCTGGCTAGGGTGAGGGCTCGCAGTCCCTCCTAGAGTCATGATAAGAAATGACTCTTAACAATATGCATGGTCTCCTTTGACGAATCCTCATGCTGGGTTGTACCTTTACGATGACTCTTGTGGTTTTATTTGATGATGTATCCTTTTGCCATAGTTTTAAGACAAGACTGGACTGTACCCCCAATGAATTGCTTCTACCCTTCTCTAAATTGCTTAATAAAGTGAAGGAATTGTAGGAAGAGATGGCAATGACTGTCTTAGTTTGAGGGGTCAATTTTCCAAGTCGCCTAAAAATTCTAATAGATTTTTCTTTACTTGTCACAGTCAGGATGAGATCTTTTTCATCGATGCCTATGTTTCAAATTACTTTTGATTGCTCCCTGTGAGGAGTTGGGTGAAGGTAACTAAAAACTGAGCTTCATTTCAGTCCTAACTTTGGAAGATTGATATCCTTTTTGGCCGAGGTATAGCTTCTTGCTCTTTATCGAAATAGTCTTTCCCATTAGGGATGACAACATTGGGCCTTCTTCCCCTTGATAGAAGGTGAGAAATAAGCTAATTTTGCATAATGACAACCTTAGTCAATAAGTAGTAGGTGCCTTCTTGACCTAGACGACCTCAGAGTTTGTCCCAAACTTGACCTAAACTTCAGCTACTTCTATAACAACCATTGACTAAGGCAAATGCACAGTTGATCTTGTCCCCAGGATGATGGAGTATCTGAAAGTGGAGATTTTATTTGTTGTTGCCATTTAATTCTTTTTTCTATGAAGGAGAACACAAATTGATCAATCTTCAATCGTCATTCTACTTTATCAATTCTCTATCGTATTAATTTGGTTTCTATATTTAGAGCAGAAACCAAGTCTTATCGGGCATGCCAGAATTTATGGCTAGTCAGTGCTATAATGTGTTTAGTTTTCACAGCACACAAGTTTACCACAAATTAAAGAAAAGTTTCCAGATTAAAATTGAGTCAAACTTGATCCTACTAGGCATGCCAAAGTTTGTAGAATCGATTTCGGTGGTCCAAGATAGTGAAAACCCTGGGAGCGATTTCAAATCATTAATTAGAATTTATTTTAATTTGAAGTACGTTATTAGGTGTTGTTAAAACATTGACTTCCAATGGACACAATCCCTTATTGTTAATTAATGAGACGATTGTTAGAAACTTTCTAAAATAAGAAATCTAGCTAATAAAATAAAAATAAGAAAATAATAAAATATTTGATTGATTTTAAGAAATCATATATGACTTAAGTAAGAGTATTCCCTCATTTTATAATAAATTTAAACATGAAACTATAAAAAATATGGAAAAAAATAAAGAAATAAAAAGAGAAAGAAGGAATGAAGAACAAGCTCTAATATGTGTTGTTGTCTTGCTTCCCTATGCTGGACCATATAGCATCTGACTTAGATTGACTCGGTCTTTAGCAGATGTTGATGCCATCATCCGATGGGATCTGGAAGGGAATGGAAGAGGTTCAAAGTATTTTTAATAGTTTTGAGCATTGGCGGCAACTTCATTTAGTTTGGTGGTGTCACCAACGGCTTATAGGATTGGGCATAGCTTTGAAAACTGCATTATCAACTGTTTCTGGGGGTTGACTAACTTGGGAAGTACATTATCAACTACTTCTGGGGTTGACTAGCTTGAGGGGTGTATTATCAATTGCTTCTAGAGTTGATTAACTTGAAGGGCATGCACTAATTATTTTTGGGGTTGGATACCTTGGAGGGTGCATCATCAACTACTTCAAGGGTTGATTAGCTTGAAAGGTGCATCGCCAATTGCTATAGAGTTGACAGTCTTGAAGCATATATTATCAACTACTTCAGAGGTTGACTAGCTTAAAAGGTACATCATTAATTATTTCAAGGGTTGACTAACTTGAAAAGTACATCACCAACTGCTTTTGAAATTGACTAACTTGAAGGGTATATCAACTGCTTCAAGGGTTGATTAGTTTGAAAGGTGCATCGCCAACTACTTCTATGATTGACTAGTATGAAGAGTGCATTGTCAACTACTTTTGTGGTTGAGTAGCTTGAAGGGTATATTGCCGGCTACTTTTGGCATTAGTTAGCTTGAGGGGTGCATCATCAATTGCTTCTAAATTGACTAGCTTGAAAAGGCACATCGTCAAATACTTATAAGATTGGCTAGCTTAAAGGGTGTGTTGTCAAATGCATATGAGGTTGACTAGCTTTGAGGGCTACATCATCAACTGCTTGTAGGGTTGACTAGCTTTGAAGATTGCATTATCAACTGCTTGTAGAGTTGACTAGTTTTGAGGGCTGTATTATCAACTATTTGTGAGATTGACTAACTTGAAGAGTGGCCAACAGCTTTGAGCATGTTGGTATTTAACTTTTTTGATTTGATAGTATCACCAACATCTTAGGGGGAGAGGGCTTGGGCATAGCTTTGTAGTGTCGCCGACAGCTTTGAGCGTGTTAGCGATTAACTTCTTTTATTTGATAGAATCACCAATGCCTTATGGGGTTGGGTATAGTTTGAACTGTTAAAGACTTTTGTAGTACACCTATCAAGATTTAGTTTGACCTTATCTAGTTCTATTTGAACTAATTTTGGTTCACGTTAGAATGGTAATATTATCCTTTGTTCATAATCTCGAAGTATTGTTGAAGGTTTAGCATACCCGATAGGACTTGGTTTGACCCTATTTAGTTTCGTCGAAATTGATATAGCTTGGGATAGAGTTTGATTTAGAATCAGTTCAACACTCATTCAATTTGAGTTTAAAATTGATTCAATTTAATATTTAAAACTTGATTGAATTATAATTCACTAACTTCTTCTTAGAAGATAGTGATATATCTGGTCTTCTTATTTTCAAAATCTTAGGTGATCAGATTTGCACTGATACTTCATAACATGACCAGGAGAAGTATGTGAGATATCAAAGTCACTGAATGTTTAGTAATGAATTCAATCCACTAAGCTTAGCATCGATTTTTTAAAAGAATATTCATTAAATACTAATCACTAATTCTAGTTGGAGCAATACTAATAAATTTAAATTTTATTATTTTATAAATAAAATTTTATAAAAAAGGACTCTGAAACTTTTAAACTTTTACAAATAGGTCCTTATAGTTGACTTCATAAAAAGAATCAAATTCTAAAAATTCATAAATTAGTCCATGTTATAAATTTTGCAAATAATCTCTCTAGATCATAAATTTGCAAATAAGTACAAACTTTTCAATCATCCATTGTATCTAGAGAAACCACATCCATTTGTTAATAAACGTATCCATAATAGATAATGATTTGATTCAAAATTCAAAAGAATCTTATCGATATGATCTTCTTTGATCCTCATAATATCTATAAAAATGGCAACAAATGAAACCATATCCAAATTTATTCACTCATACACATACAAAAATCAAAATAATACTTACATTCAAATAACAAAGAAGATTATCTTCATTAATTTGAAGTCCAAATAAATCTTATCCCACCAACACCTATAAAAAGAATTGACAAAATTTGAAATGGAGAGATAAAAGAAAAGGTGAGAAGGCATATCAGAAGGAGAATTCAGAGATCACAAAAGAATAAAAGTGAGATTATAGACTAACCGAATGGGAGAAGATCAAGGCGAAGTCCTTACCTTACTATTCCTGATTTTTTTTCCTCTCTGCTCTCCATCTATGTCACTTTACAGGCTCGTCTTCGTTGCTTATCATCGTTAACCACTCCCTATATGCACCACAAACCCAAACACTAAGAATAAACCACTTGACCCTCTGGCTCTAGCTATTGGGACCCTAATGTAGCTACCTTGGAAGCTTTTCCTATTGCCCCACGATCACTAGGATTGCTACACTCCTTCCATGTTGCTGCAGTCCTTCTTGCAACAGCCTGCTAGCAGCTCCATCGCCAGCTTCATGCAGCCATTATCTCTCGCCGGCCATATTTTCCCACTGTCGGAACATAGCCCCCATGATGGCTCTGCCACCACCTACCTAGCCCGCTGCCTCTGATAAGTCATGGTTGTTGTCTGTTGAGTTTTAGGTGTCTTGAACTCTAATTAGAGTTTGAGTTAAAGTAGGAATCTAAAGTTGGATTTAGATTTATATTATTAGGAGTTGTAATTGAGTAAAATTCAGACCCAATAAGAGTCTATAAATATACTATAATATATAGGGCTTATGTGTGGCGTAATATTAAGGTTGAACTAGAGAGAAATAGAGAGAGAGAAATAGAGAGAATAGAGAGAAGAGAAAGAGAGAGAGTGTTGGCTCTCATGTGTGGGTCTTTCTAGTGCTTCTCGGTGGTCTCTCGTGGTGGTTCCTCGTGGTGCTCTCTTGGAGATTCTCTCTGAAGGTGGAGGCATTACCGAGGCTTGGAGAAAGAGTTTAGTTGAGTAAGAAAGAGTGAAGTCCTTCTTGTAAACTCTTATAAAAGCCTTTATTTATTGACAGTGGATCTCTCGCTGTCTTATCTTGTTATTTTCTTTTATCTTGTATTACTTCTCATTTCTTGTGTTGTTTGAGAATAAGGTGATTCGTGAACCTTTCGCTGCGAATCCCAACAATTGGTATCAAAGCCTATTAGCAAAAAACCAAGATGGAAAAGTCCTTACTCGAGGTGGAGAAGTTTGACGGTAAGATAAATTTTGCCTTATAGCAAAAGAAGATGAAGGCAGTTCTTACTTTCAAGGTCTACAAAAGACGTTAAAGGGAAAAGAAAAGAAGTCGGTCAAGATAAGCAATGAAGATTGGGAGGAGATAGATGAAAAGACATTGAATTTAATTATTTTAAGCCTGACTGATGAGGTTTTGTACAATGTCATTGACGAAGAGACAACGATGGACATCTGGACAAAACTCGAGAAGTTGTACATGTCAAAAAGCCTCACGAACAAGTTCTACCTGAAATAACAGTTGTACGAATTGCGTATGAGCAAAGGTACAACTATATTACATCACCTAAATGCTTTCAATAAGATTATCAATGATTTGCTGAAAGTTGATGTGAAGTTTGAAGAATGATAAGGCGTTGATTCTCTTGATGTCTCTTCCTGCTTCGTACGATCATATTGTGACCACAATTCTTTATGGTAAAGAAACTCTCAAGATGGAAGATGTGACAACTAGTCTTCTTTCTAATGAGAGAAGGAGAAACTCCAACATTAATATGGAGTTTGGTGAAGGATCGGTGGCTTACGAAAGAGGAAGATTAAGAGAATGTGGAGAAGGCAAGCAACGGTCCATATCAAAATTGAAGGCAAAAGTACAATGCTATTCATGTAAGAAGTATGGCCACATTAGGCGGTATTGTCCTGAACGTGAGAAGAAAGAGTCCTCCAATATGACGACGGTAATAGCAGATGATACTTTTGAGAATAGTGCGGATGGAAACGTTCTTGTAGTATCCGCAGAAATCGGCACTTCTGGTAAGTGGATTTTAGATTCCGGTAGTTCTTATCATATTTGCTCCAGGAAGGATTGGTTTACTTCTTATGAGGAGAATAAGAAGAAAAGTACTATTTGGTTGGGCAATAATTCAGCCTGTGAGATCGCCGGCGTGGGAACAGTCAAAATCCAGATGTTTGATGGAGTGATTCGTACTCTTACTGGGGTGAGGCATGTCCCCAAGATGCGAAGGAATCTAATTTCACTTGGTGTACTAGACTCAAAAGGCTGTAATTATTCAGCAAGAGATGGAGTCATGAAGGTGACACGTGGTATTAGAATCCTGATGAAAGGTGAGAAGTGCGGCAATGTTTATCGATTAATAGGGAACACCACCATTGGAGGTGAAGTTCTGATGGCTACAGTAGTGAAGAGGAAGCATGATACTCGGAGTAATTTGATGAGAGATAAACATTCTTCTCGAATTACTTTTACTATAGCAGTAGACACAGGTCATCCGAAAAGCTTCCAAAAGTACAAGACTGTAGGCATGAAAAGCAAATTCGAGGTTGGCTCGAGTTCGCGTCTTGCAATTATCTTAATAAGCTGGTAGCCCAGGGGCAGGGGCTGGATGAGAGATGACGACTGAAGATTCGTGATGATGGCACGTCCGAGTTCAAGCCAAGGTGGAGATTGTTGAGTTTTAGGTGTCTTAAACTCTAATTAGAGTTTGAGTTAAAGTAGGAATCCAAAGTTGGATTTAGATTTATATTATTAGGAGTTGTAATTGAGTAAAACTCAGACCCAATAAGAGTCTATAAATATACTATAATATATAGGGCTTATGTGTGGCATAATATTGAGGTTGAACTAGAGAAAAAGAGAGAGAGTGTTGGCTCTCATGTGTGGGCCTTTCTAGTGCTTCTTGGTGGTCCTCATGGTGGTTCCTCGTGGTGCGCTCTTGGAGATTCTCTCTGAAGGTGGAGGCATTGCCAAGGCTTGGAGAAAGAGTTTAGTTGAGTAAGAAAGAGTGAAGTCCTTGTAAACTCTTATAAAAGCCTTTATCTATTGACAATGGATCTCTCGCTGTCTTATCTTGTTATTTTCTTTTATCTTGTATTACTTCTCATTTCTTGTGTTGTTTGAGAATAAGGTGATTCGTGAACCTTCCGCTGTGAATCCCAACAGTTGTCCTCACTGCTACTAACCACTATGTGACCAGATAGCTATGATAACCCCACTAGCGCAATTGTACGTTGCAGCCTCCCTCACATCATCAACCCTATCGCACTGTTGCTACGCTTTCTGCCAATGCTCCAGCTTTCTTCAACGCTGTCAGACCACAACTATTCTTAGTAACACCATTGCCTCTGTGTCATCGCCACATGCAAGCTAGGCATGTGGAGAAGAAGGAGGTGAGAATTGAGAAGAGGTCAGTTGGTAAGGAGAAACAAAAAAAATAGGCAAATTGGTGATGGGGTGGTAGGTAAGGAAGATAAGAAAAATATTTCAAAAAAATAAAATGAAAACGAGTTGTTCCTAGCTACGAGGAGGAAAGTAAAAAAATTTTAAAAAAAGAAAAGGATGGAAATGGCTCCAAAAAAATAAAAAAAGAGAGCTCACATGGAGGAGGAAGGCTTGCAACCAAAGAAAGAAAAAAATATAAAGAAGAAAAAGAAGGTAATTTTTTTTATTTTTTTACTCTCTTTCTCTGTCTCAATTTGTGTGCTATGTGCATCATTCATTAAGATAAGTTTAAGAGATTTTTTTAAAAATCTAAGTGCCTCACTTTCAGGTCTAAGAAAATTCTGTAAACATCCAGCTGCCTTACTTTCAGAAATCTGGCTACCTTATTTTAGCTGAAGAAATTCCTAAGCATTGTATTTTTTTAGTATGATGGATTTCTTCAGAAACTCAACAATCATATTTCTAGGCTAAGAAATTTTCTCAAAAATCTGAATGTCATATTTCTGTCTTAAGAGATTCCTTCAAGATCCCAATTATTGTATTTTTAGCCTAATAGATTCCTTTAAAAACTCGATTGTAAATCAAACAAATTGAATAAAACTGATTGAAACTAAAATCGGGTCCAAACTTAAACCAAAATCAGGTCTAAATATAAATCAAAATCAAATCAAATACAAATATGAACCAAAACCAAATCAGACTTAAATCTAAAATAAAATCAAATCTGGTCTAAATCTAAACCAAAATAAAAATTAGGTCAAAACTTGAACCAAAACCAACTCAGGTTTAAACCTAAAATAAAATTAAAGCAAAACAAAAATCAAGTGTAAATTTGAACCAAAAATCAAATCAAGTGCAAGCTTGAACCAAATTTCAGTTAGGTTGAACCTAAATCAAATCATATCCAAACTTAAATTAAATAAACCTAACCAAAACATGAATCAAAACCAAAATTAGGTCAAACCTAAATCAAATCAAAGTAGGCCCAAGCCTGAATAAAAACCAAACTTGAACCTAGTCAAACTAGAACTGAAATCAGGTCAAAATTAAACTAGAATCAGATTGAACTTGAACTCTAATCTAATAAGGGTCCAACATGCTTTTAACCCAAACCCAATAAGGGTCCAGCATGGTTCAAAACTAAACCCAATAAGGATATAACATGCCTTAAACCCAAACCTAATAAGCATCCAACATGATTCAAACCAATAAGGCTCCGATATGGTCTGAACTTGAATCCATTAAGGGATCGAATTCAAACTTGATAAGGGTCCAGTATGGGTCGAAGCTAAAAGCAATAAGGGTCAAACTCAAAATTGATTGAGGATGTATTAAGGATCCAATAAGAATTGGATCCAAAATCCATTAAAGATCCAATAAGAACTCATTAAGAGTTGGATCCAAGGTCCATTAAAGATCCAATAAGAACTCATTAAGGGTTGGATCCAAAAACTATTAAGGATCCAACAAGCATCCATTAAGAGTTGGATCCATGATCCATTATGGATCCATTAAAAACCCATTAAGGGTTGGATCCAAAATCTATTAAGCATCCAACAAGAATCCATTAAGAGTTGAACCCAAGATCCATTAAAGATCCATTAAGAATATATTAATGGCTGAATCCAAGATCCAATAAAGATCCAATAAGAAGCCATTAAGGGTTAGATATAAGATCCATTAAGGATCCATTTAGAACCTAAAAAGAATTTGATCCAAGATCTATTAAGGATCCAATAAGAATCTATTAAGGGTTGGCTCTAGGATCCATTAAGGATTAAATAAGAATCTATTAAAGGTTAGATTCAAGATTCATTAAGGATCCAATAAGAACTTATTAAGGGTTGGCTCCAAGATTCATTAAGGATCTGATAAGAACCCATTAAGAGTTAAATTCAAGATCCATTAGGGATACAATAAGAAGCCATTAAAAGTTGAATTTAAGATCTATTAAGGATCTAATAAGCACCCAATAAGGGTTGGATTTGAGATCCATTAAGAACCCAATAAAAACAAAATGAGGGTTGGATCCAATATCCATTAAAAATCTAATAAAAATCCATTAAGAGATAGATCTAACATCCATTAAGGATCCAATAAGTATCTAATAAAGGTTGGATTCAAGATCCATTAAAGATCAAGTTTAAGGTCCAATAGGGATCCAACATTAGGTTAAACTCGACCAAAAGTTAGACATAAACCAAAACCAAGTTTGTACATTGAATTGAATCAAGGTAGACTTAACCTAAAACAAAGTCTGAATATCGAATTGAATATAATTAGACTTAAAATAAAAATAAGTCTAAATATTGAATTGAATCAAATCAGACTTAAATGAAAACTAAGTCTAGATATCAAATTAAATCAAATTAGACTTGAACAAAATTAAGTCTAGGCATTGAATTGAATTAAATTCAACTTGAACCAAAATTAAATCTAGATATAAAATGCAATCAAATGAGACTTGAACCAAAAGTAAGTCAGAACACCAAACTAAATCAAATTAGACTTAAATCAAAATCAAGTTTGAACATTAAATTCAATCAAACTAAACTCAAATCAAAATTAAGTTTGAATTGAATCAAACTCAAATCAATTAGAGTTAGTCAATAACAAGCATAAGGTCATCGATGATACCTCAAACCCAATCAACAATAAGCCAAAATAGCCATGGATTATCAAGTCAAAAATGATTAGTATAAGCCAAAGTAACTAATCATTCTCTCAAATCAAACCAAAGTAAGGTAGGCTTGAGCTTGTTTAATCAGTCAGCTAAACACCATATTTGAAGAAAGTTCACTAACAAGAATCAAGCTGTTAGTGATATTTCAAACTTAGTAGATAAAAGCATAAAGTTATCAGCCACGCTTCAAATCTAATCGACAATATTTCATAAAGTCATCGATCGTGAAATAAAAAATAATTAGTAGAACATAAGGCCACTAATCATTTCTCTCAAAGACTAAAAGAAGTTAATCAACAATAAGAAGAAAGCCATTGATGGTACTTCAAACCTGTTGCCCTTTGTAGTTTTGATAATAAATAAATCTTGTATTTGATCATATCTTGAGCATGTGTAACTAGCGGTTAAGTCAAGTTCAAAAATGAAGATCAAGCCTATTTGAAAGCCTTAAGCATAAATATACTTAAAGATAATATTGAAGATAAGGTATAATAGTGGATTAATAGATGAAACTTGAAGAATTAGAGATGCTTGAAGAAAGATCAAGAGATCAAGTTAGCTCATTATGTTTATGTGGGATCAATTTTAGGGGCCTAGGATTGCGGAGATCCCAGGAGTGATCTCAAATCACAAATTAGAATATAATTTGATTTGAAGTGCACTATTAGGTGTTACCAAAATATTGACATTCAACTGACGCAAGCCACTGTTGTTAATTATCTCAATAATTGTCAGGAACCTCCTAAAATAAAAAACCTAGCTAATGAAATAGAGACACAAAAAGAAAAGTTGAAAGCATTTGATTGGTTTTAAGAAATGATATATGACTTAAGCAAAAAATATGCCTTCACTTTACAACCAATTTCAATACAAAATTATTGAAAATATGAAAGAAATAAAGAAAGGAAAAGAGAAAGGAGTGAAGATGCTCTGATATGTGATGTCTGACTGAAATTGACTCGATCTTTGGCTGATGTTGATGGTATCATCTGATGAGATGTGAAAGAGAATGGTAGAAGTTAAAAGTGTGTTTAATAGTTTTGAGTATTTTTGGTAACTTCATTTCATTTGGTGGCACCACTAATGACATATAGGGTTGGGTATAGCTTTGAAAACTACATCATCAACTGCTTTTGGGGTTGACTAGTTTGAGGAGCATATTGCCAACTATTTCTAGAGTTGACTAGCTTAAGGAGCATGTTGTCAACTTCTTTTGAAGTTGACTAGCTTGAAGGGTGCATCTTCAACTGCTTTTGCTTGAGGGATGCATGATCAACTGTATCAAGAGTTGATTAGCTAGAAGGGTACATCACCAACTACTTCTAGGATTGACTAGCTTGAAGGGTGCATCATCAATTATTTCAATGGTTGACTAGCTTGAAGGATGAGTCATCAATTGCTTCAAGGGTTGACTAGCTTAAAAGTTGCATTGCCAATTGCTTTTGGAGTTGACTAGCTTGAATGGTGCATCATCAATTGCTTCAAGGGTTGACTAACTTGAAGGGTACATCACTAACTACTTCTAGAGCTAACTAGCTTAAGAGGTGTGTTGTCAACTTCTAGGATTGACTAGTTTGAAAGGTGCTTTACAAACTACTTCAGAGGTTGGCTAGATTGAGGAGTACATCATCAACTACTTTTGGTATTGACTAGATTGAAAAGGCACGTCATCAACGGCTTCTAGGGTTGACTACCTTAAAGGGTGCATTATCAACTGCTTATGGGATTGATTAACTTTGAGGGTTGCATCATCAATTGCTTGTAGGGTTAACTAGCTTTGAGGACTTTGTTATCAATTGCTTGTGGGGTTGACTAACTTTGAAGGCTATGTCATTAACTACTTGTGAGGTCAACTAGCTTGAAGAGTGGACGGCTTTGAGCATGTTGGTATTTAACTTCTTTGTTTTGGTAGTATCACCAACCTCTTGGGGGGGTTAGGTATAGCTTTGAAGTGTGGTCGATGACTTTGAGCATATTTACAATTAACATCTTTGGTTTTGTAGAATCACCAACAGCTTATGGGGTTGAGTATAGCTTTGTGATTCACTAACTTCTTCTTAGAAGTAGTGATATATTTTAGTCTTCCTATTTTTAAAATCTTTGGTGATTGGATTTGCATTGACACTTTATGGCATGACTAGAGGAACCATGTGAGACATCAAAATCACTAAATGTTCAGTAATGAATTCAATCCACCAAGCTTAGAATCATTTTTTTAGAAGAACATCCATTAAATATTGATCATTGACTCTAGTTGGAGTAGTACTAATTTTAATTCAAATTTGATTTGATCCAATTCAATATTTAGGATTCATTTTTGTTTTAAGTTTGATTTCATTTGATCCAGGTTGAGTTCAACCTTATGTTAGACCTTTATCGAGTTCTAGTTTGCATCTTGATGGACTTTAGTTCAAATTTAAGTCAATTTATGTCAACTTGATTTTAGTTCAGGCTCAAACTCACTTCGTTCTGGTTTGGCTTTGAGTTTGCTCTTTTATTTTGGACTTAATTTATCCTAATTAAGGTTTTATTTAGGCTAATTTCAATCCAAATTGGATTTGATTTGAACTCAACTTGATTTTAAATTAACCCGTCTCGAGTCTGATTAAGATTAAGTCTGAGTTTATTTGGTCTAGGTTAACTCAATTTGGACTTTATTTTTGAAATCTAGGTCAATTTGGATTTTAGTCTATTTGTTTGATCAATTTAGGTCCATTTGAGTTAACTTGACCTTTGTCCATTTCCTTTGATTGAGTTTAATTTCAATGTGATTGAGTTACTTTATATTAAGCAGTTTGATTTGAGGGTCCTTGGTTATTTATGATAATTATAGGCAGACCCATGATCTGATCTTAAATGTGTGAACTTGAGTTCTAGCTTAGTTCACGAGCTTGAAAGCTAGGTTAGTGGTGTAAGCCTGAGGGTTTACTAGGTGCAAGTGTGAAGACTAGCCTAGATGCGAACCATAAGGTTAAGTCTGAGTTTATTTTTAAACTCAAACTCAATTTGGACTTTCTTTTTGAAATCTAGGTTAATTTGGATTTTATTCTATTTGTTTGATCAATTTAGGTCCATTTGAGTCAACTTGACCTTTGTCCATTTACTTTGATTGAGTTCAATTTCAATGTGATTGAGTTACTTCATGTTAAGTAGTTTGATTTGAGGATCCTTGATTATTTATGATAATTATAGGCAAACCCATGATCTAGTTTTAAATGTGTGAACTTGAGGGCTAGCTTAGTTCACGAGCTTGAAAGCTAGGTTAGTGGGGTAAGCTCGAGGGCTGACTAGGTGCGAGTGCAAAGACTAGCCTAGATGCAAACCATAAGGTTAAGTCTGAGTTTATTTGGTCTAAGTTAACTCAATTTGGACTTTATTTTTGAAATCTAGGTCAATTTGGATTTTATTCTATTTGTTTAATCAATTTAGGTCCATTTGAGTCAACTTGACCTTTGTCCATTTACTTTGATTGAGTTCAATTTCAATGTGATTGAGTTACTTCATGTTAAGCAGTTTGATTTGAGGGTCGTTGGTTATTTATAATAATTATAGGCAAACCCATGATCTGATGTTAAATGTGTAAACTTGAGGGCTAGCTTAGTTTACGAGCTTGAAAACTAGGTTAGTGGTGTAAGCCCAAGGGCTGACTAGGTGAGAATGCGAAGACTAGGCTAGATGCGAATCTAAAGGCTGGCAGAGTGTGAGCCCGAAGGCTGGATGAAATGTGAGCCTAACGGTTAACTGAGTGGGAGCCCGAAGGCTGGCTAAGTGCAAATCCAAAGGCAAGCTTAGATGCAAGTCCAAAGGCTAGTTGAGTGCAAGCTTGAAATCCAACTGAGTGTGAGCCTGAAGGTTAGCTAAGTGTAACCCTAAAGTCTAGCTGAGGTGCGAGCCCAAAGACTAACTGAGTGCAAGTTCAAAGGTTAGCTAAGTGTGACTCAAAGGCTAGCTAAGGTGTGAGCCCAAAGGCTAGTTGAGGGTGAATATGAAGGTTGGCTGAGTGTGAGCCCAAAGGCTGACTAAGTGTGAGCTCAAAGTTAGCTGAGTGCGAACCCAAAGGCTAGCTGAGTGTGAGCTTGAATATTAACTTAGTGTGAGCCTGAAGGCTAGTAGAGTGTGAGCCCAAAGGCCAACTGAGTGTGAGCCCAAAGGCTAGCTGAATGTAAGCTCGAAGGCTGATTAAGTGTGAGCCAAAAGGTAGGTTGAGTGCAAGCCCAAAGGCTAGCTAAGGTGCAAACTCAAAGGCTAACTAAGTGTAAGCCAGAAGGTTGATTAAGTACGAGCCCAAAAGTTGACTTGAATGTGAGCATGAAGGTTGGCTAAGTGCAAGCCCAAAGATCGATTAAGTTCAAGGCCAAAGGCTTGTTGGGTGTAAGCCCGAAGGCTGACTAAGTGTGAGCCCAAAAGTTAGCTTGGATGTGAGCCCGAAGGCTAATTGAGGTACTAGCTTGAAGGCTAGTTAAGTGCAAGCCTAAAGGTTGGCTGAGGTGCGAGCCCAAAGGCTAAGTGAGTACGAGCCCAAAGGCAAGTTGAGTGCAAGACTAAAGGCTAACTAAGTGTGAGCTCGAAGGCTAGCTGAGTGTGAGTGCAATGGCTGGCTGAGGTGTGAGCCTGAAGGCTGGCTGAGTGTGAGATCGAAGGCGAGCTAAGTGTGAGATTGAAGGCGAGCTTGGATGAGAGCCCCAAGGCTAGTGCGAGCCCAAAGGCTGGCTTAGTGCGAGCCCGAAGGCTGGCTAAATTTAAGCCTAAAGGCTGGTGGAGGCATAAGCCCCAAGGTTGGTTGAGTGAGAACCTAATGGCTAGGTGAGGTGTGAGCCCAAAGCTGGTTGAGTGCAAGCCCAAAGGCTGGTTGAGTGCAAGCCTAAATGTGAGCCTAAATGCTTGCTTGGGTACGAGGCCAAAGGCTAGATTAGATGTGAGTCTGAAGATTGGCTAAGTGTGAGCCTTAAGGCTGGCTAAGTGCAAGTCCAAAGACTGGCTTAATGTGAGCCTAAAGGCTTGCTAAGTGCGAGCCCAATGGTTGGCTGAGGTTCAAGCTAGAAGGCTAGTTGAGTGTGAGTCTGAAGGCTGGCTTGGGTGTAAGATTGAATGTTGACTAAGTATGAGCCCAAATACTAGCTTAGATGTGAGCCTGGTGGCCAGCTAAGTATAAGGCTGAAGGCTGGTTGAGGTATGAGCCTGAAGGTTGGTTGAATGTACGCCTAAAAGTAAGTTGAGTGTGAGCTCGAAGGCTAGCTGAGTGCAAGCTTGAAGGCTGGTTAGCATGTGAACCAGAAAGTTGGATGAGTGCAAGTCTAAAGGCCAGCTTGGATGCGAACCTAAAGGCTAGTTTGGTGTAATGAGAATTCACCATCTTTGATGGAAGGACCACGGGTGACTGTAGTAGGGTCAAGGGTTCATCATCTTCAAGTGGCTACGAGTAGTCACAGTAATGTCAAAGATTTGCTATCATCGAGAAGCTGCGAGTGGCCACAATGGTGTTGAGGGTTTGCCATCTTCAATAGGTTATAGGTGGGCACACTGTTGGTGGAGTTTTTTTGATGTGCTGAAAACCATGAGTGACCACAATGGTGATGGCATAAAAATCAAGGTAAGAGGACCTTCCTACCTTTTATTGCTAGCCATTTCCTTTCTTTTAAAGAACTTTTATTTATTATTTTTATCCTATTTCTTTCTTCCTCCTTTTCTCCCATGCCCTTCTTTCTCCTTTGTTCTTGAACTCTACCAGTCTAAGGTGGCCCAGCTTCCTCTCTGACCAAATCTGGGTGAAAAATGGCTGGATCCAGCCTAGCTTCCTACAAGCAAGGTGGGGGACGGCTCGATCCCCCATCTCATAGTCAGATCTGGCCAGGTTTTGGCCAAATTTGAGCATATAAATGGTGAACGGCAAGGACAGGGGCTTGGGCCCCCTCTGTTTCTCTAGCAACAAGTGGACTGGTCAAATCTCATGGTGGTGGAGGGCAATCAAAGATGATGTCGGAGGTGTTGCTTCAGAGTGAGGGATGGAATAGCAACCTTGGGCACATGCGAAGTGGAGGTAGGTAGAGCGGACCAAGAGGCCAATCGGTGAGCAGAGTAGGGCTGGGGTAAGGCTCCAACAAGGCTCAAGGAGGGAGATGGGTAGTAACCATGCTCACATTAGGAGATTGGTAGAGCAGTAGTCTAGTCCTTGCAAGGAAAACTAGAGAGAAGAATAAAGGAAAGTAGAAAGAAAGGTGAGAACTTACATCTTTTCAAATTTACTCTTCTCTGTTTTCTTCTCCATGTTTTTTTCCATTGTCTCTGTGGTGCTCTCTTCTTCATGTAGGTTTCAACCCTTTTTATAGGCTTTGAAGAGGATTGAAATCAAATCTCTAATTGGCCCAATTTGGAATAATATTAAACTCCAATTTGCAATGAGATTGTATTTGATTGAATTTTAAAATCATGTGATTTTTATTTTGGAATATTGTAGTTTGTGATAGATTGTGTAAATGGCATGTAATCCATTAATTGGGATTCGTTTCACTAATGATGATATTTAAAATATGTACTATTTTTTATTGCCAAATTTTCAAAGGGTTAATCACAAAATTTTCAAAAAATCAGGATCAAAATATAATTTCATAAGTTTCAGGGGGGTTTTTTATAAAATAAATAAATTTGTAAAAATTCTAAAATTTTTAAGTCCTTTTTTAATTAAAATTTGGACTTGTTTGTAAAAAAAATTTTGAGGGGCTTATTTTTTTGAAAAAATTGGACCAAAATGTGATTTTATAAATTTTAGGGGTTTTCACAAAAAAATATAATTATAAAATTTTAAAACTTTTAAGGTCCTTTTTGAATAAAAGCTCAAACTTATCCACAAATAAAAGATCTCTAGGGTTTATTTGTAAATTTTGATTTTGTCCAAACCTTATTTTAGCTTTTGATCCAAATCTGGACTCAAATTCAATGTCTAAATTTAGCTCATCATGAGTCCAACTCAAATTCAAAATAAGGCTTCAAAGTCTACTTAAATAGTTTAGAATTTTTATTTATTTTATTGAGTCAAAGATTTGATTTAGAGATTAATTATTTTGAGCACTTGCCGCATTACACCAACTCGTAACTCGCGAGTGTTATTTCCTTTGGATGAAGCCAAGCCTGTACAACTCTTACTTCAATCAAGCAATAGTCAATTCTAGAATCGAAGCTTTGTCCCTTATACACTCCTAACACTCTAAGAGTATTTATAAGTCAAAATAGAGAAAAAGATTTATAATTTTTATTTTTCTTCAAGAATCTCTGAAGTTTAAGTATAAGGACAAGAAGATTTGAAAGTTAAATCTAGATCTAAAGCTTTTATAAGGTTAGAGGGTTGAAGAAGCATGTTCTCTCTCTCAAAAATAATGAAAGTGTAAAAGTTCTAGTAGAAATAAACTCTAAGTCCTTATGTAGTCGTTGGGGAGAGAATTAGCCATCAGTAGCTATTTTTTGCCTTGTTTGGGCACTTGAAACTTAAGTTCAATAATCTAAATTGCTTCAATAGTCAAATTTGACTAGTTGTTATTGGGTGATGTCATAAGTTTGGGTATCCAAATCCTTCACTTTGAGCGATCAAAGTGAAGAACGGACAACCAAATTTTTAGATAATAGAGAGTGACAATTTTCTATCTCAGAACTTCAAATATTTGAAATAGAAGGTTCAGAAATCCAAAACTATCAGTAGTTTTTTGAAACATTAGAGCATCCAAACTATAACATTTTTGCATTCGAAGCTGATAAGAAACCTATACTAGATTATTTGCAACTTCAGCCCCTTTGATACCAACTCAAAACTTATCTTGGATAAAAGATAAGCTGTGAAGGCATTCTAACTAAATTTAGAGTTTCAATCAAGAGCTCTAAAATATAAAATCAATAAATTAAATCTTTGACTCAATTGAAAAAAAATAAAACTCTAAACTTAGCAAGTAATCTTGAAGCCAATTTCTTGAGCTATCTTTAAGACATCTTCATGTCTTCGAGCTACATTTACTGAATCTCTATCATGCTTCAATTTTCATGACCATCTTCATATCCATCTTCTCTTCGAGGTTTCTAAATGATCTTGAACATCATTATAGTCTTGACTAAGTTATAAGTAACATAACTCAAGAAACTATTAAATACATACTTTGGTCATCATCAAAACTATAAAGGGCAACAATCTTCCTCTTTTTAATGATGACAAATTCTTCACAAGAATAAATAAATACTACAATTGACCAATGAAATTTATACAAGTCAACACATATATCAACCAAAGCATACATATGAAAAATGACACTTTCAATATGAATTTAACAAAATAAAACTAATTTTAGTAAAAATAATTGTATCAAGAAATATAATCCCACACTTTAGAGTGAAACCACCTTACTGTAGCATTTCTCTCCCCCTTTTAAAATAGTCTAACCATGACTTAATTATTCTCCTCCTTTTGATATCAACAAAATGGTACAATTAAGTCAAATACATGGACATACACAAAAATCACAACACTCACAATAATAAATCCCTAAAGAATATGAATGCACAAAGTGGAATTTTAAAACATAACAAGAGAGTAGATGCATTCACATCCAAGTGAAGTACAAAACATCCATAAAACAGATAATAAGAGCTGCACAAGTTATAAAACAAAAACCAAAATACATCTAGAATCTCAATAATAACATCCATAAAATCCTACTAAAATATCTTCAAAATAGAAAATAAAATCCTAAGAGCTCGGTCTAGGAGGAAAATGATCAAGCAGTGTATGCATCATCTCCTTGATTTGATTGAGATGTTGAGTGGTGCTAATAGAGAACTCTTGAAATGGTCACTCAGTCCATCCAACCACTAATAAAGTGAATGATTGGGACAAGATGAACCATCAGGATAGCACTTGCATCATCATCAGCATCCATCACCTTGTTCTCCGCATCCTCATCTAAAATCTCCTCTCTAGTGCCCTTGGTGTCTACGGTATGATGAGGAGCATGAACCCATTTGCCTCCCTCTTGGCAAAAACCCATCTGGCACAAAGAAACACTAGAGGACTCAACAAAGGTATAGTGATAGCAAGTGAAAGGATTATGAGGAGGGGTGATAATCAAATAGTGAATGATCCTAGTGATAGTACTAGGATATCCTACAGTAGCTATACTATGGTAAATACTAGTTGTCATGTGTTGAAGAATGACATATGGAAGGTTGACCTGATGGCCAATCAAAAGATAGTAAATAAGATACAACTCCATATAAGATACCTCATTTTGATGCCCACTCTTCAAAAGGATATTGTAGGCTAGAATCTAGTGGAGAATGTAAGAATGAGGTTGGAGTGAATTAGCAACCATTTTGACCATGGCTAATTCAAAGTTTTTCTAAAAGACAATTTGAATAGCCTTAGAATAAGAAATGGGTAGATTTGCCTTTTCTCAAGATTGGGCAATGAACGACCTATCATCATTAGTAGGAATATAAAGAATGTGATCTAGTCTCTCTACATATAGTTCAATTAGAAAGAATTCATAACATGATGTGAGAGTAGGTGATGTATAGCCAAAAGACGTATTGGAATAAAAATATTTGAGCATCCTCATCAAAAATAGGTTTTCTTCTCTCTAACTAAAAATAACCATCCTGAGAAGCAAAAAGAGGGGATAAATTCGAAAAATCTAGATATTTGAAATCAACAATTTGAGGAGGAATAATACAAGTAGAGTAAAATTGATCTTAATACCTCTTGAATGCAGTTGGGGAATCAAAAACAATGGGTGTATTGGATGCCTCATTAGAAGTTTGGCCAAAAATCACTATGCCTCTTCCTTGCCACATGCTTTTCCTACAGCAGGGAAGGATAGAAAAGTAACTTTGAAGGCCTGCTGAAGCTCAAAACCAATGGAGAGGACTTGCCAAAAGAGGGACACATGCAGTTGAGGGAGAGATAATATGATTCAGTCAATCAATCTAGGGTTTTTAAAAGAAGAGATTGCAAAAAAATTGCATTCAAGCATTCAAATGTTAAGGTTTGGGCATCCAAACAACATAAGACCAGTGTGTAATTTTCTATGTTTAGGGTTCAAGCATTTGAACCTCTTATTCGAGTGTTTGTTAAGTATCGAAATAGATAGCTAATTTTTGTGTTTAGAGTTTGGATGACCAAACTATCTTGCTCAGATGACCAAATAGTCAGTCAACAAAAATATCAAAAGAAATTTGAAAATTAACTCACTCAAGTTTTTTTTAAAAAACTGCAATATTGTATTGAATAACACAAAATCAAAATCTTATTGAAAACTCATCGATCAACACAAGCAAGCACTCTCCCTACCAATGGTACTAGTAGTATCACACTCAATTAATACATAATAAGTAAGATATATCTTGTGAAGATCATTGTATTTGAAGTTAAAGACTTAAAAGAGATTGGATTACCACATGTGATTAACTACCCTTTGGAGCTTATAGAGATATCATCCAATTAGACCTTTTCTTCAAAATTTGTAAAGCAAATATATCTGTTTGCACAACGAGGATTAATAGTATAACACAATATCATAAATAGAAGTTATAAAAGATTGTAAAAAAATCAATTACAAAAGGAATCCAAATGAAAGCGAAAATCCTACTTAAGCTAACTAAGCTAGAGGATGACCAAGAGATAAAATCTTTTTTTTTAAAAAAAAATGTCATTTTGAGCTAACAATAATAGCTTAAGTAGCAGAAGATTTTGAAATTTAAACTTGTTTAAATTTCACATGTTTAAGAATCATACTCTTTACTACCTAAATTTATATGAAAGTAGTACTTTCTTTGATTGGATAATAAGTGGAGGCATATCCATAAAAAGCTACAATAATAACATTTCAATTTTGAGAATTTTGTATCTAAAGCCCTTACAAAAGTAGATTTTGTTCCCTTGGATATTGAAGATGAAAGAAAACTAAGTCCATATTTATTCAAAATATTCATTTTATGTTTCAAATTCTTATCCAACATATCATTTCCATGAAAGAAATTCTCCAAGATTTTTCTCAAATCACAATTCTCATTTTTAAGTATGTAAAGATCCCTTTTACAATCATAAGAGCTTTTCGAAGATTACAAAGCTTTGAAGTGCATCAATGCTTTTTTTGGAATTACAAGAATTTTTTAGAAGCTTCAAATAATTAAAATCATTGTCAAGTAAAATTATTTTCTCTTTCAATATAGCATGCTTGAGAAGTAATTTTCATATTGTGAATATAAATTTTCAAAAGCTTCTTACAATTCCTCAAAGGGTAAATTACATACCTCATCCTTATTACTTTCATAATCCTTTGCCATGAGACAAAGGTTGAAGTTATGATCTTTGGAGTCATCCTTCATGCTATATTGACTTTACCGCTTCTATTTTCTTCTTCCTTAAGTGCTTTCATTTTTATCATCATCCTTTTATCAATCCTTGAGGCTCATATGATAGGTTAATAATGAGTCCATGAGTTCTTCAAGTTAGAGTATCTTGAGGTCCTTTGCTTCTTGAATAGCCATCACCTTCAACTCCCATGAGTGTAGCAAAAACCTAAGAATTTCTGTCACAACTTCTTCATTAGTATAACATTTGCCTAACGAATGTGGGCTATTTAAAAATTTCACAAGTTATGAAAGTATATCCAATATAGATTCAAAAAAGTGCATTTTGAAAAACTCAAATTTATTTACAAGCATTGACATTTTCAAATCTTTCATTTTGTCAACTTCCTCATGAGTATATAATAAGTAATTCCAAATTTCATGAGTGGTAATGATGAAATCCTTTTAAAATCATATTCATAAAGCACACAATGAAATATGTTCATGGCTTTAGTATTTGTGAACTCCAACTTCTTCTCTTTTTTAGTCTATTATTAAAATGGTCTAGGAACTTCCATACCATCAATTATCTTAGTGGATAGAGAGTACCTATTTTTCAACCAAATGCTAAAGATTAAAATCAGTACTCTTAATAAATTTTGAAGCAAATTTTTTAAACATTGAAATTGTTACCATCAAAATATGGGAGACATAAAATAGATTTAGTATCTAAAAATTAATGATAAGTAGTAAGAGTTTTCAAGAAAAGAATGAAACAAATACTTAAAAATGTTAATCCTAAAGCATGAGCACAAGACTCTAATACTAATCAAAGGCCTAAATAGGGAACTAAGAGGGGAGAAAAATTAGATTTTACAAGAAATCTTAACAATTTAATAAATTAAAAATTAATTCAAACCACAATTAATACAATTGAAATAATGAGCAAGGTAAGGAAAGACTACATGCATCGAGATTTATGTAGTTCGGTGACCAACTATATTGACTCCACGACCTTTGCCTTGCTCTTGAGGACTTCAATCACTTCGCTAATGATGTTGCTTCTTGAAGTGAAGCCAAGCCTTCACCAACTCACAACCCACAAGTGTCACTTCCATCAAGTGAAGCCAAGCCCATAAAACTCTTATTCCAACCAAGCAATAGCCAACTCCAACACCAGAGCTTTGTCCCTCACACACTCATAATATCCTAAGAGTTTTTACAAGGCAAAATAGAAAACAAAATTATAATTTTTAGCTCTCTACTATGGGATTGAAATTGACCATCCAGAATAGTGAAGACCTTGAGGAGTAACCTCGAAACAACAAATAAAAAATTTGGTGATTTGAATGGTCAAATATTGTGCGAACATAACTTCCAATAAGTGCAAACTCTTATTGTTAATTACCCCAAGAATTGTCAAAAACTTCCTAAAGTGAGAAACATAGATAATAAAATAGAGGCACAAGACAAAAGAAGGCATAATTTGATCGATATGAAAAGAACAATACATGGCTTAAGCAAGGGTATGCCCTCACTTTACATTTTAATAAATTTGAATACAAAATAAGAAAGGGAATGGGAAGAGCTCAATATTTGTTGGTACCTCACTCTCACATTCTAGAACATGCAGAGTCTGGCTCGGATAGGTTTTGATTTAATCATTAGTGAATGTTAATGATTTGGTTTAATGGTATCATCTGATAAGGCATAGAAAGCGATGAGAGGAGTTTGAAATGTTTTCAATAACTATAAGTTTCAGCGATAACTTCATTGGATGCCATTGCCGGTGGCTTATCAGGATTAGCCTAAAGTATTTCTAATTACTTTGAGCTTTGGTGATAACTTTTTGGTTTAAAGTATTTCCATAACCAATGAGGCATATGCAATAATGGTTTGAAGTATTTTTATAGCCAATATAGCATAAGTGATAACTTTATGGTTTTAAGTATTTTTGCTAGCTAATAAGGTATAAATGATAACTTGATTTGGTTCGAAGTATTTCCATAGCTAACAAGGTGTAGGTGATAACTTCATATCTTGAAGTGTTTCTATCTCTAATAAGGTATAGGTGATAACTTTATAGGTTGAAGTATTTCTATAGCTAATAAGACGTAAGTCATAACTTCATAGTTTGAAGTATTTCCATAGTCAATAAGGTGTAGGTGATAACTTCATTGGTTAAAGTGTTTCCATAGGCAATAAAACATGAACAATAACTTTGTAGGTTAAAGTATTTCCATACCCAATAAGGTGTAAGCTATAACTTCATAGTTTGAAATATTTTCATACCTAATAAGATGTAGGCAATAATTTTATAGTGTGAAGTATTTTCATAGTCAATAAGGTGTACATGATAATCTCATAGTCTAAAGTATTTTTATATCTAATAAGGTGTAGGTGATAATTTCATGATTTGAATAAGGTGTTGTGGCTAATTGACTAAGCGAGCTCAAACCTACCTTAGTTCAATTGGATTTGATAATCGACGGTCTTTTAGGCATATTTTCAATTAAACTTGTAGTGTTACCAATGCTTTAAGGTTGGCTTAGCTTAAAAGATACATCATTAATGACTTTTAGGGTTAACTAGTTTTGAAATGTAGCCAATGACTTTTAGTGTATTATTGGTTGATTTCATTTAAATAAGACACTATAGTTGATTGACTAAGCAAGTTCAAGCCTGTCTTAATTCAATTTGCATGGTTTGAAGTTCAGACTTGATTTTGGTTCAAAACTGATTTGATTTAATTTAATATTCAAAATTTGATTGAACTGTGACTCACTAACTCTTTCCCAAGGATAATGATATATTCTAGTTTTTTCTTCGTAGAATCTTTGGTGATTGGGGTTTACACTAATGCTTTTATAGCATAATTGGGAGAACCATGTGAAATATCTATTCCCAAAATCACTATTGGCATCAATGGTGAGTATTCAATTTATAATGATGAATTCAATTTACCAAGTTTGACATTGACTTTTAGAAGAATATTTATTAAATGCTAATCATTGACTCTAGTGGGAGTAACATTAACTTCAATCTAAGTCTAATTTAATTTAGTTTAATATTCAAAACTTGATTTTGATTTGAGTCTAATTTGATTCAATTTGGGTTAGGTTCGACCTTATGTTGGGTCCTCATCGGATTCTTATTGGATCCTTAATGGGTAGTGGATCCAAACCTTGATCAATTCTCATTAGGTCCCTAATGGACCTTAGATCCAACTCTTGATGAAATCTTAATGGATCTTTAATGGATTTTGAAATTTGACCTTTATTGGGTTCTTAATGGATCTTTAATGGATTTCAAATCTGACCCTTAATGGGTTTCTAATGGATCTTTAATGAATTTTGAATTTGATCCTTAATGGATTCTAAATAGATCCTTAATGAATTTTGGATTCAATCTTTAATGGGTTCTTAATAGATCTTTAATGAATTTTAGATTTGACCCTTAATGGTTCTTATTGGATCTATGTCCCACTTGTACTAGGTTTGGATTTGCATCTTGATGGACTATGGTTCAAGTTCAAGTTGATTTGGTTCAACTTGGTTTTAGTTTAGGCTTGTCCTAATTTTGTTTTGACTTCGAGTTTGACCCTATATTTTGAACTTGATTTAATCTAATTAGGGTTTGACTTGAGCTTAGTTTGATCAAGACTGAATTTGATTTGAAAAATCTCTAGCTGTTATGATAATTTTATGTGAACCTATGAACTGACCTTAAATGTGTGAACTTAAGGATTGACTTAGTTTGTAAGCTTGAGAACCAATTTAGAGGTGTAAGCCTGAGGGCTAATTAAGTATGATCCCAAAGATTGGCTAAGTGCAAGCTTGAAAGTTGGATGAATGAAAGCTCATAAGTTAGTTTGGATACTAGCCTAAAGACTGACTGAATGTAAGCTTGAAGGTTGAGTTGGATGCGAGCCTGAAGGCTAGCTAGGTGAAAGCCTAAAGGTTGGCTCCAATGCAAGTCTGAAGGCTGGCTTTGGTGTAAGCTTAACGACTGGCTGGGTGTGAGCCTGATGGTCGGCTAGGTGGGAGCCCAATGGCTAGTTCGGTATAAGCCTGAAGGCTGGTTGGGTGTGAGCCCAAAGGCTAGCTGGGTGCAAGCCTAAAGGCTGGTTTGGATGTGAGGCTGAAGGCTAGCTTGGATGCAAGCTTGAAGACTGACTGGATGCAAGTCTAAAGGTTGACTTGGATGGGAGTTTGAAGATTGGTTAAGTGTGAGCCCGAAGGCTGATCGAGTGCCAGCATGAAGACTGGCTGTGTGCAAGCTTGAAGGCTGGCTTAGATGTGAGCCTGAAGGTTACCTTAGATGCAAGCCCAAATATTGGTTGAGTGTTAGCCTAAAAACTAGGTAGGTGTGAGCCCGAAGACTGGCTTGGATGCGAGCTCAACAGTTGGCTGGGACCAAGCCAGAAGGCTAGTGAAGTGTGAGCTCAAAGGTTGGTGGATACACAAAACCACGAGCGGCCGTAGTATGGGGATGATGATCATGCAGGCATAGACATGATGGAGACAAGTGAAGCCATGGGTGGCCGCAAGCATGGTGGTGAACCAGTTTCTCCTTTCTCTAAATTGTCGCCTTTGATTCAAATGCCTTCTCCCCTTTTTAAATTTTTTTTATTTTATTATTTTTTAGCAGCTCAACTTTTCTCCCTCTTCTCTTTTGGGGCCAGATTTTTCTTTTATTTGGCCAATAAGTTTTTTCTTTATTTATTTTTTTCTTCCTCTTCTTCACCCATCTATGAGGGGTGGCTGGAGGTGGCTCAGGCTGTGTGGAGGGCAGCATGGTGGATGAGGGATGGCCAAGCTTCTCTTCTCCAAGTCCATGGTCCGATTTAGGCAAATTTTGGCTTGATTTGACCATAGGAGGGCCAATGTAGGGCTAGGTGAGGAAGGTGCATCTTCTCCTCTCACGAGGCTATGGTTCCAATGAGGAGGACGCAGGATCGAGTTGGACCTTGATGAGGCTAGCAGTAGAGACGGATTGGAGTGGTGGCAGTCGAGTCTAAAGCGGCGGCACTCAGTTGATGTGGTAGGAAAAAGGGCTGTTGGGCATTGGTTCAAGGCCAACGGCTTGGATGTTGGGGAGATTGGTAAGTGAAGCTTGGGGAAGCATGAACTAGACCTGCAAAGAGGAGATGGTTACAAGTAGAATGGCAGAGCTATAAAGTGGGAGTGGGTAGCGCACACGCAGAGCTCAATGTGGGGATGATGGTGATGAGATTCTTGCAAATAGAAGCCAGGCCGAGAAGACAAAAACAAAAGAGAAGAAAAAAACAAAGAAAGATAAGAACTCACATTTTTTCTTCCTCTCTAATTCAATCCTCATCTCCTGATCTGGTGCTTCACTCTATGATTTCCTACCTTTGATGCTTCCTTTTTTTTTTTAGGTTTTAATTGAGTTTATATAGAGTTTGAAGAGATGAAGTTGGACAAAAAATAATCTCTTTTCATTTAATTTTTTGAATGATGGATATGGCTACAGATGAATATAGATGTAATTGGATAAACCTATAGATAGATATAGATGCAGTTTGTTTGAGATTGGATAAGCCTCTGGAGGGATATAGATAAGTCTATTTATTATAAATGACAATAATTTAAAAGTTGTACTCATCTTGACCATTAAATTTATAAGGGGATATTTGCAAATTTTTTTAAAAAAATTTTGGACTAGATTGTAATTTTATAAACTTTAGGAGGTCTTTTGTAAAAAAAATTTTTTATAAACTTTTAGAACATTCAAGATCCTTTTTGAATAAAATTTGATTTATTGGTAAATAAAATTTTTAGCGGGACTTATTTGTGAAAAGTCGAGATTTTAAGGGTTCATTTGTAAAAAGAAAATTTTTTAAGGGGTTTATTAGCAAACCCTAAATTTCATGAGGATCAAATTGTGATTATCGATTTTTGAGGTGTTTGTTTACAAACCATAAATTCTATGAGACTAATTTGTAATTTTAGAATTTTATTAAATTTTTTTATAAAATTCTTGTTCCAGAGACCTATTTATAATAAAAATCAGGCCAAGGACCCATTTATAAGATTTATTTAGTCCAAAGACTTATTTATAAAATTCTTACATTTTGTCCAAATTCTAGATGAATTTTGGACCCAATTTTGATCCTAATATTCAGCACACTTACCTGATTTTAGTTTAAACTCGAATTTTTTAAGAATTCAAGTCCAAATTGATCTATAGTCAACTAGAACTTAGGGCATCTGAAATAGAAGATTCGGACATCCAAAGCTATTAATTATGTTTTGAAATGTTTGGGCATCCAAACCATAAGATTCAGACATCTAAAGTTGACAACAAGTTTATATTGGATTATTTGTAACTTTAGCCCTTTCAATAGCAACTCAAAACTTATCTTGGATAAAAGGTAAGTTGATGAAGGCATTCCAAGTTTAGTTAGAGTTTCAATCAAGAGCTCAATAATATAAAATCAACAAATCAAGTATTCAATTTGACTAAAGAAAAATAAAAATAAAAACCTAGAGAGTCATCTTCATATCTTCAAGCCACGTTTATTGAGTCACCATCACACCTCAATCTTTATAATCATCTTCATATCCATCTTCTCTTTGAGATTTTTGAATGATCTGAAACTTCATTACAACCTTGGTTAAGTTATAAGCAACATAACTCAAGAAACCATTAAATACATGGCTTGATCATCATTAAAACTATAAAGGGTAACACAAACGGCATTACTACATAGAAGGAAATACCTTGATTGATGATGAATGCTATTTTGTTCTCATCTGTGGGTACATCCGAATCTTGCGATAGCCTAAAAAAGCATCTAGGAAGGTATAATGTTGGTGATCTGAGGTAGAGTCAACTAGTTGATCTATTTTTGGTAGTAGGTCGCTATCCTTTATGCAAGTTTTATTTAGGTCGGTAAAGTCAATGCACATCCTCTATTTGCCATTGGCCTTCTTCACCATCACTACATTGGCTAACTATTTTGGGTAACTAACTTCTCTAATGAAACCTACATTGAGAAGCTTATTTAGCCCTTCTATGTTATTCTTTTGGCATTCAAGGGAGAAGTGCCTCTTCTTCTATTTGACTAACTTGTGACCTTCTATCATGGCAAGCTCGTGCCAAGCGACTGAAGGATCTATGCCAAGCAGGTTTTTTGGAGACCAAGGAAAACATCCTTCCTTCTTCACAAGAACTCTTCTAATTAGGTACATAAGGACTTTCGGAGATTCACTCTGAGCTTGAGCACTCTTCTCAAATCTTCATTGGCTACAAAAATGATGAGTTACTTCATTGGCTCAGCACATACCAGGTTTGGTTCAACAATAGATTTGGTGAATTTGGTGAGTATTAGACCTTTGCTCTCTTGGATTAGACTATCTTGCCAGTAGGCTACTTCGCATCTTTCCACAAGGCTTTGGTCCTCCCATGCTTCATCTGTGCTATTTTTAGGAAAAAATCTCATAATTAAATGAGTAGTTGAGATTTGTTGCTTGGAGCTGATTAATGACTGGATGACCCAAGGTAATATTGTAAGCTAAGCAAGTTCAGACTACCATGAATTGAGATTTGATGATCACACTTGGAGCTTTCTCCAACTATTAGAAGTAGGTCAATCACACCAAGTAGGGTGACCAAGTCGTTAGTGAATCCAATGAGCATCCATGATGTATGGCTCTAGTTTCTGTTCTATTTTTATTTGATTGTAGACTTGACTTCTGTTAATAAGATATTCACCAAACTCCTTGTGTCTATTATGATATACTGTGTGGTATAATTGTCAAGGATAATCAATATTACTAGCGCATCATTATAAGGCGTTGAGACTTTCTCTAAGTCTTTGGTAGGGAAAATAATGTCTTCCACATTAGGATCACATTCCTGCTCCTCATTGATAGCTTGGCATTTGTCAATTGATGCTCAAGCTTCACTTTGATTAAAAGGCATTGTAAGGATTATGTTGAGATGTCCTTTGATGGACAATACAATTTTCTTAGGATCGAAGTTGTCTGCCCTCCAGGTTAATTTTTGTTAATGACACTCCTATGGTTTGTGGAAGCATAGTCGAAAGAGCACTTGAGATCTCTTAGATTAGCAGAAAAGAAGCAAAGTAGATCTCAATGAAAGTATCAACTATTGTGGGAGCCCAATTCATCACCAAATTTGGTCCGAGAGGCTTCTCGAGATCACGATTCTCTTGGTAATGACCGCTCTGACATCCAAAATAGGTTACATGAAAAATTAAATAGTAAATCTAAAAAATTGTCATTAGTTTTTTACCTTAACAAATACTCTAGTAGTTATAGTGAATGGAGGTGATTCAACGTACTTGAGATTCCTTGATCTTAGCTATGACACCTACCAAATTTTCTATAACCAACTACTATGAAAATTGGATTCTTTGGAATTGCATTATGAAGGGTAAAATATCCATAAGCAATAAATTTGTTGGATGAGTTGTTAATACACTGAGGTCGCTTGGAGTGACTCTATTGAATTCGTCGAATTGTAAATAATAAGGAGATGAACTCATTTTGAGACTTTTGACCAATCCCATTAATGGCTCGATTTAGGATGTGACTCTGACTTTTTGACTTTGTTAATTTGATTTGCCTTATCATCAATAAATTTTATTTTGAAACTTTCTATATTGTAACAAATAGATAGATATATATATAATATATATATATATATAGATAATATAGAAGCAAGCTCGATATTACCAAGATATTATTTTGATACATTGAACTTGGACAAATTTGGTACATGTTGCTTGGTTGTCCTCCAAGGGGATTGGGTCCTCATATGTGACATTTGAAGGGTACACTTAGCAGTTTTCCTTTTTTGGCTTTTAGTGATAATTTCATAAATAACACACCACATTTGGAGAAGCGTGGTGCGACAAGGAAGCAAGTCATCGAAAAAGATTTGCTTTACCCACCAAATATAATCTTTTTTAGGGGTTTGCATGCAAATATTTCTCTATGATTTTTTTTTTTATTTACACAAGGCTCATTGTATTTTTTTTTGGAATTGTCCTTTACTCCTCATTATCAATATTTTTAAGTTAAAGAGAGTGTGAGAAGAAAAATTTACACAAAAAGTAACGGGCAATTATTAATTACATGAATAAAAAAGTAGAATAATATATGATATTGTTAGTCAAAATATGCCAAATTAGTTTGGTAGGTAATTAACCACATTAAAAATAGTTTTCAAAAGAGAGATTGTACAAACTCACATAATTTTAGCTATGCGAAATCATACACAATATTAAAAATTAAGAAAATTTTTATAAAAAAATAATAAAAGGTATTTCCATATTTGCAATGGGTGTCAAAAGCACAAGGAGTAGTATATAATTTCTAAAAAAAGAAGAGTGCTTTTTGAGGGTAAGTGCAAATATCAACTTTTTTTGGGAAAATTTCTATTAGGTTCTTGAAAACTTTTCAGATTTATAAAAACTCCCTTATATTTTTAAAATTCTAATTTGATCTATTTATATAGGTTAAGTATCTAAATTATTTTTATATTATTATATTGTAGTAGTAATATAGTACTTAATTATTTTTACTATTATTTATGAAGTCACATAAGGGACTATGTAATCGATAAGAAGTAGGGAGAAATGATTGAAAATGATACCACTTTTCCTCACTTTTGTTGTTTGACTATTTAGAAGTCATTTCTTGGAAGTTAGTCAATCCACTTTTAAGTATTTCTAATTCAAAAATAAAAATAAACTAAATTTTACTTGCATATTTTTTGATCTGAAGTGATTTCTAGAAGTGGATTAAATGATATTTTAAATTATAATAATATTAATAACCTCTCATATAATAATAATATATTTTTTAAAAAAGTATCTATAAAAAATATTATACACAAATAATTACATATTTTTATTTATAAAAGTTAAATAAATAATATTTTATGTAAATAATTATATTTTCAAAATATATTTTTGTCTAATTAAACAGTAAAAGTGGATTATTTTTAATCACTTTTAAAAATGAATCGAAGTGATAGAGAAGTGACTTTTTCATATTTTCATTTATTTGTAAACAAATCAAACAATCTCTAAGTAGAACTAAAATAATATGATTAAAATCAAATATATATAATTAAAAATTAAAAATTATAATTATAATCAATAATATATTATTATATAAAAATATATTTTTTATTATAATATTTAATTTTTAGGTATATATTATTATTATAATATTACTATAATAACTTAAGTATTATATATTATTGCTACGGAACAATACATAACAATATAAAATAGTACCTCTGTTAATTACTCATATAAAGTGAGATTCACTGCATAAATTTTTTATATTAATAACAATTAATAAAAAATTATCGAAAATTTTAAAAATTCAAAAGAGTTTTCAGTAACTTAAAAAGTTTTTGAAGAGCAAATTAAAACATTTTCTTCGGAATGGGCTTGGTAACGAATCTCCGTCACGTTCCAATCCGGCTTTTGCGTCTCCGATGGGACGGCTGGGCGATGGGCGATGCCCCCAACGGCCCAGAAAATGTTAGATTGTCTTCCACGTGGCAGTGTCTCGCAGATTGGGCCAGGCTCGGTGGCCCAATTGGGTTCGGCTTCGGCCTTGTAGGTTTCGGTGGACCGAGCCCCTCTTTTCTCGGTGCATAATAGTCTACGTACCGAGCCGATTCGAATCATACAATGGTCTAGATCCAAAACCGGGTCCAAAACGATCCGAATCGGCCTGGCCCGTTTACCGCACTAGATCCCGATATTTGCTGCCGATTTCGCTGTAATGGAAACCTCGGGTGGTGAAGGAAACGCGGCTGGAAATCTCCGGCATTCTCGATCTTCGCCGCCGCCGTTCAATATCTCTCCGGTACCCAAATTCCCCCTTTCTTCTTCTTCCCTTCGATCGCTTCATGGATTTCCCCTCTCGTGCTTTCAGTTCAAATTTTTATAGTTTTTCTTTCTTAATTTTTTGGTGCTGTGCAGTTAATCAGAGGGAAAATGGGTGAACTGGGGGACTCGATCGCCAAAGACGTCACTGAAGTGAGTTCTTTTCATAATTTTTTTGTTTGGATTGAATTTGTTCTTGTAGAGTTCCGATTTTGTGGTTGTTTTGTGTTGGGATTGCTCAGTTGATTGGGAAAACCCCGCTGGTGTACTTGAACAACGTTGCGGCTGACTGTGGAGGTCGAGTCGCTGCTAAGCTGGAGATGATGGAGCCCTGCTCTAGCGTCAAGGACAGGTAAATTTTTTCTGGATTAATTTCGTCTGTTTATTAGTGACTTGTTTGTGGTGAATATGCTTGATCGGGAGTTTCCATTTGCTAGGATTGGATATAGTATGATTACTGACGCTGAGGAGAAGGGTGTTATCTCGCCTGGAAAGGTTGGTGGCGTTGTTTAAGTGATTTCGTGATATTGATCAAATTTATCAGTGTCATTTGCAGAAAAAAATTCTGATTTTGGTGCTATATTTTCTCTATGTTTGGTTGATCTTGAGGTTCTATGCTTACAATTACCTCCCATAAAAATGTCGGCAAATCTAATATATCTGCCCACGTTTGTTTTGGTATTTTATTTGCAATATTTTATGCGAAACTGAGTGTCATGTGATTTGACTGGTTTTTTTATCTAAGTATCATCATGCAACATGTCAGATGCGTAGTATGAGTGGATTGACTTTGATTGTATCAGTTTTACAATCAGTGGAAAACTATCATGTAGTTGAAGTAGTAACTAAACATAAGATGTTTATATTATAATTATGGTGCAATAGATAAGCAATGAAACTTCTTAGGTTTTAAATATCTGTTTCTAAACCATTAGGATTCATCAAAACAAAACAAGATATTTGTATTTCTAGAAAGCTGACCATTATTTTATCAACAAGATAGGTCCCAAATATTTACACTGGCTTGAAATTTCTTTTCTTCTAAAATTTTATTTGATTTTCTTCTTTTCTTCTTGATTCTTATTGCTACGAAATGATAATTGAAACTAGAAAGTTCTCTCTTATAGTTCGCTAATTGTTTTTCCTTGCAACTTTTCAGAGTGTCTTGATTGAGCCTACTAGTGGTAACACTGGTATTGGGCTGGCCTTCATGGCAGCAGCAAAGGGTTACAAGCTTGTTCTCACAATGCCAGCCTCTATGAGCCTTGAGAGAAGAATCATTCTGAAAGCTTTTGGTGCTGAGTTGGTCCTTACTGATCCATCTTTAGGCATGAAAGGTGCTGTCCAGAAGGCTGAAGAATTGGCAGCAAAAACACCAAATTCATACATTCTTCAACAATTTGAAAATCCTGCTAATCCCAAGGTATTCACTATTATCACATAGATAATGTTTTAGATTGTTCAAATTGTTCAAATTATATTTCTGTTCCATTTGTAGATACACTATGAGACAACTGGACCTGAGATTTGGAAAGGAACCGGTGGCAAAATTGATGCCCTTGTTTCTGGCATTGGAACTGGGGGTACAATCACTGGTGCTGGGAGATACCTCAAAGAGCAGAATCCTAATGTTAAGGTCAGTTCTATTCTAGGCTAAATGACTCCTTACTCCGGCAGCCCTAGTGGCATATGCTAACTAGTGCATTATTAAATTTGGTCATATCTCCCTGATTTCACCTTTTGTTTTCCTAGCTCTATGGTGTGGAACCAGTTGAAAGTGCAGTTTTATCTGGAGGGAAGCCTGGTGAGTTGTTTTGTCTTTCCTACTTTTCTTCTCTCCTGTTCGTTACATTTTGAGTTAATAAATTGAGCCCCTCCTATTTTTCTTTGCTTAATGATGATAGAGTATAGTCTTTAAATTATATGTTAGCATAAATATTTTTTTGTAAGCCATTAAGGGTTAACTACATGTACCACTTGAGATCCATTTATTTTTGTTTAAACCAAATGGTTCCTCATATGCAGATACTTGGGTCGTCAATTTAGCTTATAGTTCATGAATAGCATGTGCTCGACTTGAGCTCGACTCAAATTTGGCTCAGTTCGTTTTGAGCTCGAGCTCGAAAACTTGGCTTGTTTGGTAATGAGCTAAACTTGAGTTAGATCCACCTAACTTGATTTCAATTCGGGAGTTTGTTTATTTTTTTAATATATAAAAATATAATTTTAAAATACATTGTATAACATATAATATATAATATATATTTAATTTTTTAATTGTGATGTTGTAATTGATATAGTTTTTTATATTTAGATATTATTTTATTAGCATGATTTCTTCAATATTTATATTTTTTAAATTATATATGTCATTAGCATTACTTATAAATTTTTAAGTTTACTATTTTTTATTATGAATTTATGAATTGTAATTTGTGATGATGTGGTTGATATTTTTTATAATTTTAAAAAATTATTTTCATGTAAATTAAGTAAAAAATAATTTTAAATTTTAATTTCTGAAAATTATATTTAAGCTGCGATGGGCTCAACTCAGCTCGAGCTCGATTTCCCCAGCTCGGCGCTAGCTAGTTTTGGAGCCGAGCAGAGCTGAGCCAAGCCGAGCAGAGTTTGGTTTGGCTCAATTACACCCCTAGCTGATACATACTTCACTTCTTTTTCTTTCTTTATGGTATTCAATAATTATTTTTGTCATGGGTTAACCATGTACTCTTGAACTGTTGATATTGAAATTGTTTATATGGGCATAGCTGTTTGTTTGGTAATAAAATCCATCATGTTCACATGCAATAACTAGCCATGTTAAGCCATTTCTCCATTCACAATTGAAAGTCCCTATTTTTCATTGTGTGTCATGTTGGTCCTTCTGCCTTAAATAACAGGAAATCTTGCTCCTTTGGAATTCTTTTTGTTGGTTACCTTCATGGTTTGACATAATATTTGCTTTGTAAATGTTTCAGGCCCGCATAAGATCCAGGGGATTGGTGCTGGTTTTATACCTGGGGTTTTAGATGTTAATCTTCTTGATGAAGTTGTCCAGGTAGGCCACCAGTATTCACAGATGGTGATTTATCATGTAGATACATAAAACCTGATGGTTATGCAACAGGGTTTTCAACACGTGATGATCCCTTGCTATAGCTTTTGAGGCAAATTTATTAACTTGGGGGCATGCCTTTTAAAATTTTTTTTATTGGTGCATAGATGCAAGGCCTACTGAAAGCACCTTATCTGATAAAAAGCTAAAGAACTCATGTAGACAATTATTTTTGTTGATGTAACTGAACATTTGTTATAGTTGAACCATTAGAAGATGTACCCTTTTGAAGTAATCATCAGCTAATTCTCCATATGATTTTAATTTCCTCTTGCTCAGTCTGGAGGTTAGGTGTACATGTTAGCTGAATACAAGTTATGGAGCTTTCTATTTTTTGCATGCATATGATGAAAAATAAGTATATGCGATTTGTTTTGCCTGCTTATTCTTCTGTACTCCTGCTACTGTTCTCATGCAAATTTTGTTGTTGTGTTGCCATGGTAAGGTTTCAAGTGATGAAGCTATTGAGACAGCGAAACTTCTTGCCCTGAAGGAAGGGTTGTTGGTGAGTCTTGTGCTATAATTCACTTAATTCTTCTATATTTGATACTATGTTCGACTTGGAGTTTCAACAATCTGTAATCTGGAATGCATAATGATTTGTCTTCTGTTCATTTGAAATTTTGTTTCTTTGATTGTAATTCTAACAGAAGAGCATTTGCAGGTTGGCATATCATCTGGGGCTGCTGCAGCTGCTGCTCTGAGGATTGCACAGAGGCCTGAAAATGTGGGGAAGCTTATTGTTGTAAGTTCCTAGCTGTTTGCTTAACTGTTATTTTCATCTGCTTTTTGAGATCTCTTATTTCAAGTAAAATAATTTAATTAGTGTATTAGTTTGGCGACCACTGCCAAGTTGGGTAGTTATTGCATATCCTTGCCTATCAGATTGCTGTAAACGTTATTTTCACTAGTCAAACTGCACAAGGCACACAGGAAAGTATACAATGTATATTGATTAACCTAGGAGAAAAATACTCAAGACTATAAGAATCTTTTTTTTTTTTGTTATTGTTGGGGTTCTTGATTTTTTAATGGAATGTTTTCAAAATCAAGCTCTCAATCAGATATAAATATGATTGGTAGTGCCATCCCTAGCTGGAAAGGTATATGATAGCTCCATTCCTTTGTTTTGTTTAGTCTGAGCCAACAACCGCATCAAGGGATATAGGCTAATTGAAAACCTTATTTTCCATAATGTTCTATGAAATTCTTGATCAATCATATATCTTCAAGTTGTGCTCAATGCCTGTACAAAATATCTCTGTAGTCCTTATTGGCCTCTACAATCTTGATCATAATCTTCTGTTTATAATAGTTGAAAGCCTCAACTTGAAGATTGTGCACTCAGGATTATTTTCTGGTTTAAATTATTGCATGCTACTAATTAGTTCCCCCTTGACGTGGATATAGGTGGTATTCCCCAGCTTTGGAGAGCGATACCTCTCCTCTGTGCTGTTCCAGTCAGTCAGAAAGGATGCTGAGAACATGGTCTTCGAGCCCTGATGTCCATCTATAATGTTACTGCCCAAGAGTTCCATGTATGATTTGATTTTGGGTGATAATTGATGTCCATGTAAAATAAAGATTGTATATGTATGATACTGAGTTTGTGCACGGGAGAAAGATGAGTTTCAGGTGACAAAAAGTTTTTCATATTGGTTTTATTACTCTATATATTGATCATTCGATAACAGCCAGCCAAATCTATTATCTAGTCTCGAGTGTATTTTGGACATTAGCGTCAAACGGAAAAATGTCGTTTTAAAATAATATTTTTAATTTAATTTTACTTTAAATTGAGATTAATTATTAAGAATGAGATAATCAAACTGAAGAGTCAGAAAATGGAGGCTATCTATCCTGATACGCCAACCTCAACCTCAAAGGCGCTGAGGTTTGATGGAAGTCAGCAGGTGTCCTAAAGAGGCTTCGACTGCAAATGCTCACCAACAAAGCGGACGGAGGTCAGCAGGTGACCCAAAGAGCTTCGAGTGAAAATGTTCCCTAAGAAAAGTGGAAGTCGTGAGGTGTTTGCACATCAAAGAAAGCCGAAGTGCCGAAAGGAAGCTACCTGAATGCTGCCCGTGGTGATCCGCAGGGAGGATTTAGAATACCGACCTTAAAGGAGCTCCAAAAACTGTCGGAACAACCCACGGACAGGATTACCGTCTCCAAAGAACTCTTAATATAGGGGAGAGAATACTAGAAAAGAATATTTTCGGTGGAAAAGTCCTAGAATTTAAGATTCCCCTCTAAATTTCCCAGAAACTTGTGGAAAAGAAGTTGGGTGCCCTTGTTGAGGTTCAAGTAACAGATCTCATCAATGGCTATTATGCTTCCCGATTCCGAGAAGAAGAGCAATTGTTATGGCTATCCAGTCTCTGCGTCTTCGGTGGTAAGATGTTGATGCTGAAGTTTCCACCAAGCCATGGATAAAATGGACAAAGCCCCAATGTGGCTGAGATTACCGGACCTCCTCTTGATTGCTGGCAGCGGGGAATGTGTTAAGGTAGTCGCACTATCCGACGATTCAACGAAATGGTTTTTTTGAATGCACCTTTGAAGCCTGGAGTCATGGGGGACGAAGAAACGAATGGACCGGGAGAGAGTACAATATCCTTCTTCCAACTATTCTCTTATGAAAAGGTTCCGAATCCATGTTATTTGCACGGAAGGATGAAGCACACGTCTCAGAACTGTCCAGAGGGAGCAATAGTGATGCGAATCGAACTACAGTGGATCATCAGTAGAGATGAAGCAAGACAAACACAGAACAGTGAGCGGCCATTGGGCAAGGCAATGGTCTATGTCAAGAAGTTACTCCAGTTTCTACCCGAGGCTTCGGCCCTGAAGCCGGTGTGCTGTCCCCAGCGGCAGGAGAAAGGGAGGAACCAGGCGGTGCTCCACGGAACTTGGAACAGTCGAGACATTCAGGGACAGGCGACAAGATGGGAAGTCAGTAGCCGTTGGGCTGATTGCTGCTGCAGGTCAGGCCGAGCAGGCTACCGAAGACGGGGCCCAAAGGACAATAAAGTGGAACCTGGATACAAAAGGGCCTGTTTGAGATAATTTCAATTTAATTATGATTACATAATTACATTTTTGAACTAAAATAAATAAAAAATATTATTATTATTAATGGAATTCAATTTATTATCAATTTCAATTTGAGAGGCTTCTTAAGATTCAATCTTTCCTTCATTACCTTACTTCCAAAAAAGACCTTGAAGAAGACCATGGGTACTTCTAAAGCGACGTTCGCTTTGACATTTAATTTAGTTAAGCTTTCAATAATAAATATGATGTAAGAATTTAAGCATTAGTCATTATCTCCTATCTGCTTTGCTTTTTATAATATACCATGAGATTTAGTGTATTAGTACCTCGTGAATTGAAATAACCATCTTACCAAATTTGTTGTGATGAACAGTTGTCAATATTAGATTCTTCAAATTTTTTCTGAAATAATGGTGAATCAGATCGGCCAAATTCTTTATTGAATTATGAGCCGATTTGTGAGTCTGTTATTGAGTTGAGATTATCAAGCTCATTGCCCAACCTTTGAGCTCAGTTTGGATAGTTTCTCAACTCAAAGTCTCTCTTGGTTAATTTCATTTCGAAGGTCAACCCTAGGTTACCTCAATTATAATTTACCTTGAGGGTTGGCCATCTGTCACCTCAATTGTTAGCTCGAGTTTTAGTTTATGCTTATATGATAATACTAAGCCGGTTCTTATGGTTCTGAGGTATCATCAGTGCCTCCAACTCTAGACCCCACCTTACTGACTCGGAGGCTAGAGTTTCTCTTCTCTTTTCTTGATAACTGGAAAGGTGATTTGAGCCTAGAGATCATGACCCTGGAAACGTTAGCACTATATTGTTGGGCATCGACTACTGCATCGCTTGGGGAATCACACTTTTCCTCATTCCAATATTTCATGATGTGAGGTGCTGGTCGCCAAACCTCCTGGGAAAGTGAACCGTCATTTTGTCAAACCCTATGCAATTATTAGAGCTTTTTCTTCCTTCGAAGTGACAGTGTGTTCGCTTTTCAGGATGACCTTCCGTATGCCTCTTAATTGTTCTTTCTAAGATTGTTTATTAATTAAATGATAGATGCATGCCCCTTGGATCTGAGAGAAGGCTTTTGAAATTCTCATCTTTTGGACTTCGACGGCTTGGGTTATGCCATGTGGGGACAATCGGACAATCAAGGGAGTATGATACCTCCTCATGCTTCTTCACCTCCTTGCTAACTTGAGATTGTTGAGGTTGGTGCTCAACCACGATCCCATCGCTTGATGATGATGAAAGTTGATCATGGGAAGAGTGCCATTTCTCAAGCGGGAACCGACTTTGTTTGGTCTACAAGCCTAGGAGATTTGGTCTCAGGCTTTCCTTGATAATGCCAAAAATGAAACTGTTGCTGTATTTTTTTAGTTGAATATTATGATGAATTGAGGGTTTGGTGTCTCAAATGGGAGTATGATGGTCTCACTCGGAAGGAGATTAAAGTAGTGAAGGCAAGAGAGGTCGAGAAGAGCGTCCTGAGACTAGTCAAGCTAATTGAGTCTTCCAAGCCTCCACGTATCTTGAGTAATTCTACTAGTCTTGTCTGAGAGTTTAATAGAATTCTTCTCCTCTCTTTGAACCTTCATCTTGTGAAGTTACTCTCTTTGACTTCCTTTCCAAGGTCGATCTTGAATTATTCTACTCTAATCCCCCCTCTAATTGATAGTCACAATGACTAGATAAGGTTAGTCTTTTTGGGGTAGATTCCTCCGAGGCTTAACTTGGCCAAGGGCCTTTTGATTTATAGGAGACTATAAGCTCTTTTTAAACTTGTATATATATATATATATATATATATATATATATATATATTGCTCGGCCATAACCTTATGAATTTAACCTTTCCTTGTGACTCGGATTCCTTTCGAAAGGGTCTTCTACTTTAAGTAGACCAAGATCTTTCGCTTGGTGTAGAGCAAGGTATTTATGCCTTAGACCAACATTTTCTTGGCTTGGGTAGACCAAGGTCTTTTGCCTTAGAGGACTAAGGTCTTTTGTCTTGGGTAAACCAAAGTCCTTTGCCTTAGGTAGATGAAGGTCTTTTACATCGAAGGACCAAGGTCTTTTTATCTCAGAGGATTGAGATCTTTTACCTTAGATAAACTAAGGTCTTTTGCCTCGGAGAATTGAGGTCCTAGGCCTTGGAAGGTCATTTGCCTTAGAGGACTAACGTCCTTTGCCTTAGAGGATAAAGATATTTCACCTTGAGTAGACCAAGGTCTATTGTCTTAGATGATTGAGGCATTTTGCTTTGGGTAGACCAAGGTCCTTTGCCTTGTGTAGACCTAGCTCATCCTAATAGCACAAAAACCACCTAAAGAGGGAGTGAATTAAGTTTTGAGAAATGATGGTGCCTTTTTGATAAATCAAAACTAAGCCAATCCACCAAAACAATTCAAAGAAAATATCAACCAATCACAGCATGCAATTAAGTAAATAGAATATCAAAAATGTGCAGCATAATGTAACATGGTTTAGAGAGTAACTGCTCTTATTCCATGACTCTTGCTCGCTTTTGAGGACTTCAACTCCACTAGAGTGTCATTTCATTAGTGAAGCCAACCCCTTTACACCTTATCTGGCACCAACCAGCAAGATAAACTCCAATTTAGAGCTTGAGTCTCTCAATCACTCCAAATAACCTTGGACTGGATTACACTTGATTTCAAAGATGGGAAAATTGAATCCTTTGCCTCACTACAAGATCACTCAAAAGAAGAACAAGGGCTTTGAAGATTTAAAAGTTGAAGAATGAAGCTTAGATCTCTTGGTGGCTAGAGGGCTATTAAGAACCTATTATCTCAGAAGTTAATTTCTCAAGAATGCGCAAAAAATTATTCAAGAACAAGTTTCAAGCCCTTAAATACCAATTGGTGAGAGCACTAGCCATTGAGCTGTGCTCTACTCTGTTCGGATGTCCAAACCATAAAGGTTCAGGCATTTGAAGCCTCCCAATGGTCATATTTAACTAGCCATTGAAGCTAATGTCATAGGTTTAGATGTCTAGTTTAGGTGTCTGAATGGCACAAGTTCAAATGTTCGACCAATACACCGAGCATTTGAATACTGAACATGAAAAGTTTAGAAGTTACAAATTCTAAATCTTCAGTCGTCTAATTTTGAGATTTAGATGTCCGAATCTGTTAGTAATTTTAGACATTTTTTGGCTATGTTCGGGTATTCGAACCATAAAGTCCAGGCATTCGAATTTAACAAAAACTATTGTTTTACTATAACTTTAGCTTTCATGTTTGACATCTTCTCAAACTGACCTTGGATGAATAATGATCTAGTGAAGGCATTTCAAGGTAAGTTGAGTGTTAGCTAAAGCTCCAAGCCAAGAATTCAATTAGCAAATATTCAATTTAACAAAAATAGAAAAAAGCTAAACCTAGTAAGCCATCTCTTGAGCCTTCTTCAAGCCACCTCCGTTTCTTCATGTTTCATCAATTGATCTACCATCAATGATATCTTCATGTTTATCCACACTTAAGGCTCCTGAATAGGCTTGAACTTCATTTTGGGTTTGCATGATTACTAGCTACACAATGCTTAAGAAATAAATCAAATACAAAGTTGTTTATTATTAAAACTATAAAGGGTAATAATTTTCTTGCATTTGATGATGACAAATCCTCATAAGTAAGAAATATATAACTTAGTTTGTTAAAGAAAATTTGTGAATTTTAAAGCATTTTAACATAATTATAGTCATGCATATAAGGATATAACATGGATAATAATTAAGATGGTTAAGAATTAATATGTGTAAGGAATTGAAGTTTTAACATGGACTCCCCCTTACTATATTTTCTTCCTCTTTTGACATCAGCAAAAAGGGTAAGTACAAAAGATAGGGAGACAATGTAAACCAAATCATATAGATCAAGATGCCATATACCTCACAAAGATGCAATATCCACATAAACCCACAAAATGTAACAACATAACAAGTATCCACAATGTAGGCAATTGCAAACATGATACAAAGCCATAGTATAACACAAAAGGCCATTTCCGTGTACACCAAAGTAAAAGCGAAAAGATACAAATGATATATAAACATAGATGTGGCTCCAAAAATATAAACACTAGCCACAAGCCAATAATCATTCACAAAAGACACTAACAAACCACAAGTCCAAACTAAAAGCCATATAAGAGCACAAAATCTGATAAAATGGCTCAAAGCACTTGGTCTGGTCCAAAGTGATCCGTGAAAGCACCCAATATCCCCTCAAAATGGTTGAGATGCTCTAAAATCTGATGGAATCCTATAGTAAGATGCTCCATGGCCTTCTGGTGTCTCATGGTGAGGATCCCCTTGAGACAATCTAGCTGCTCAGTCTGCTCATCCAGCTGTTAATCAACAAAATGTTACAAAAAGCCAGCATTCATAGCCTCAGAAGTAGATCAAGCCTTAGTATTAGTATCTCTAGAAGTATCTCTAGCCTTAACATCTGCGTCCCTGGTACCAACAATAGTAAGGGTGACCTCCTAAACTTATAGTCCCAATTGGTCTAAACAAGTCTAGGTGAAAAGGTTGTAATGGTCTTATTGATGGAATAAATGGTTTTGATTTGAGGGAGGTCTTTACTTATTTTTCCATTTGGCATGCATCACATACTCAATCCTTGATATATTTGCCTTTGGCCAGACCTCTCACTAGCTCCTTCCGATTGACTTTAGCTATGGTATCCATGCTTGCATGTCCATGCCTTCTATGCCAAAGCCATCCATTGCTATCTTGAGCTACAAAATACTTCTTATTTTTCAAGTCATCTTGATCTGTAGTAACATGTCCTTCATCTTTTTCTTTTGGCTCTACAAACATGGATGGATTTCTCATCATATATCTTGAGCAACCACTATCCACAAATCATTTATCTCTTTGATCCTTAGAGTGGAAGCATAGCTAAAAATAATCAAGAATATTGGGATGACCCACTCTAAGTATGGGTCCATAGGATTGGAGAGTAAGATAATTACAATAATAAATTTAAAATACAATGAATGATAAACTAATGAGTATAGTAAATCCTACCTTTGGATTAGCTAGAAAATGACCATAAAAGTATAGCAAATTCAAAGCGTATGGGCCACTTCTAACAAACTTATGCTACTCAAGTGGAGGATTTTTTGGAAATCCAAACTAGTTTAGATTTCTTAGCTTTAAGAATCATCCCCTTGGGTACCCAAATTTTCTTAAGAAAAGAATTTCTTTTAATTGGACAACTCATGGAGACATGTCCATTTTGGCAATAATAGTTTCATTTTAATTTTGAAAATGTAGTATTTGAAGCCTTTACAAAAGTGGACTTGGTGCCTTTAGATTTTGCATAGGAATTAACAACAAGTTTGGATCTACTTAAACATTCCTTTAATTTTTCAAAATCATATTCAAAGTAATGTTTCTATAGAAGAAATTCTCAAGTCTTTTCCAAATCAGTATTTTCATTTTGAAGGTTTTCAAGATTCTTGTTGCAATCACAAGATATTTTAGAGGACTTTAAAACAAGATTTTCTTTTTGAAGAAGTTCAACCTCCTTTATACAGTTACAATAATTTGTAGAAGATTTCAATGGTTTAAAATCACTCTCAAGGAAATTCAACTTATTTTTCAAAGAAGCATGCTTATAAAGTAATCTTTCATATCTAGGATATAAATTTTCAAATGCATCTTGCAATTCATCGAGTTAAATTACATACCTCGTCCTCAATGGCCATGAAGCACAAATTTGTAATTTCTTCATTGGATGAGAATCTTCACTCTCGCCCATCGAGTGGTCCCATGTAGCCACCATTGTCTTCTTCTTCTTTCCTTTGAATTTATCTGATTGAGGGTAGAGAGGGCAATTGGCTTTCATGTGTCTAGACTTCTTGCATACAAAACACATTGGCACATACTCATCCTCTTCATTGGTGTAGCTTTTCTCATTCCTTTTAGGTCTTCTTAGCATATGCCTCTTCTTTAAGAATTTCTTGAACTTTCTAGTGATGAGAACCATTTCTTCATCACTGTCTTCCTCATCATCACTAGACTCTTTGGTCTTTAGAGCCATGCCTTTCTACTTCTTGTCTTCATCATCCTCTTGGCTTCTATTCTTCATGATCATCTTGTAAGTTATGAGTGGTGACCTCAAGAGTTTCTCCAAAGGTAAGTTGTTGAGATCCTTCACCTCTTGAATTGCAATCACCTTGGGATCCCATGACATTGGAATACTCCTTAAAATCTTTCTCACCATTTCATCATTAGTATAAACTTTTTCAAGAGACTTTAAGGTGTTAATAATATATGTAAAGTGAGTAAATATTTTTATTATCGACTCATTAGATTTCATTCTAAAGAGTTCATATTGGTTAACCAATATGTTCACTTTAGACTCCTTGACTTGCCTTATACCCTCATGGGTAACTTCAAGGCAACGCTAAATCTCATGAGCCATCTCAGATATGATAATTTGATTAAACTCATCAGGATCAAAGGCACAAAGAATTATTTTTTTTGTCTAATTCATTCCACTCTCCTCTAGACATGGGGATCCTCACACCATTAATTTTTTAGTGGGTGGAGTATACCCTTCTTCTACAATGTGCAAAAGATTATAGTCTATGGCCTTTATGAAAATCCTAATTTTAGACCTCTAATAATTTAAATGGGTACCATTGAAGAGAGGAGGTCTGGTTATACATTGCCCCTCTTGGAGAGAGGGAGAAATACCAAAATTGGCCATTAAAATGGATTGAAAAGGTCTAGGTGGCTAAACTCAAAAATTGAGCACCAAGCTGTAATATGACACCCAAGGTTATCTAACTCTATTGACTGCTACATCAAGAACATAGACCTTTCTAGCTCTAAAACTTGCAACTGAGCTAAATGCTCCCTCAAGCTCTTTCCTTCCTTTTTATTTAGAGTTAAAAGTGTAGAGGGTCCTTCTACTGAGTTATTAGTAGAATGAACTGCTCTATGAATCTATTAGCAAGGTCATCAAAGCAAGTGATTGAGTACCTCAGGAGACTAGAGTACCAGGCTTAAGCTGGGCCTTGCAGTGTCATTGAAAATGCCTTACACATAGTGGAGTTTCATGCTCCTTAGAAGATCATGACATTCTAGAATGTACTCACATGATCAATAGGATCTTTCAAGCCATCATATATCTCATAGGGTGGTGGGCAAAACTTTAGTTGGAACTAAAAATATATAATCTCGGGTATGAGAGATGTATCATACCTCTATGGGGAAATTGGCTTATGACTTGTGGGTGTGACTCATTTGGCTGATTTAGAGCCACATCTTGATTTAGAAACTAAGTCAGAGTTTATGGTGGAACTTGGGCTTGGTGAGCCAAGAAGTCTTGTATCATTTGAGCCTAATTTTGCAATTGCGGTGCTTGAAGATTCTATATAGCCTACGCTTGGGCTTTCAATCGTTGCACCATTTGTTGAACTGCTATAGTTAGTGTAAGGAATTTTTTCCAATTCACCAGGTTGGAGGGTGCTTTTGGTAACTCAGGGATAGTTTACAGAGGGGCTCCTTGGGTTTCATGTTGGTCAAGTGGCTGCACAACTTGTTTGAGTTAATTTTGAAACCCAACTCTGACTTCAGATTTGATAAGGATTAGGGTTAAATTTTGGACCCAATTCGGGATTGGAAGGATCCAATTTGAAATGGGGCAGGGTGGAAAATCAGGCCTAGAAGCTGAGCCAAGTCATAGTCAGATGTCCAGTTCAATTTGACTATTCTAACCCCTATCCATAGTTGGACATTCGATTCTAATCGACTCTGATACTATCCTACTATGCAAACCACTCATAGTCACATCCAATTCTCAAATGGTAATCCAGTTCAGTCCTGATCTATAGGAATGAAAATGGAATTATTTTTGAAATCCATCAAGAATCAACCAAAATTTTCAACAAAGAAGGTATAATCTTGGAATATTTCAAGTTGAGATTCAAATATGAGGTTCATGACAAGAGAATATCCATCAAATCTCCCAATAAAATATCAAAAACCAAAATTTGAGATCCTCTCAAAACCACATAAAAAGAGGGCTACGGCACACAAATTAAAAAAGAGGATTCATAAACAATCTCTGAGGAAATTCTGCACAAATTGAAGAATAAGTTTTGAGAAAGATCTCACAATTTAGGAGGAGAGCAAGAAGGCATCAACAAGGGACCGAAAAGATGTAAGATTTCATCCCTTTCTTCATCTTTTCTTTCATTATCCCCTCTTCTCTTTGTCCCTTGTGAGGTCTTTGTTTTCTTGCGCTCGTTGCTGCTATTGCCCCCTCTTCCTCAAGGTTTGCACCAACCCGTGGTCTTGTTCTCTGCCAACCACCACACATTCTTACCCAAGTTCTGATGACCAAACTTGAAATAATTGGGTGTCTGAATCCCATCACAGGCCTCTCTTTTGTTCATCAACAATACAGCCATTTGTGGCTTCACACTAGCAAATCTCTACCAACACCATAACCACTCACAACCCTTCATATGAGTAGATCTCTTCTAACACCATGGCCACCCACGGCCCTCCATATACCGGTGGATTCCTACCAACATTGTGGCCACTTGAAACCCTCCATATAATTGGCAAATTCCTACTAACATCACAGCCACTCGCGGCCCTTTGTATGAGATCTTTACCAACACCACAGCCACCCGTGGCTCTTCGTATGATGGCAGATCTCCACCAACATCATGTCCACCCACGGCCCTTCGTACAATGAAAAATCTCCATCAATACCGTGACCACCCATAGTTTAGAACACTGGTGAATCTCTATCACCATTGTGGCCACTCAAAGCCTTGTTCATCACCATGGCATCATGTCAAAGAAGAATTAATGATGAAAACCTCTTCGATTGACAATGAGGATGAGAGTGAGAACGAGAATAAGAAAAAGAACAAGAACAAGAATAAGAACAAAATAAAACAACAATAATAATAATAATAAAATATCTTAACAAAATAGCTTAGGATTAGCTTGCGGTCTTGCCCGATAACAATCTACTTAGGGCTAGCTTGTGCTGTTGCCTGAAAGTCAAAATAGTTTAGGGTTAGCCTGCGATCTTGCCTAACAATTGATTAACTTAGAGCTAGCTTGTGGTTTTTCCCGAAAGTCAAAATAGTTTATAGCCAATTTGCAATCTTTCCCAACATCAATTGACTTAGGGCTAGCCTCCAATCTTGCCCAAGGTCAAAATAGTTTAGGGCTAGCTAGCAGTCTCATCCAACAACTGATCGACTTAGGGTCAACCTACATATTTGCTCAAAAGTTAAAATGGTTTAGCTAGTGGTCTCATCCAATAACCAATTAACTTAGACCAGCCTATCATCTCACTGGATAATCCATTGACTTACGACCAGTTTGTAGTCTCACCCAAAAATCAAGATAGTTTAGGGCCAACCTACGATCTCACCTAATAACCAAATTGACTTAGCACTAGCATGTGATCTTATCTAAAAGTCAAAATGGTTTAGGGTCTATTTGAAGTCTTGCCTGATAACCAAATTGACTTAGGGCTAGCCTCTGATCTAGTCCAAAAGTTAAAACAATTTATGGCCTACTTGCAATTTCATCCAACAACCAGTTTGAACTTATGGCCAGCTTGCAGCTCACTATAACATCATTATGTCAGCTCAAGAGCTCTCTAACCAAATCAATCAATATGAATCAATTAAAACAAAGTGACTCAAATTGAATTTCAAATCATACTTGCATGAAGTCAAGTTTTGAACATTAAACTAAATCAAATCAAACTTTACCCAAATCAAATTCTAAACATCAAATTAAATTGGATCAAACTTTATCCAAATCAAGGTTTAAACATCAAATAGAATCAAATCAAACCTAAGTCTAGGCCAAGTTTTGAATATTGAATGAAGTTAGACTTGAACTAAAATTAAGTCTGAATTTCAAATTAGGTCAAACTAAATCCAAGACCAGATCAAACTTAACTGGACTTGAAATGTGAACCAAAGCACAAGTCAAGTTTAACCTCGAAAAGTTTGAACACAACTAAAATAGGGTCAAGTTGAATCCCACTGGGTGTGCCAAATTTCTAGCAACACTCCAAGCCTATGTATAACCCCATGAACAGTGGGTAAGGCCATCATCCTGACCCTAGCTAACACTAGTTTGAATAGAGTTCCACTGGGTATCGCAATTGACTATAAGCTAGGATAGACTGCTGATTAACATAAGCCAAAATCATTGATCATTCTTCCAAACCAAGTAGGATAAATGGTCGGCTTGAACTTGTATAGTTGGTCAACCAAGATGCCTCATTCTAACACTTTGATAGAAAAGAATTTATCTCCCATGCCACATTGGCATGGAAATATTTCAAAACTGATGAAGTTATTACTTATGTTTAATTGAACATATAAATACTTCAAAATAATGAAGTTATCACCTATACCTTATTGACTATGAAAAAACTTTAAAACTCGTGAAGTTATCATGCATGTCTTATTGGCTATGGAAGAACTTCAAGCCGATGAAGTTATCACCTATGCCTTATTAACTATGAAAAGACTTTAAACTCATGAAATTATTATCTATGCCTTATTGGCTAAAGAAACATATTAAACCAATGAAGTTATTGCCCATGCCTCATTGTCTATAGAATTCAAATCAATAAAGTTATTGTGTACACCTTATTGGCTATAGAAACACTTCAAACTTATGAAATTATTACTTATACCTCATTGGCTATATAAACACTTCAAAATCATTAAAGTTATTGCTTATCCCTCATAAGCTATAGAAACACTTTAAACTTGTGAAGTTATTACTTATGCTTCCTTATATTTCAAAACTTATGAAATTATTACCCACACCTCATTGTCTATAGAAACACTTTAAATTAATGAAATTATTACATATGCCTCATTGACTATAGAAATACTTTAAATCAATGAAGTTATTATTCATGCTTTATTAGCTATAAAAACACTTAAAAACCAAAGAAGTTATCACTTATGTCTCATTGGCCATAGAAACACTTGAAACTCATAAAGTTATCGCTTATGCCTTATTGGCTATTGAAACACTTCAAACTCATGAAGTTATCACTTACGTCTCATTGGCTATAAAAACACATCACATCAATAAAGTTTTTGCTTATGTCTCATTGGCTATAAAAATATTTTAAATCAATGAAGTTATAACTTATACCTCATTAGCTATAGGAACACTTCAAAACTCATGAAATTATCACCTGTGCCTCATTGGCTATGGAAACACATCTCATGAAGATATCACCTATAACTTATTGGGTATGGAAATACTTTAAAATCAATGATCTTATTGCTTATATCACATTAGCTATAGAAATATTTCAAAATCAAAGAAGTTTTCCTCTATGCTTCATTGGATATGGAAATATTTCAAACTCATGAAGTTATCACCTATGCTTCATTCGCTATGAAAATACTTCAAATTAAAGAACTTATCACTTATGCCTCATTGGCTTATGGAAATACTCCAAACCAAATGAAGTTATCACTTACGCCTCAGCATCTATGGAAATAATTCAAATTAACGAAGTTATCACTTATGCCTCATTGGCTATGGAAACACTTCAAATTAATAACGTTATCACTTATGCCTCATTGGCTATGAAAACACTTCAAAATCAATGAAGTTATTATTTATGCCTCATTGGTTATAGAAATACTTCAAAATTAATGAAGTTATCGATTACCTATAAGAACATTTTAAACCTATGATACTATCACTTACGCCTCATTGGCTATAAAAACACTTCAAATTAATGAAGTTATTACTTATACCCTATTAGCTATAGAACACTTCAAAATTATTGAAGTTATCACCTACGCCTCATTAACTATGAAATACTTCAATTTAATAAAGTTATCACTTACGCCTTTTGGCTATAGAAATACTTCAAAATCAATAAATTATTGTTTATATTTCATTGGCTATGAAAACACTTCAAAACTCATGAAGTTATCTCCTATGCCTCATTGGCTATAAAAATACTTCAAATCAATGAATTTATTGCTTCCACCACAAGGGTTATGGAAATACTTCAAACAATGAAGTTATCACTTACGCCTTATTGGCTATAGAAACACTTCAAAATTAATGAAGTTATCACCTACGCTTAATTGACTGTGAAAATACTTCAAGCCCCTGAAGTTATCACTTATGCTTCGTTGGCTATGGAAACACTTCAAATCAATGAAATTATCGTTTATGCCTCAATGGTTATAGAAATACTTCAAAATCAATGAAATTATCTCTTACTCCTCATTAGCTATACAAACGCTTCAAAATTATGAAGTTATTGCTTGTGCCTTATTGGCTATGAAAATACTTCAAACTCATGAAGTTCTCTCATTTCCTTCCATGTTCTACCAGGCAATGGTATCAACATCTATTGAAGATCAAGTCAAGACCCATCCGAGTCAGACTCTACATGGCCCAATGCACGGGACTATGGCAGCAGCACACACTAGAGCTTTTTCTCCAATCTTTCTTTTCCTTTAACTTTTTCATATTTCCTATAATTTCATGTTGAAATTTATTGTGAACTAAAAGCATATCCTTACTTAAACCATATACCATTCTTAAAATCAATCAAATGCTTTCTTCTTTCTTTTGTCTCACTATTTCATTAGCTAGGTTTCTTTCTTTAGGAGGTTTTTGACAATTACCAGGGTAATTAACTATAGGGGGCTTGTACTTGTTGGAAGTCAATGTTCCCACAACACATAATAGCATACTTAAATTAAAACACACCTTATTTTATGCATCAAGGTCACTATTTAAGGTCTTTGCCACTCTCAGGCTGCCAAAATCAATCCCACAAATTTTAGCACACTTAGTTGGACTTAACTTCTCATCCAATTGTAGAAAACCTAGCTAATATAGATAGATATCGAAAGAAAGAAAACTGATGATTGATTTTTCATTGTGACAAAAGGAAGATGGCATCATTAAGTGGCTCTCTTTCCCCAATCTACACCCTCATCCTCAGAGAAAGATTTGTGACACACTTTCTCAACCAACAATCACCTTGGGGGCAACTAGAGTCCATATAAACTTAAGTTAGCTCCTCATCTCCTATTTAGGTGGTAAAGACCTCCCATCCAAGGGGTAAAGATCTCCTATTTAGAGGGTGAGGACTCCCTATCTTTGGGGCAAAGAGCTTCTATTTGGGGGTAAGCGCCTCCTATCCTAGGAGCAAAGATGTCCCACCCAGAGAACAAGGATCAAACCCATTTAAAGGGGCTAAGGCCAAATGTCATTATGCTAAACCTTGATGAAAAAATAACGATTGTCATCGGGGCAATTAGAGTCCATATTAGTTATTAAGTTATGTTCAACTCCATCCAACTCATGCATGGTGCTTCTACTTTCACCAATAGCATCACCACTCCTAGCGTTGCTAATGCTATTGTTACTACCATTGATCCAATCACTACTCCAATAGCTTAGCATAAATCAATTCCTCACCTCCCATTTAGGGGGCAGAGATCTCCCACCCGATGGACAAAGATTAAGTACACCAAGAGGGCAAAGACCAAATCTGCCTAGGAGGTAAAGACCAAGAGGTAAAGGCCAAGTCCATTTAGCGGGCAAAGACCAAAATTTATTGTACCAAGTCTCGATGATAAAACAGATGGTCCATTAGCACAAACAGGGGTATCAATCTTTTAGAGACTTGATAATAGACAAAAACCAATTTTTGACTGCCTATAACTAGCTCTACCATTGATTTAGTTACTACACCACCTACACAATACAGATCAAATGCCTCGCCTCCCACCCAATGTGCAATGGTTAGTCCATGCAGAGAGTAAAAGACCAAGCTCATTGAGGGGGCAAATACCAAATCCACCCAAGGGTCAAAGGTTGAGTTTCCCCTAATAGTAAAAGGCCAATTTTCATTGTCCTAAATCTTGATGATGAAATGGAGAACCCATTAGAATAAACTAGGGCATCAATCTTTCAAAGGCTATCTAGTAGACAAAAAGTTAGTTTTCATAATCTACAACTTGCCAAAGGAAGTATCGGGAAGGCATTCAGTCAACTCTAGGATGTCAGATCAAACTCGAAGCTATATGTTACAAACCTTACCTCCAACTCCTTGACAACACTACTAGAGCTAGAGAAGAACAAAGGAAGGATGCATGCTTAATGATCTTCAATAGAGAAAGGAGTAATGCTATCTTTTAATGACATAGTGATTAATGGACAAGAAAAACACTACTTGTATAAAGTTTGCAGTGTGAAAGAATCAAATATTTGCATGAGCTTTAAAAGCAAGAAACAAACAAATGTTTAGCCTATGGTGGAATATTTAGTTAAATCAAAATTGACTAGTCAAGTGTACTTTATACTTCTTGAGAAAAAAATAAAACCATTTAAGAGACATAAAATAAAAAATTCTCTTAGTATTCAGGTGAATCACCTTTTGTTTTAGAGATAAGGTATTTGAAAATATAAAGATAACCCTTCAAGGCAATGATGGTCAGTGATGAAATATGATGGAGTTGGAATCCTTGCACCTCCCTCACCACCAACGCTTTAAGTTAACTTCAAGAATGCAATCCTGAAAATATGGCAATCAATCAGCAAGTAGCTAGAATCCTATTAGGAAAGTTACTTTAAATACAAACATGCTAATATTGAAAGATAACCTCTTGATAATCTCCACTTGGAGGCAAACAATCACCTCCTAGATGAACAATAGGAAATAAAATCCTAAATGGATAAATCTCATATGAAAAACTAAACCAAGAGAGGTAGACTTAAAGAGTAAGAACCAATTAGCATTATGAGCCTGCAAAACCTTGGGTTCTTAAAGAGGAATGAGATTGCTAAGTAAAAGAAAAAAACTAACGACAAGAAAAAATAAAAAAAAGAAAAGCGGGAGAAAATTAGATTGTATGCTAAAATTAGGACGACTTACCTAGTTTTATTTTAGTATATTATCAATCAAGAAAGACCACTCAAAAAGTATCTGTGGGTGTGTCAATATTAGAAATTAAGGTTAAGAGGCATCCGAATCAAAGCCAAAGTCAAATAAACAACTAACTAATTGGAATATGGTAAAGTAGCAAAATCAAAAAAAAAAAAAAAAAGGTTCTTGAAGAAGACATTGCAATAGAAAAAAGGTATAAGGGGAGGTCGATTAGTGAGCCACCATATTTTGAGACAAAATCATCTTTAAACTTCAATAGATCGATTCAAGTAGGTGGCCTTAATTAAAGATAAAGGACATATCACCTGTCTACTAAAATAAATCTCCAAGAAATGGTTTTCTTTGAAATAAGTACAAATACATATGCTTTGCATCATTTGCTTCTTCCAGCATTATAATTGAAAAGAAAAAATCGAACATCACTCCATAAAATTACTTCTCTCAAAGCTCATGTACCAATTTGACATTCTAGAATATGAATTGTCAACTTGAATTACTATAGTTCAACTAGCATCAACTCGAGCATCTATTCACTAATTTAGCCAATCATACAAAGTATCCTATTTCAATGTGCCAATTAAAAATTCTAAAGGATTGGACTACATTGCTCCAAGTATCCATACATGCCTCATGGTCACCATTGGACCCTATGGCAAGGATGATCAGACATCATCAATGCTTTCAGATACACAAACTATATGCATTGACATAGTCAAGGTTCTCCAGACATCAAAGGAGGGTGCAATCCTTTGCAAAGCTTCATCAAAACCTAAAGAAATAGGGTATGATGTAGCCAAAACACCCTCAGATTAGCCTTCATCAAATCTCACTCAATATGAGGAACCTCTTGGTGAGAAAATAATCCTTAAACCAAAAGAAACTCCATTAGAGCTCAAAGATGGGGGACAAGCCATAGTCGATGAACTGATGAACCTAGGCTTAGAGAGGACCCTAAGCCACCCTTTATCAACACACAATTATTAGAGGAAAGCCAAATCCAACTCAAAGCAGTGCTCCAATAGTACATTGATTGCTTTGTATGGAGCTATAAGGAGATGCTTGGACTAGATCCTGAATTATAATCCATAAGTTAGCAATCAATCCTGAGTTTTCACCTATCAAACAAGCTCCAAGGAAGATGAAACCTGACCTAGGACAAAAAGTGATAGAAGAAATAAAGAAAAGTACCCAGATTAGGTGGTGGGCATCATGCCAGTCGAGAAAAAGAATGGCCAAATTTGTATTTGTGTGGACTATAGGGACCTAAAGAAAGCATGCCCAAAGGATGACTTTCCATTGCCAATAATGAAAATCATGATTGATAACATGGCCAACTTTGAAATATTCTCCTTTATAGATGAATTTTTAGATACAACCAAATCGAAAGGTATCTCAATGATAAGAAGCATACTACCTTCAAAACATCAGCTGGCATTTACTGCTATAGGGTGATGCCCTTTGGGCTTAAGAATGCAGATGCCACTTATTAAAAGTCCATAGCCCAAATTTCAGATGACCTCATATGCCAGGTGGTGGAATGCTATGTGGATGACCTGGTAGTGAAAACCAAGTCCAAAGATAGGCACATCTAGGATCTAAGAGTAGTCTTTGACTGCTTTAGAAAGTATAACTTAAAGATAAATTCTACGAAATGCACCTTCATGATATCATTAGGAAAGTTCTTTGGATTCATTATTAGACACCGAGGAATTGAAATTGATCCATGTTAAATCAAAGCAATCTTGGACATTCCACCGCCCAACAACCTAAAGCAATTGAGGTTATTCAAAGGTTGACTTATGTATATAAAAAGATTCATCTCAAACCTCTTCAGAAGATACAAGCCTTTCTCCAAATTAATAAAGAAGGATATTCCATTCATTTGGGATCAAAAATTCTAATAAGCCTTTGAAGAGATCAAGCAATATCTCTTAAAGTCACCACTCTTAGCAGCACCCATGCTTGGTAAAACTTTGATCTTCTACACAGCCACAATGGAAGGATCTCTAGGGGCACTTCTCACCCGGAATAATGAAGAAGGCAAAGAAAACACACTCTACAATTTGAGTAGAATGCTAGTGGGGGTAGAAAGCAACTACTCTCCCATTGAAAATCATTGTCTTGCACTTACATTCGTAGCCAAAAAGCTTAGACATTATTTGCTTTCTCATCAAGTCATTTTAATGTCAAAGATTGATCCTATAAAATACTTGATGCCTAGACCTATACTCAATGGAAGGCTAGCAAAGTAGGCTTTCATTCTTATGGAATATGATATCAAGTTTACTCCCCAAAAGGTGGTTAAAGGGTAGGCCCTCACCAATTTTTTCACAGCTTATCTAGTATTGGATGATTCTCCATTGAGTTGACAACTCCCTGATAAAGATATCCTTTTGGGAGAAGAAGGAGAATCCTACTGAAAACTATACTTTGATAGGACATCATCCAACTAATCAAGGATCAGAACAAAGCTTTCACAAATCAAAGTAGGAATTGAACTCATTTTTATCACTTTGAATGGGGGCATCTTACCACACTCCTACTTCCTCTCAAAACCATGCACAAATAATGAAGCTAAATATGAGGCCTTAATTATAGGACTAGAAATAGCCCTCAATATGGAGAAATCATGCCGACAAATTTTTGGAGACTTGCAATTGTTCTTCAGTCAAGTCTAAGGTAAATATGAAGTCTAGAAATACGAGCTTCTGAAATACTAATGCACTGGCCGATCCTGACCAAGGAGAGATTCTAATCATAGTCCATAATAGACAAGTGATAAGCTCAATTTTCAGTATCAAGCAGGAAAGAACTAAATCTAGAATAATAAAAGAGGCCATAGATTGGAGAATACCATTCATCAACTATTTTAAAATTGGAGAACTCTCAGAAGATAAATTACTATAGACACAACTTAAAAGGACTGTACTCTTTCTACTTATTAATGACACTCTTTATAAAAAGTCCTTCGATTAATTACTTTCATGCTATCTCTCAAACAAAAGGACTAAAGAAGTTATGCATAAGATGCATTCTAGGGTTTGTGAAGCTCATCAATCGGTCCCAAAAATGATGATGAATATTGAGCATATAGGTTACTATTGGCCTATGCTAGTGAGGAATTGGATTGAGTATGTGAGAAAATATCATTTGTGCCAATTCATGGGGAATTCATTCATTAACACCCAAATCCTCTACACTCCATAAAGTCCTCATGGCTATTCAAGGTATGAGATATGGATATAATCGGCCTAATTAAACCACATTCTTCCAATGGTCATCACTTTATATTAGCAATAACTGACTATTTCTCTTAGTGGGTTGAGGCAATCCCATTGAAAGAGATAAAAATGGATACTATTATTCATTTCTTTTGAGAAAATATCTTATACCAATTCAACGTACCTCAAAATATCATTTCTAACAATGGACCATCCTTTAGAAGTTTCAAGATAGGATAATTCACGCACTATCACAAGACAGATTAGAGATATTTATCCATCTACAATGCAAGAGAAAATGGCCTTATTGAGGCATTCAATAAAACCCTCTCCAATATATTAAAGCAAGTCATCGCTAGAAATAAGAGAGACTGACACTAAAAGCTTTATGAAACATTATGGGCTTATCACACTATATATTGAACCCTCACTCAATCAACACCATATGCATTGGTATTTGGGACTAAGGCAGTCATGCCATTTGAAGTAAAAATTTCCTATTTAAGAATTTCCTTATAAGAAGAAATCACAAAATAGGACAATGTCCATCTTTGCCTTGACGAGCTAGACTTCTTGGATGCAATAAGGCTTGCAGCTCAGTAAAACCTAGAGATATATTGAGCACAAATATCTAGGGCCTACAACATGATGGCCTAACTTAGGTCCTTCTAGAAAAGAGAAATGGTCTTAGTCTTAGTCTTAAGAAGACCCATAATTTTAAATCAAAACAAGAAAGGTAGATTTGAGGCTAATTGGGAAGGCCCATACATCATCGAAAGAGTATTTGAAGGGGAATCCTATTAATTAATTGATGAAAAGGGGTTTCACCTATACCATTGATCAACACCTAATTCCTTAAAAGGTATTATGCTTAAGCCTTTGGGGGCAATAATAACAACCAAAAGTGTCTATGCTTTGTCCGTAATGGAATGTTCAACTTTCTCAAAAAGGAATGTTCTGTCAAATATTTGCTCTATGTTTCTCGAGGCAAAAACATGGACACAAAACCCTATCCATTTTATTCCCACTCCAATCCACTCCCTATGGCAAGTCAAGTCCACTCATTGTGGCAAATCAAGTCCACTCTTATGACAAATTGAGACCACTCATTGTGGCAAATTAATTCCACTCCTTGTGGCAAATCAAGTCCACTTCTTATGGTAAATTGAGTCCATCCTTTAGAGAAAATTAAGCCCACTCCATATGCCAATCTAAGTCCACTTCTTATGACAACTTAAGTCCACCCCTTGTGGCACAATTAAGTCCATCTTGCATGGCAACCAAATTTGTATTTATATGGAAAAATTAAGTATACTATTGCATTGCAATTCTGACCCATATGATTCAACTCCTAGAATGTTGATGCAAAGGGCAAGAACCTAAACATTTTTTGTATCCACTCCCCTTACTAAGAAAACTTGTAAAATAGATGCAAAGGGGGCATTTGTTTGAGCCATTTTTGTAACCCAACTCCAACTTCAAATTTGATATGAATTAGGGTCAAATTTTGGATCCAATTTGGGATAAGAAGGATCCAATTCAAAATAAGAAAGGAGTGAAAAATTGGGCCTATAAGCTGAGCCGAGTTGCAGTTGGACATCAGGTTTCAATTGGACATTTGATTCTATCTAACTGTGTAAACCCCTATCTACAACTGGACATCCATTTCCAACTGGTTGTCCTGTACTATCTATCTTTGTGAACCCCACTGGTAGTTGGATGCCTGGTTCTCAATCAGTCATCTAGTTCAGTCATAATTTACAGAAATAAAAATGGAATTATTCTTAAAATCCATCAATAATCAACCAAATTTTTCATCAAGGAAGGTGTCGTATTGGAATATTTCAATTTGAGATTCAAATATGAGGTTTATTGGCAAGAGAATACCCACAAATCTCCTAATTAAATCCCAATAACAAAAATTGGATATCGTCACAAAGCCATATAAAAAGGGGGCTAGACCACACAAATTAAAAAAGAGGATTCATAGACGATCCCTGGGTTAATTCTATGCAAGTTGAAGAAGAAGTTCTAAGGAAGATCTCATCATCTAGGATGAGAGCAAGAAAGCATTAATAAGGGATCGAAAAGGTGTAAGATTTCGTCCCTTTCTTCATCTTTTCTTTCATTATCCCTTCTTCTCTTTGTCCCCTATAAGGTCTTTATTTTTTGCTATTTGTTGATGCTGCTGCCTCCTCTTCCTCAAACTTGTGGCCACTAGTAACCTCATTCTCCAACAATCATCATACATTATTGGTAGCCTGAGTTTGAATGGCTAAATTTGAAAGAATTGAGCATCCAAACCTACTCATCATGGGCCTTTCTTTTGATTGTCAATACTGTGACCATCCACGGCTTCACACTAGCAACTCTCTACTAACACCGCGGCCACCCTATGATGGCGGATCTCCATTAACAATGCGGTCACCCACGACCCTCTATATAACTGCTGATCCCTACCAACATTGTGGCCATCCGCCGCTCTCCCGTATGACTAGCAAATCCCTACCAACACTGCGACAACTTGCAGCCCTCCGTATGAGATCTCCACTAATAATGTGTCCACCTATGGCCCTTCACAATGGTGAATTTCCACCACTACCATGCCACCCATGATCTAGAACATCGGCAAATCTCTATCACCATTGCAGCCACCTGCAGCTTTATTCATCACCATGGTGTCATGACAAAGAAAAATTGATGATGAGAATCTCTTAGACAGAAACCAAGGATGAGAGTGAAAAATAAGAACAAGAACAAGAATAAAAACAAAATAAAATAACAAAAATAATAATAATAAATCTTAACAAATTAGTTTAGGATCAGCCTGTGGTCTCGCTTGACAATCGACTGACTTAGGACCAGCCTGTAGTCTCATTAGAAAGTCAAAATAGTTTAGTACTACCCAACAGTCTTGCTTGACAATCAATCAACTTAAGACTAGCCTACGATCTCTCTTGAAAGTCAAAATAGATTAGGCTAGCCAATGATCTCGCCTACTAACTAATCGACTTAGGGCTAGTCTGCAGTCTTATCCAAAAGTCAAGATAGTTTAGGTCCAGCCTGTAATCTAACCCAAAAATTAAGTTTTGAACATCAAATTGAATCAAATCAGATCTAAGTCTAGGTCAAGACCTAAACATTAAATGAAATTAGACTTAATGGAAATCAAGTCTGAATTTCAAATTGGGTCAAACTTAATCAAGACAGGATCAAACTTAACTATAATTGAAATGTGAACCAATGCACAAGTCAAGTCCAACTCAGACAAGTTTGAGTAGAACTAAAATAGGGTCAAGCTAAATCCCACAAGGTGTGCTAAATTTCTAGCAACACTACAAGGCTATGCCCAACCCCATGAGTAGTAGGTAAGGCTGTTATCCTAACCTCAACAAACACAAGTTTGAATAGAGAAGCAAAGTCCCACTGAGTATGCCACCAAAGCCATCGGTGATACCTCAAACCCAATCGACAACAAGCCAAGATAGATTATTGACTAACATAAGCCAAAACCACTGATCATTCTTCCAAACCATGTAGGACAAAAGGTGGGCTCAAACTTATTTAGTTGGTTAGCCAAGGTGCCTTGTCCTAACAATTTGATAAAAAGGAAATTATCACCTAAGCTAGATTAGCTATGAAAACATTTCAAAATCTATGAAGTTATTGCTTACCTCTCATTGACTATAGAAACACTTTAAACTCATGAAGTTACTACTTACACCTCATTGGCTAGGGAAAAACTTCAAAACTCATGACGTTATCACCTATGTTCATGGTTATGAAAACACTTCAAGCCTATGAAGTTATCATCTATGCCTCATTGGCTATGAAAATGCTTCAAACTCATGAAGTTATTGCTTATGCCTTATTAGCTATAGAAACACTTCAAATCAATAAAGTTATCACTTATGCCTCATTGGCTATAGAAACACTTCAAATTGATGAAGTGATTGCTTACACCTCATTGGCTATAAAAATACTTCAAATCAATAAAATTATAGCTTATGCCTCAATAGATACAAAAAAACTTCAAAATCGATAAAATTATTGCTTATGCCTCATTAACTATAAAATCATTTCAAAACTCTGGAAATTATCACCTACACCTCATTGGCAATTGAAATACTTCAAATCAATTAACTTATTGCTTACTCTCATTGGCTATTGAATGCTTCAAACTAATAAAGTTATCATTTATACCTCATTGGCTATAGAAGCACTTCAAACCATGAAGTTATTGCTTATGCCTCCTTGGTTATAGAAATATTTCAAATTATTGAAGTTATTACTTACACCTCATTGGCTATAGAAACACTTTGAAACTAAAAAGGTCATTGCTTACACCTCATTTGCTATAAAAACACTTCAAATTTATGAACTTATTACTTACACCTCATTGGCTATAGAAACACTTTAGACTCATGAAGTTATCACTTGCACTTTATTGGCTATAGAAACACTTCAAATCAATAAAGTTATTGCTTAAGCCTCATTTGCTCTAGAAATGCTTCAAATCAATAAAGTTATTGCTTATACCTCATTGGCCATAGAAACACTTCAAAACTCATGTAAGTTATCACCTATGCCTCAGTAGCTATGGAAACACTTTAAACTCATGAAGTTATCGCCTATACCTCATTGGCTACAAAAACACTTCAAAATCAATGAAGTTATTGCTTGTGACTTATTGGCTATGGAAATTCTTTAAAATCAAAGAAGTTATTGCCTATGTCTGATTGGATATGGACATTGCCCTTTGTAGTTTTGATGATGACCAAACTATATACTTGATGATTTCTTGAGAATGTATAGCTTGTAGCCAAGTCGAGCATGAAATGAAGATCAAGCCTGTTCAGAAGCCTCAAGCATGGATGGACAAGAAGAAAATGTTAAAGATGAGGTGTGATTGTAGATCAATAAACAAAACTTGAAGAATTGTAGATGGCTTGAAAAGTGCTCCAAAAATTGAGTCGACCAAGTTTAGATTTTCATTTATTTTAGTCGAGTCAAAGATTTGTCTTGTGATTAATTGTTTAGTGCCTTTTGATTAATACTTAAACTTATCTTGGAATACCTTTACTAGCTTATCATTTATTCAAGGTTAGTTTGAGAAGATGTCAAACATAGAATTGAAGTTATAATAAACTATTAGGTTTTTTTGTTAACTTCAAATGCGCTAACTTTCATGTTCAGACACCCAAATCCAGCAAATAAATATGGAATTACTACCACATTAGGACATCCAAATCTTAGGATAGAAAGCCTAAAGTTTTTGAAATATAACTTTTCATTTTTCCATATTTAAAGTTTAAATGTTCAAAATACTGTTCAGATGCCAGATACTGTAGAAGTGGGTGTTTGAACCTGATGAGCAAACATTCAAACTTGACACATCATTTATTTTAGCTAGTTTAATTTTAACCATTGGGATGCTTCAGACATCCAAACCTTTATAGTTCGGATGCCCAAACTTGGCAAAACATAGCTTAATGGCTAGTACTCTCACCAATGGGTATTTAAGGGCTTGGGACTTCTTTGCTGAGTGAGGAGTTTAGGTTTTCACATTCTTAGAGCAAGAAACCCCCCTCCCAAGCCTATTAGCCCAAGAAATGCTCTAAGCTTTTAAATCTCATATCAAATCCTCATTGCCCTTCTTGTCAACCTTTGAGTGATCTTGTAGTGAGCATAAAATGTATTATATTATTCATTTTTTCACTTGTAAACACTTAGTGTTATGAGTGTGAGAGTATAATAGTTTTAGTGTGGAGTAGATCTTCTTGGTTGGAGAGATCGGTTGTACAGACGTGACTTCATCCTAATGGAGTGATAGGCATGGTTTCACCCAAAGAGGCAATACTTATAGCTTGTAAGTAGATGAAAAGGCTTGGCTTCATCTCAAGAAGTGATATCACCAGTGGAGTGATCCAAGTCCTCAAGATTGAGACAAGGGCCGTGAAGTAAGAGTGGTTGGCCTCCAAACCATGCAAAAATTACGGTGCATCATTTTACTTATCTTGCTTTATATTTTATTGGACATGTGGTTGATTGGAGGTTTGAGAACAATTGCTTGAGATTTATATTCTATCTTGGTGAATTGTTATTGGAATTTGAGTTTCTTCATAATTCTATTTTTCATTACAAAACCTAATTCACCCCCCTCCTAGGTTGCCATATTTGCTTTATATGGAAACATTTCAAACTCATGAAGTTATCACCTATGCCTCATTGGGTTTGGAAACACTTCAAATCAATGAAGTTATCACTTCTGTCTCACTAGCTAATGGAAACACTTCAAACCAAATAAAATTATCACTTATACCTCATCGACTATGGAAATAGTTCAAATCAATGAAGTTATCACTTATGTCTCATTAGCTATGAAAGTACTTCCAATCAATAAAATTATCCCTTATGCCTCATTGACTATTGAAATACTTCAAAAGCAGTGAAATTATCACTTATGCCTTATTGGCTATAAAAACACTTCAAACACATGAAGTTATTGCTTATGCCTCATTGACTATAGAAATGCTTCAAAATTAATGAAGTTATTGCTTACACCTCATTGGCTATAGAAACACTTCAAACTCATGAAGTTATTACTTACACCTCGTTGTCCATTGAAACACTATAAATTAATGAAGTAATTACTTATGTTTCGTTGGCTATAGAAACACTTCAAAATCAACAAAGTTATTGCTTATGCCTCAATGGCTATGGAAATACTTCAAACCAATAAAATTATCACTTATGCCTCATTGGCTATAGAAATACTTCAAAATCAATACACCTCATTGGCAATGAAAACACTTTAAAACTCATAAACTTATCATCTATGCTCCATTGGCTATGGAAATACTTCAAATTAATAAAATTATCATTTACACCTCATTGGCTATAGAAATACTTCAAAATCAATAAAGTCACTTATACCTTATTAGCTATAGAAATACTTTAAAATCAATGAAGTTATCTTTTGTATCTTATTGGTCATGAAAATACTTCAAGCACATGAAGTTATCACCTATGCCTCATTGGCTATGAAAACATTTCAAATCAATGATGCTATTTCTTTCACCTTATTGGCTATAGAGACATTTCAAAATCAATAAAGTTATCAATCACATCTCATTGGCTATATAAAAACTTTGAATTAATGAAGTTATTGCTTGCACCTCATTGGTAATGGAAATACTTCAAACTCATAAAGTTATCCTCTATGCCTCATTAGCTATGGAAACACTTTAAATTCATGAAGTTATCACCAATGCCATATTGACTAATGGAAACACTTCAAACCAAATGAAGTTATCGCCAATGCTCAAAGCTATTAAAACACTTCAAACTTCTCTCATTTTCTTCCATGTTCTACTGGGCTATGCTACTAATATCTACCAAAGATCAAGTCAAGACCTATTTGAGTTAGACTCTATGTGGTAGCAGCATACATCAGAGCTTCTTCTCCACTCTTTCTTTCCCTTTACTTCTTTTATGTTTTCTATAATTTGATGTTAAAATTTATTGTGAAGTGAGGGTATACCCGTACATAAGTCATAAATCATTTCTTAAAATCAATCAAATACTTTCTTCTTTTCTTTTGTGTCTCTATTTTATTAGCTAGGTTTCTTGCTTTAGGAGGTTCCTAACAATTATGAAGGTAATTAACAATAGGAGTTTGCATCTGTTGGAAGTCAATATGCCCATAATCCTTGATAGCACACTCAAATTAAGATACACTTTGGTTTGTACATCTAAGTTGCTCCTCGAGGTCTTCACCACTATCAGACAGTGAAAACCAATCCCACATGGCTGAGTTGACGCAGTCAATTAGTTCACTCGACCTATTATAGGAATTATTTGATTCCACTAGTGTGGGACTGATTCCTAAATGTTGATACCCTTGTTGTCAAAGACATGGCTAGAGAGTTTCTAAATATGCCAATGGAGAGAGATGGTAGAGTAAGATCTCAATGAAAGTACCACTATTGATGGAGTTTGATTCACCATCAAGTTTGATCTGGGAGGTTCCTTGAGATCCAATATGCTAGGCCACCCCTCCGTCACTTTGCATCCGAAGAAGACTATAAAGAAGACTGTCAAGAGCTCTTTCGCAATGATTACTTCAATGCTCAAGTTAGTCAAGCCTTCAATAATACATATGATGCAAGAATTTTAGCATTAGTCATTATCTCTCAGTTTCTTTGCATTTTATAATATACCCTATGATTTGGTGTATCAATATTTCATGATTTGAGGTAATCATTTTGCTGAATTTCTCTTAGTGGGCAGTTGTCAATCTCGAATTTTTTGAGATTGTTTTTCTAGAATGATGGTGAATTAGATCTTACTATTATCAGATTTTTGGCTATGAGTCAACCGGGACATCCAAGCCTACATATAGCATTAGCCAAATTTCTTATCAAATTATGGGCCGACGTGTGAGATTGTTACTGAACTGAGGTTTTTGAGCTTACTGCTCCATTAGGATTTTAGCTCGGAGATATTGGCACACCATCCAACTTTTGATCTCATTCTAAATAGCTTTTTGACTCAAGGTCTCCCCTGATCAATTTTACTCAGAGGTCAGCCCTCAATTACCTTAGCTACAATTCACTTTGGGGGTCAAACATCTATCACCTTGATTGTCGGCTCAGGTTTTGGTTTATGTTTACTTGATTTTACCAAGCTAGTCCTTCTGATTCTAAGGTATCATCAATTACAAATCACAATTATTATATTTTTTTAGTCACAAATCAAATGGATTCTTAGTTATATATGAGCATAGAGTGTAATATGTCAAATCGATTGAATGGACTAAAAATTTTTGGAAAGAGGGCCATGAAGATAATGGACCAGAATTATCTCTTATGTTTGGATCTATATTCAAAACCTTAGAATAATTAGATAAGTTAACCCATAACAAAAGGCTAGAACAAAAGGCAACAAGGAGATCTAACCCAAAGATGGACCCTATGGAAGATAAGGGGAGTAGGAAGTTGGATTAAAACTTGCTACAACTTGTTAGGGCCAATGTGCTAAGGTAAGGATCTACAAGAAGAGGCCTTTATCCAACAATGCGACATAAAAGATTGTTATTATAGATGTTGATGCTGTTGGCCAAAGCCAAATAATACCCAATCAAGCCTCTGGGGAGGATTCTAAAGAAGGGTCAGCTTACTCAAACCCCTTTTCAAGGGTATGTGAAGATGATGGGAACCCTAAATTTGGTTATAATGAACTTTGTATTAACCTTTGGATTTTGATGATGATCAAACTAATATTTTGCATGTTTCTTAAGTTGTGATAAGTTGTAGGATTTGCAATGATCATCCAAACTTGTGAAGGATTGAATCTCAACATTAAATCTTGAGGATGATAGCTTGAACATAAAAAGGATGATAATTTGAAGATGAAGCTTAAAGTTTAAGTTGGGAGCTCAAAGAATGTTCAAGATGCAAGATCAACTCCAAGCTCATAGGTTTAGCTTTTCATTTTATGTTGAGTTTGCAGCCCTTTGGATTTTGATGATTATCAAACTAGAGTTCAATTAGTTTTTCTAGTGAGATTTAGGATTATCAATAATCATCTAAGCTCAAGAAGCATTGAGTCTTAAGATAACCTCATTTGATGATGAAGATGATGACTCAAAGATAAAAGGGATAATAATTTGAAGATGAAGCTCGAAGATCAAGGTGAAAGCTAGAAGATGCTCAATGCGAAAGATCAACTCGAAGCTCATAGGTTTAGAATTTTCATTTATTTTTGTTGTGTCAAGGATTTGATAGTTAATTTATTTGAGTTTTTGACTAGAACTCAGACACATCATGAAATGCCTTCTTTTGCCTATTACTTTTATCTAAGATAAGTTATGAGATGATGTCAAATTAAAATTGGATTTGTAGTGAACTAGTTAGGTTTTTTATCAACCTCAAATCCCCAAACTTTAGAGTTTAGATGTCGAATATAGTAAAAATAACCCTAGGCCCTGGGATAACAGATAGCTTCAGACACCCAAACCTCAAGTTTAGATTCCCAAAGATCAAAAGCTATAACTTCATAATTCTCAGGTTTTGAGGATTGGTCATTTGGGATAGATTTTGGTCCCCCGAACTTGTCTAGCTCAGATGCCCAAACTTGATGATTGGATATCCAAACTCATGACATTAGTTATAATGGCTAGTTATATTTTGACAATTGGAATATTTCAAACACCGAAACCTTATTGTTAGGATGCTTAAACATGACAGAGAGTATCTAGTAATGGCTAGTTCTCTCCCCAACAAGTATATATGTGCTTGAAAATTCTTTTCTCAAAAATAGAATGAACTTTCAATATTTTTAGAGCAATATCTGAGTTCCCTAAGCTATCTAGGCTCAATAAGAGCTCAAATGCACTTTAACTTTCATATCATTATTGCTCTTGCATTCAAATTTTGAGAGACTCTTTTTATGAGATTTTATTTTTTTATTTTCATTTTATATTCTTGTAACTCTCTTATGTTGTTTGGAGAGAATTGAGTGCTCTTCTATATGTTAGAACAGTGTGAGAGAGGTAGCTCCGGTGTGGAGATCCACTTGCTTTGGAGCAAGGGATTGTAAGGGCATGGCTTCATCTAAATGAAGCGATAACTCTAGTAAAGAGATTAAATCCTCAATATTGAGACAAGGGTCATGGAGTAGATGCGGTTGGTTGTCGAACCATGTACATCAATTTGCACTCTCTTTGCCTCTATTTATATTTTGCAATCATGTACTACTATGTTTTCTTGCAGTTTAAATTAGGTATTGAATTTGCACAAAATTGTGATTTGCATTATTAAACTTAATTCACCCCCCTCTTAGGTTGCCATTTTAGGCTTTTACAGTTAAGAATTTTATAGTTAATTTTATTTAAGAGTTTAGAATGACACCTCATTTAGATTGGATATGTCTTTATTGGCTTATCTTAATTTTATCTAAGTTAAATTGAAGTTGTGTTATTAAATAGCAGACATTATAGAAAACTTTCAGCTAATTTTTCTCTCAAGTTTGGTCATCCAAACTTGATCATTTGGGCACTCAAAGTCAAGTTTAGATGCCCTAACTAGTATGTTTAGACATCCTAACTAGTATGTTCGGATACTCAAACCCGATAAATAGAAAATCAACATTCTGGTTCTATAAACCTTGGTTGTCTAAAATGAGAGTTTGGTTGTCCAAACTCGATGTTTGATCACCCAAAAATGTGGTTTGGACATCCAAACATATGATGACAAAAAATAACATTTAGACTTTTTTGACCATTGGAGTGGTTGGAACGACCAAACATTAGTCCAAATTCTCGAAGCTCATAGAAAGAGCCTGAGGTGATTCCCAACCACTAGATTTTTACTCCAAAAGTTATATAAAGGCTTGAGGCTTTTTTGTAGGGAACTAGGTTTTCATATTTTGAGTGAGATCGACCATATTTTAGCTGCAAAAAGAGCTCAAATAGCTATTAACTTTCAAATCCTCACATGCCCTTGCACTCAAAACTTTGATAGGGTCTTGTTATGAGATCTTTTCTTTATTATTTTGATCTTTGTCATTGTAATTCTCCTAAGTTGTTGGAAGAATATTGAGTGCTCTTTTAGGTTTTTGGAGAGCAGTTAGAGTGCATACTTCTTAGTTTGTAAGGAGTAACTGATTGACTCTGATGTGGGGTGACACTCATAGTTTGTGAGGTAATATAAGGGCATGACTTCACTTGAACAAAATGACAACTCTGCTGAAGAGTTCAAGTTCTTAAAATTGCGGCAAGATCCATGAAGTAGGCACAATTAGTCACCAAATTATGTATATCAGTTTGCACTCTTTCTATATTTCTATTTATCCTATGCACTTAAATTTAATATTAGTTAAAAATTATCTTACATATGATTGTTTAATTATTTTACTAATTCTAATTGAGTTTAATTATTTTGTTCTACTTAAAGTATTTTTGGGCTTTGAATCAATGCAAACTTATTTTATTATTTGAAAACCTATTTCACCCTCCTTTTATGTTGCCCTATTTGGGTCTTCAATTGGTATCTAAGTCACGCTCATGCCTTTAGACTAACATCATTGAGTATTGAGTTTTATGGCAACTTTTGATCTTTTCACAAAGTAGTAGAATTTTTTTGCTTTTAAATGAATTTTTTAAAATTTATTTATTGATCTCTCTTGAATCTTTTCTTTGATCTATACTTAATTTTATTAGTATCATACATAAGGGGAGCATGTATGTAATTTAGTAAATATTTTTAAACCTATCTATGCATATATCAAGGAGAGCTTTTATTGCCTCAAATATTAATTACAATAGGTCGTGATAAATTATTATTTTGAGGTAAGTTGATAGAAAATATCTTGCTTTTTCTTGAAATTTTCATATATCTTGATGCATGATATTAGAAGAGACAAATTTGAATTTTTTTCTTTTATTTCTCTTTAATCTATATTTTTTGTAATGCACTCATTTAGAGAGTTATAATTTTGATGATGTCAAGATGGGAGAACAATATGCATAGATATGAAATTTGTTAAATTCATTGTTATTTGATCTTGATAGCAAAAAACATGCACTAATTACTTTTATATAGATCTATCTTATAGAATTCTTATTTACTTTTCCTAAGAAAAGTTTGTCATCATCAAAAAGGGAGAGATTGTTAACCTATAGATTTTAATGATGTTCAAACTAATATTTAACAAGTTTCTTAGGTTGTGATAAGATTCAGGATTTGTAATGATCATCCAATTTCGTGAAAGATTAAGTCTCGAGATTAAGCCTTAAAAATGACAACTTGAATAGAAAATGGATGATAATTTGAAAATGAAGCTTAAAATAAAGTTGGGAGCTCAATGAATATTCAAGAGGTGAGATTAACTCTAAGCTCTTAGGTTTAGTTTTCCATTTTATATTGGGTTGAGGATTTGATAGTTAATTTATTTGAGCTTTGGGTTGACACCTAATTTTACTTAGGTAGGAATTCATTGGCTTATCTTACTTTTATCCAAGTTAAATTAAAATTGTGTCAAATAGTCAAAGTTACAGAAAACTTTTAACAAGTTTTTTGGTCAAGTTTGATTTGTAGAACTTGATAGTTCGGGCTAGAAAAGTTAGGTTTGGATGTCCTAATTGGTATGTTTGGATGTTCAAACCTGATAGAAAGAAAATCAGTATTCTACTTCTACAAACTTTGGTTGTTCAAACTGGGAGTTTATTTGTCTAAACTTAATGTTAGGTTGCCTGAATATGTGGTTCGGATGTCCGAACATGTGAGGATGAAAATTAATGGCTAGATTTTTTCGACTATTGGAGTGGTTTGAATAATCAAATATTAGTTTCAAACACTCAAACCTTGTAGAAATAGTCTGAGGAGATTCCCAACTGCTAGATTTTTATTTGAACAATTATATAAAGACTTGGGACTTCTTTGTTCATTGAGAGAGCTAGAATTTCACATTTTGATAGCAAAATCCACCCTCATAAAGCTTTTTACCCTCAACAAGAGCTCAAATAGCCGTAAACTTTCAAATCCTCTCATGCCCTTGTACTCAAACATTGAGAGGCTCTTGCTATGAGATCTTTTCTTTATTTTTTCAAACTTTATCGTTACAACTCAGAGGTTGTTAGGAGAAGATTAAGTGCTTTTCTAGATTTTAGGAGAGTGGTGAGAGTGTACACTTCTCGATTTATAAAGAGTGGCTGATTGGCTTTAGTATGGAGTGATACTCACAGTTTGAAAGGTGATGTAAGGGTGTGACTTCACCTAAATAAAATAATAACTCTAGCAAAGAGTTCAAGTTCTCAAGGAATAAGGAAAAGGCCATTGAGTAGGCATGGTTGATCACCAAATCATATATATTGGTTTGCACACTCTATTTTTCTATTATTTTCTGCACTTAAATTTGATAGTGATTGAAAATTATCTTATAAATGATGGTGGACTGGTCATTCTCACATGATTTAATTATTTTACTAATTCTAATTGAGTATTGATAATCTACTTGCGCTTGTAGTATTTTTGGACTTTGAATTAATATAAACTTATTTTATTATTTGGAAACCTATTTCACCTATCTCTTAGATTGCCCTATTTGGAACTTTAATTGGTATAAGAGACTTGTGGTCATGCTTTTAGACTAACATCATTGAGTATCAATTTTTTGGCAACCTTTGATTTTTTTACAAAACATTAGGATTTTCTAGTTTTAAATGAATTTTTCAAAATTAATATATTAATCTCTCTTAAAACTTTTCTTGATTCTATACTAGATTATTCAATTCTATTAGTATCATAGATAGGAGAAGCATGCATGTAACTTATTAAATATTTTTAAGCCTATCTATGCATATATCAAGGGGAAGCTTCAATTGCCTTAAATGCTGATTATATTGAATTTTGACAAACTATTATTTTGAAGTAAGTTGATAGGAGATATCCTGCTCATTCTAGAAATTTTCGTATCTCTTGATGAATCATAGTTGAAGAGGCAAATTTGAATCTTTGCTATTATTTTTTTTTCCCTCATGTTCTTTTTAATACACTCATTTAGGAGGAGTTATACTTTTGATGATGTCAAAAGGAAGAGAACAATATACATAGTCATGAAACTTATTAAATCTATTGCTAGTTAATCTTTATAGCAGAAAGCATACCTAATTATGTTTATATGGATCTATCTTGTAGCATGCTTATTTGCTTTTCCTATGCAAGTCATCATCAAAATGGGGGAGATTGCTGACCTTTGACTTTTGATGATGATCAAACTAATATTTAATAGATTTCTTAAGTTGTGGTAATCTACAAAATTTGCAATGATCATCCAACCTCGTGAAGGATCAACTCTCAAGATTAAACCTCAAAGATGATGACTCAAGCATAAAAAAGGATGATAATTTGAAGATGAAGCTTAAAGATAAATTTAGGAGCTCAAAGAATATTCAAGAGGTGAGATCAACTCCATGTCATAGGTTTAGCTTTTAACTTTTTGTTGAGTCAAGGATTGATAGTTAATTTATTTAAGATTTTGGGTTGACATGCAATTTTACTTAGATATAACTTTATCAGCTTATCTTACTTTTATCCAAGTTAAATTAGAGTTGTGTCAAATAGCCAAAATTATAGAAAACTTTTATAAGTTCATTTTTCAAATTTGGTCATCCAAAATTGAAAGTTCTGGTGCCTGATGTCAAGTTTGGACATCCTAGCTAGTACGTTCAGATGCCCAAACTTGACAAACAAAAAATTAGCATTCTGGTTTAGCAAACTTTAGTTGTCTAAACTTAATGTTTGATCATCCTATCATGTGGTTTGGACATCTAAACACGTGAGGAGAAAAATTAATTGCTAGATTTTTCAACCACTGGAGTGGTTCGGATGATAGAATATTAGTTTTGGATGCTCCAGCCTCATAGAAGTAGCTTGGGGCAATTTCCAATGGTTAGGTTTTTTCTCTAACGGTCATATAAAAGCTTGGGACTTCTTTATTCATTGAGAAAGTTAGCTTTTTCTTATTCTTAGAGTAAAATCTACCTTCTCAAAGCCTTCTAACCTCAACAAAAGCTCAAATAGCCATTAACTTTCAAATCCTCGCATGCCCTTGTACTCAAAATTTAAGAGACTCTTGTTATGAGATCTTTTCTTTATTTTTCCAATCTTTATCATTGTAACACTTCTAGGTTATTAGGAAAGTATAGAGTGCTTTTCTAGATTATAGGAGACTGGTAAGAGTGCACACTCCTCAGTTTGTAAGGAGTGACTAATTGGCTGTTGTGTAGAGAAGCACTTGCAAATTGTGAGGTATTTTAAGGGTGTGGTTTTACTGAATGAAATGGTAACTCTAGTGGAGAATTAAAGTCCTCAGGATTGAGATATGGGTTGAGGTAAGGATTGAGGAGTAGGGCTTGTTGATGTCGAACTACATATATCGGTTATGCACTTTATTTTTTTTATTTATCTTATATACTTAAATTTAATATCAATTGAAAATTATCTTATATATGATTATAGGTAGGTCATTCTCACATAGTTTAATTATTTTATTAATTCTAATTGACTTTTGATCGTCTACTTGTGCTTGAAGTATTTTTGGGCTTTCAAATCAATGTAAATTTATTTTATTATTTGAAAACCTATTTCACCCCCTCTTAGGTTGCCCTATTTGGACCTTCAATTAGTATTAGAGTTTTATGCTCATGCTTTAGTACTAACATCCTTGAGTATTGATCTTCTTGGTAAGCTTTGAATTTTTTTTTATAACAAAGTAGTAGTATTATTTTTGGCTGTAAATGAAATTTTCAAAATTTGTTTATTGACCTCTTTTGAAGCTTTTTCTAATTCTATATTACATTATTCAATTCTATTAGTATCATAAATAGGGGGAGCATGTATGTAATATTTTTAAACCTCTCTATGCATGTATCAAGGTGGAGCTTCTATTGCCTCAAATATTGGTTGCATTAGATTTTGATAAACTATTATTTTAAGGCAAGTTGATAGAAAATATCTTTGTTCATTCTTAAAATTCTCATATCTATTGATACATGATTTTGGAAGAGAAAAATTTGAATCTTTGCTATTATTTCTTTTTCCTCCATGTTTTGTATAATGCGCTCAAAAGCTATACTTTTGATGATGTCAAAAGGGGAGAACAATATATATAGTCGTGAAACTTGTTAAATCTATTGCTAGTTAATCTTTATAGTAAAATAGATGCCTAATTACTTTTATGTGGATCTATCTTATACCATGTTTATTTACTTTTCCTATGTAAAGTTTGTCATCATCAAAATAGAAGGGATTGTTGATCTTTAGATTTTGATGATGATCAAACTAATATTTAAGAAGTTTCTTAAGTTGTGATAAGTTTCTAGTTTTATAATGATCATCCGACCTCATGAAGGATTGAGTCTCAAGATTAAAACTTGTAGATGATGACTCAAACATAAAAAAGATGGTAATTTGAAGATGAAGCTAAAGATGAATTTAGGATCTCAAAGAATGTTCAAAAAGTGAGATCAACTCGAAGCTCATAGGTTTAGCTTTTCATTTTATATTCAGTCAAGGATTTAATATTTAATTTATCTGAGCTTTTGGGTTAACACCTAATTTTACTTGAATATGATTTTATCGGCTTATCTTACTTTTATCCAAGTTAAATTAAAGTTGTGTCAAATAGCCAAAATTATAGAAAACTTATAGTAAGTTTTTATTTCAAGTTTGGTTGCCTAAACTTCTCAGTTGGGGCATTGAATGTCAGGTTTGAACATCCTAACTAGTATGTTTGGATGCCCAAACCCGACAAACAAAAAATTAGCATTCTTGTTCTACAAACCTCAGTTGTTCGAACTCGATGTTTGGTCATCCGAATATATGGTTTGGACTCCTGAACACATGAAAAAAAAAAATTAAATCCTAGAGTTTTTTTAACTGTTTGGAGTAGTTCTGATGACCGAACATTAGTTCTGAATGCCTAAGCCTTGTAGAAATAGCCTAGAGTAATTCTTAGTAGTAATATTTTTGCTCCAACGGTTATATAAAGACTTATGACTTTTTTTGTTTATTAAGAAAACAATTTTTTCATATTCTAGAGAAAGATCCACACTTACAAGTCTTCTATCCTCAACTAGAGCTCAAATAGACATTAACTTTGAAATCCTCACATGCCCTTGTACTCAAACTTTAAAAGGATTTTGCTATAAGATCTTTTGTTTATTTTTTCAGTTATTATCATTGTAATTCTCCTAGGTTGTTAGAAGAAGATTGAGTGCTCTTTTAGATTTTAGGAGAGTGGTGGGAGTGCATACTCTTTGATTTATGAGGAGTGACCAATTAGCTCTAATATTGAGCAACATTCATAGTTTGCAATGTGATGTAAGGGCATGGCTTCACCCGATCAAAATGAGAACATTAGTGAAGAGTTTACATCCTCAAAATTGAGACAAAGGCTGTGGAGTAGGTACTATTGGTCACTGAACTATGTATATTAGTTTGTACACTATTTACTTTTCTATTTATCTTATGCACTAATTATGATATTGATTAAAAATTGAGACAAAGACTGTGGAGTAGATACTATTGGTCACTGAACTATGTATATTAGTTTGCACACTCTTTACTTTTCTATTTATCTTATACACTTAATTATGATATTTGATTAAAAATTATCTTATATATGATCATGGACTGGTCATTCTCACATGATTTAATTATTTTACTAATTCTAATTGAGTTTTGATTATTTCCTTGTGCTTGAAGTACTTTTAGCTTCAACTAATATATAAACTTATTTTATTATTTGGAAACCTATTTCACCCCCTCTTAGGTTGTTCTATTTGGGAATTCAATTGCTATTAGAGCTTTGTACTCATACTTTTAGTCTAACATTCTTGAGTATCGAGCTTCTTGGCAACGTTTGAATTTTTTTGATAAAGTAGTAAGATTTTTTTAAAATGAATTTTTCAAAATTTATGCATTGATCTCTCTTGATGCTTTTCTCTATTCTATGCTAGATTATTTAATTCTATTAGTATCATAGATAAGAAGAACATGTATGTAATTTATTAAATATTTTTAAACCTATTTATGCATATATCCACAAAGAGCTTCTATTGTCTTAAATGTTTACTACATTGGATTTTGAGGCAAGTTGATAGAACATATCTTTCTCATTCTTGAATTTTTCATATCTATTGATGTATGATATTAGAAGAGACAAATTTGAATCTTTGCTATATTTTCTCTTTATTCTATGCTCTTTGTAACACACTCATTTAGGGGGAGTTGTAATTTTAATGATGTCGAAAGGGGGAGTACAATATGCATAGTCATGAAACTTTTTGAATCCATTGCTATTTGATCTTTATAGTAAAAAGCATGCCTAATTACTTTTATGTGGATCTATTTTATAGCATACTTATTTGCTTTTCCTATACAAAGTTTGTCATTATTAAAAATGAGAATATTGTTGACTTTTGGATTTTGATGATGATCAAACAAATATTTAACAAAATTCTTGAGTTGTGATAACATTCAGTATTTACAATAATCATCTAACCTCGAAAATGATCGAGTCTTAAGATTAAATCTTGAAGGCAATGACTTGAACATAAAAAATAATGATATTATGAAGATAAAGCTTAAATATGAAATTGGGAGCTCAAAGAATGTTCTAGAGGCAAGATTAACTCCAAGCTCATAGGTTTAGTTTTTCATTTTATGTTAAGCCAAGAATTTGATAGTTAATTTATTTGAGATTTTTAATTGACACATAATTTTACTTGGATATGACTTCTTTGGCTTATCTTACTTTTATCTAAGTTAAATTGAAGTTGTGTTAAATAGTGAAAATTACAGAAAAATTTCAGCTAGTTTTTATATTAAGTTCGATCACTCAAAGTTGATAGTTTAAGCATTTAATGTTAGGCTCGAACATCTTAACTAGTACATTTAGACACCCAATCCTAACAAACAAAAATTGGCATTCTGGTTTTGCAAACTTAGATTGTTCCAAATCAATGTTCAGTTACCCAAACATATAGTTCAGATGCCCAAACACATATAGATAAAAGGAAACTATTAAATTTCTTCGACTGGTGGAGTGGTACGGACAACCAAGCATTAGTTCTAGATACCTGAACCTCATATAAATAGCCCAAGGTAACTTTCAATGGCTAAATTTTCACTCAAATTATTATACAAAGGCTTGGAATTTTTGTTTATTGAGAAAACTAAGTTTCATATTCTTAGAGTAAGATCCACCCTCCCAAAGCCTTCTAACATCAACAAGAGCTCCAACCTTATACTCAAACTTTGAGAGACTTCTCTTGTGAGATTTTTTTTGTTTTTTTAATTTTTATAATTGTAACTTTTCTAGGTTATTAGGAAGCACTTTTCTAGGTTTTAGGAGAGTATTGAGAGTGCACACTACTCGATTTTTGAGGAGTAGCTAATTGACTTTGGTGTAGAGTGATACTCATGGTTTGCTAGGTAATGTAAGGGCATAGCTTTACTCGAATGAAATGATAACTCTACTGAAGAGTTTAAGTAAATCAACTGTAGGATAAAATCAGAGTAAATGGGCTCAAATGAAGTTTTAACCCAATCCAAAATCAAAGTCAGACTAGTTCAACCTTAAACCCTAATTAGGTCTAATGAGGTCAAATCGAAACAAGAATTAGGTTGAACCTCAGCTATAAGCATGACAAACCTGAACTAGAACCATGTCAAAGCTAAATAAGAACAATGTCAAACTTGAACTAGAACTAGGTCTAAACCTAAATCAGAACCAAGTTGAACTTGGACCAAAAGTAGGATGAATCTAAACCAAAACCAAATCAATTTAGACCCAAATACCAATTGGGCCTAATCAGGTCCAACCACAACTTAGGGGTCGAAGCCAAATACAATAAGGGTCAAACCCATAACATAAGAAGGGTCCAATATTGCGCAAACCAAAACCCAATAAGGTTTTGACATAAGTCAAACCCAGACCCAAATTAGGGTCCAACATGGGTCAAATACAAACCCAATGTGGGTTGAACAAAAGCCTAATAAGGGTCAAACCCATACCTAATAAGTGTCCAATATGGGTGAAATTCAAATCCCATTAGGGTTCAACAATGATCAAACCCAAAGCCCATTCAAGATACATTAAGGGTTAGATTGAGAATCCATCAAGATTCCATTAAGGGTTGGATCAAAAATCTGTTAAGGATCCATTAAGGATTGAACTCAAATCCATTAACGGCTGATTGAGAATCAAATCTAAGATCCATTAAGGATCTATTAAGGGTCAAACCCAAACTCATTAAGAGTCGAGAATGAATCCAACAAAAACCCAATAAGAGGTTGAACCAAACCCACTAAGGGTGAAATCCAAAATCCATTAAAATTACAATAAGAGTCAAAAACCATACCTAAAAAGGGTCCAACATGTGTCAGACCCAAACTCAATAAGGGTCAAAAAAATCTATTAAGGAACCAATAAAGGGTCAAGTCCAAATCCAATCTGGGTTCAACCTGAGTTCAATAAGAAACAAATAAAGGATCTTAATAAGTTTAAATTCAAGTTCAAACCCAATCACCAAAGTTGGTCCAAATCAAATTCAAACTCAAAACTTGTCAAACATAGTTAAAACCTAAACTCTACGTGGGTTGAATCAAAGTTCGAATCCAACTCACAAAATGGGTTGAAATCAAGCCCAAATTGAATAAAGCTATAATCAAAATCTGACTTAAAACAAAACTAAGTGTAAAACAAATTCAATTGAACCACACTTGAACCAAAACCAAGTATGAAATAAACCATGTTCAAATCAAATCAAGCCCAAACCTGAACCAAAGGCTTAAAAAAGGTTCAAATTATGTCGATTCCAAACAAGGATGGTCAATACAAGCTAAAGCCACTAGCCACCCTTTTCAACAAGAACCAAGCTAAGGTAGGCTTGCTGATAGTCAAATAGTTAGACAAATACCAAGCTTAAATTAATGTCAAAAGAATCCAATTGACAACAAGGAGAAAGTCATCGAGGATATTTCAAGACCAAATAGAGTCAATTGATATAAGCTAAAGTAGTGAGTAACACCTTTCACGATCAAAACTGAGCTTCTAGTTTAGCCAAACTAGTTCTAGCGAATCTATCTACTATGTTGTATTTGGTCGAGTGTATGGGAGTAAGGAATCAGTGAGTACCAAGCCTTCCTAATCCCTTTAAATTACATGTTATTTACTTATATTATGAATTTAAATACTTTTAAATTGTAGGTATGCCCTTGCATTGTAATATTAAACCCATATAATAAATGATGTGTTTTCTATCTCTTGTCTCTATTTGTATTAGCTAGTTTTTGTATTTCAGGAGGTTTATGATGATTGTTGAGGTAATTAACAACAAAAGATTGCACCTGTTGGAAGTCATAGACCCATAATAACCTAAAAGCCCATTAGAACTAAATGTTACTCAATTTGTTGTTTTGAGGTTGCTTCTTGGGATTATTTAGCCATTCCAGGTGGTTAATTGTGACTCACAATTGCAAGCATGATCCTTGGCCCCTCCCATTTAAGGAGTAACATAGACCCCTCAAATGAGGTAGTCCTACCATTTTGCCTAGGTACTGATTCTATTGATGAAGATAATGATAGAGTTTTAAAAGAAACTTCCCTCTATATTGCAAAAGTCCAAGAAGGTTTGCTTAAATCACTTGATGATTGAGTACTAACACAGCCGAGGAACTAAAAAACTTCTATAGCCCTCCATGACATAAAAGAGAAAAAGTGATTATGTTCTACAAAGCAATTCCCTATGCTCTCAAAATGAATGATTGCATGCAAAGTGAAGATCTAGCAAACATTGTCAAATATCGGCTAGTGTTTATGCCTAGATACTTACCATACGAACTCCAAAAAATAATTAAGCAGTCCAACTATAAACTTCAACAAACAAGAGAAAAATGTTTCTTTTAAAAAATTCTATGGAATCCACCCCAGGGGTGAGCCTGTATCCCTAGAAGAGTGTGTGGAAACTCCAAGGATTTATGATACATAACCCTCAATATTCATGTGTGTGACATGATCACCATCAAGCATTTGTTTGATGATGAAGATGACCAAATATTCTTAGTACCTCAAATGAGCAAAGTATTTGTTTCAAGCTAGTAGCGATGCATAAAGTATTGCTAGAAAAGGTTTTAGTAGTATTAGAAGATACGGTCAAGGAGTGGCCAAGGTGTCAACTGAGCCCAAATTGGCATTGGAAGAAGAATCATTGCCAACCCCCATCCATCATGATTTCTTACTAGAAGAGGACGACATTCTCAAACTAAAGGAGGCTCCATTAGAGCCTGAAGATTAAGATACACTCATAACATGAGTCTATCTTATTGATATGCTATAAGAAAAACTCCACATGAATCATTTGATTCCTTTTTACTAAAAAACAAATATACTTGATGAAATATATTATTCTAAGCATGGGTTTTTCGGTTCCAAGTGTATCTTGTCTTTATCGCAAGTTCTTTTCCTTGGTTAAAAATAATTATCATTTTGTTGATATCTGCGGGGTCTTCAATTTGTTTTCTCCTCTAAAAGGGGAATAAGGTGTTTCACTAGTATACTATATGTGTTAGTTTACTGTAACTCCTACTAACAACCTATGTATTATGTTATCATTTCCAACTGGATCATCCATTAATCTAATTAAGGGAGGATTATAAATGTATATATTTTATTTTCACTAGAAACCAGGGAACAATGAACTTTCCATTAGACCTATTTTACTAATGAAATTTGTCACTATGTTGGCTACTTTAGCGGCTTAGCCAATTACTCAAAATTTGTGGTTGTTGTATTTACTAATATTAGTGATGTACAATGGTCAAATAGGACTATTTTCTTCCTGAAACCTTTTACTTTTTTCCATCATATGGGAATTAGAATTAATTCTTGTTTACTTTTATCTATGTGTGAGAAAAAACCTTTCTATTCAGCCACAAAGTTTATTTTGTACATAGTAGGGGGTTCCATTTTTCTCTTAATAGGAGTTCTAGATATGTGTTTATATGGTTCTAATGAACCAACATTAGATTTTGAAATATTCAATATTTGCTAATCATTCATACCATGTGGCCTTGGAAATAATATTCTATTTTGGTTTCCTTATTAGTTATGTTGTCAAATAATCAATTAAACCCTTGCGACATGGTTACCAGAAACCCATGGAGAAGCATATTATGGTACATTTATGCTTCTAGCTAGAATCTTATTAAAAATGGGAGCATATGGGTTAATTAATATTAATATGGAATTATTATCCCATGCTCATTTTATTTTTTCTCCATGGGTGGTGATAATCAAAATAATACAAATAATCTATGCATCTCAACATTTCTTGGTCAATGCAATCTAAAAAGGAGAATAGCATGCTCTTCCATATCTCACATGGGTTTCATAATTATAGGAATTGGTTCTATAATCGATATAGGTATTGATGGGGTTATTTTACAAATACTCTCTCATGGATTATTGTTGCCGCACTTTTGTTCTTGTCGAGAATGAGTTGTGATGGAATATATCTTGTTTATCTAGATGAAATGGGTGGGATATCTCTTCCAATGCCAAAATATTTACTATGTTTAGTAGTTTTTGGATAGCTTCTCTTGCATTGTTGGGAATGAATGACTTTTTTGTAGAATTAGTAGTATTTTTTGGAATAATTACCAGCCAAAAATATCTTCCACAATAAACTCTGATAAGTGAGATTTTGAGTAAGTGTTTACCGAATCTTCTTCTTTTGTCCAATGAAATGATTCATCAAAATAATGAGTCACCTATTCTATTGATATGGACATATCTAAGATCAACAAATGCTTTGGAGTTCCTTTGCTCAATCCTTTTCCTTCATCTTGTTGATGGATATCTCATTTGTATCCATCTTCTCTTTGTTTTCCTAGCATCTAGTGAGTTATAGACAGAGTTAGAAAAGATCAGGTTTTTTATGATTCCATCATATATGATTGAGTTGCGAAATCTCTGTATAAGTATTCTAGATCTGAAATGAATTCTTTTTGGTTAAAGATTCTCTTTCTAGTTGCTCTAAACAATTAGGAGATTCTCTGGAAGAAATATAGGGTTCTGCCTTTGGTGGGAACACTATTCGGTGGTGATCCCACTTATGAGATCAAATTAATACATTCTAAGAAGAAATATTTGAATGTCAATCTCATTGATCTCATAAGTATCATACAAAATCCCATCAATTGAACCTTTTTTTTTTCATATGAGACATTTAAGTCATACAAATAAAGAGATGTATTCATTGATAAGAGAGAAAAACCATGAATCGTGATTTCATTGATGATAAAATAGAACCTTGGGTTATGAATAGTGATTCAATTGATCATGAAGAAACAAATTTCTTGATTCAGTTCTCCACCATAATGGTAGAAAAAAGGATTAATCAAATTCTATTGAGTCTGACTTATAGTGATCATTTATCAAAGAGTAACTATAGTTACCAAATGATTGAACAACTGAGATGAATTTACATAAGATACTTAGTTGAAGTGTCTAATGAACTATGAATTCAATAGATCCTATTTAGCAAAAAGATAGATATTCCTTGCTCATTATTAGACAATCACTTATTCACAAACCTTGTGTGGGGCTAATAGTTTTTATTTCCCATCTCATGGAAAACACTTTTTCCTCCTCTTAGCCCTATCCCTTTCTGGGGGTATTTTAGTGATAGGTTGTATGTGAACTTGATGGTCCTATTTGGTCAAATACCTAACAACAAATGCCTATGTTCATCTCATTATGGTATTTTTGAACAAGTCCCGAGATGACTGTTTAAGTAGTTTTTGCAGCCCAACTCCAACTTCTAGTTTGAGAAGAATTAGGGTTAGAATTTGAGCCTAATTTTGATATGTGGGGCCCAATTTGAAATTGGAAAAGGCTGAAAATTTGAGACTAAATGCTAAAGTAAGCTATGTTGGGCCATGTAGACCACTACTCAGTCGGTCAACTGGTTCCCCAATTGGTTAACTAGTTTGGGCACGATGTGTACAAATAGGAAAAAATTCTCTTCGAATCCATCATGAATTGATAGGATTTTCAATCAAGGATATTGTAATCTCTAGATCAATCAATCGAAGATTCAAATATGAGATTTATGGCAAGAATATATCCATCAAGTCTCAAAATCAGTTCACTCAGAGACCAAAATTAGAGATCCTCTTAACCTTAGAAAAAGAGGGCTAGAGCACATAAATTTTAGAGAATTTAATATAAATTCTTAAGCAAATTTTGCATGAATTAAAGGAGAAATTCTGAAGGAGATCTTGTATTCAAGTAAGAGAGTGAGATGTCATCATTAAAGAAGCAAAAGATGTAAGGTTCCAATCCTTTCTTTGTCTTTTTTTCTCTTGTTACTCCTCCTCTTTTGTCCCTTGTGAGATTTTTGTTTTCTCGCACCTTTGCTACTACTATCCCTCCTCCTCAAGGCTTGCAGCTGCTCGCGGCCTTACTCTTCTTCAACTCTCGTATGTCTTGATTGCAAATACTCAGTAATTAGAGTTTGGATAACCAAACCAAAAAGGATCAGACACCTGAACAATACTATGGATGTCTCCTTCACAACTGTGCCACCCGGGGTCTTGCACAATAGTGAGCTCTCATTACCATTGTGGCCACTCGCAACCCCTTGCACATCTATGGACCCCATCACCACCATGCCTACTTGCAATTCCCTTTGAGCATCAATGGACTCTATCACCATCATGGCCACCCATGGCCTTGCACGCTGGCAGATCCCCACCACTACCACAACCACCCATAACCCCTTGTGTATTATGACACCACCCATTGCAAACAAACTTCAAATTTAAAGTCCACTATGAAGTTATTTGAAGATGAAAGAAAGACAATGCTAAGAACTCAATTAAAAAAGAACAGGAACAAAAATAGGTGGAACTAAATAATTAAAATTCACAACTAATCTAGGGTTAGCTTGTGGGCTTGCCCAAAAACTAATTTGACCCAGCCTTCGAGCTTGTGATAATTTAAATAATGGGCCTGCCATTGGGCTAGCCGAATGTCTATAAGTCAGCCTTCAAGCTTGAGATCATTTGGACTATAGGCCAGTCTTTCAACTCGCTGAATGTCTATAAGCTAGTCTTCAAACTTGCGATCATTTGGACCATAGATTAGCCTTCAAGCTCGCCCAATATTTATAAGCCAACTTTTGGGCTCATGATCATTTGGACTATAGGCTAGCCTTCAAGCTTATTGAACATCTACAAACTAGCCTTCAACCTTGCATTCATTTGAACTGTAGGCAAGCTTTCAGGGTCGCCAAATGCCTATAAGCCAGCCTTCAAGCTTATGATTATTTGGACTATAGGCTAGCCTTTGGGCTCACTAAACATGTATAAGTTAGCCTCTGGGCTCACAATCATTTGGACCATAGGCCAACATTTGGGCTCACCTAACATCTAGAAACTAGCGTATTAGCTCACAATCCTTCAAATTATAGGATAGCCTTTGAGCTTGCAAAATATCTATAAGCTAGTTTTTAGGCTCACGATCATTGGGACTATAGGCCAACCTTTGAACTCGCTAAACATCTATATCGCAGCCTTTGAACTCATGATCATTTGGATAATAGGCCAACTTTAGGGCTTGTCGAATGTCTATAAGCCATTCTTCAGGCTTACAATCATTTGGACTATAGGCTAACCTTTGGGCTCGCCAAACGTCTATAAGCCAGTCTTTGAGATTGTGATCATTTGGACTATAGGCTAGTCTTTGAGCTCACCAATTGTCTATATGCTAGGCTTTGGGCTCATGATCATTTGGACTATAGGCCAGCCTTTAAGCTCATTGAATATCTACAAGTCATCCTTTAGGTTCACATTCATTTGCACTATAGGCCAGCCTTCGGGCTCACCAAACACCTATAAGTCAGCCTTTAAGCTTGTGATCATTTGGATTATATGTTAGCCTTTGGGCTCACAGAACATCTATAAGTTAGCCTACTGGCTCCCAATCATTTGGACTATAAGCCAACCTTTGTGCTCACTAAATGTCTAAAAGCTAGCATGTTGGCTTACAATCCTTTGAACTATAGGCCGGCCTTTAGGCTCACTGAACATCTATAACCCAGCCTCGAACTCGCAATCATTTGGACTATAAGGTAGACTTTAGGCTTGTTGAACATCTATAAGCTTGCCTTTAGGCTCACAATAATTTAAACTATAGGTCAGCCTTTAAGCTCGTTGAACTTCTATAAGCTAGCCTTTGGGCTTATGATCATTTGGACTATAAGCTCTTGATCATTTAAACTATAGGCTAGCCTTTGAGCTCGCTGAACATATATAAGCTAGCTTGTGGGTTCACAATTATTTGGAGTATAGGCCAGCCTTCGGGCTCACTGAACATTTGTAAGGCAACTTGCAAGCTAGCAATCATTTGAACTATAGGCCAGCCTTCAAGTTTGCCAAACGTCTATAAGCCATCCTGCAGACTTGCAATTATTTATACTATAGGCCAATATTCGGGCTTCCTAAACACCTAGATGCTAGCGTGCAAGTTCACAATCATCTATTTGGATTATAGGCCTGCTTGAGGGCTCATCATAATATCATCATGACAACTTGAGAGCTCTTGAATCAAAATTGATGAGCATAAAGTTAATATTGTTGACTCAATCACAAGATTCAAGCCTATTTTACTAAGACCAGTAAACAAAATTAAATTGACTCAACCAAATCATCATACAAATCCAAATAGATAAAAGTAAGAGGACTGAAATTTGTCAACAAATTCTATTCTATCAAGATCTCGTGTACTCCCAGTTGGGTGATCGGTACCCAAACTGATCATCCAATTCTATCAAACCAGAAACAACACCACCCTAACTAGTCATTCGATTCAATTTGAAAATTGATGACTTAGATTTAGAAATTAGTCTAAATTGGGTCATGTTTTAATCAACCCAAATCTAGGTTAATTCAAAGTCGAATCAAGTTGGCTTAAAAGTAGAACCAAGTTCGAATTAAACTCTAATAGGGTCAAATAATATTCAAACTAAAGTAAAATAACTTCAAATTGAATCAAATTATGATAAGGTTCAAGTTGAATGCCAATTGAATCAAATATTATTTGAACCAGGCCATAATAGGTCCAAACAGAACTCCAAAGGGGGTTAAGCATCATTCAAGCTAAATTAGAGTGGAGTTGAATTGAAACTACATAGGAATCAAGTCAAGGCAAATTCAAATTGTACTTAAGACTACACTTGGGTCGAACCATCAAATCAAGATGAATTAAAGTCAAGTTTGAACCCAAATCTAATTAGGTCTATTTGAGGTGATTTTTGTTGCAATCAAAAGTATGATCATAATTATAACTTGTATACCATTAAATTATATCCCAAGTCTGGATCTCAATTGTATCTGAATCACAATCAAATTTAACTAAAATTTGAGTTTGATTCAGACGTGAAACATCGAGAAATTCAGCTCAAGCTAAGCCTAATTCAAGTGGGTTGAGTGGGCCTAATATTTGGACCAGAATTTAGCCCAAAATTCATCTAAAATCTGAAACAAAATGAAAAATATAAGAACTTTATAAATAGGTCCCTGTACTAAATAAATTCTTATAAAAAGGTCACTTACAAAATTATTTTATAAATAGGTCCCTGAAATAATAATTTTACTAACAAGTTTAATAAAATTCAAAAGTCACAAATCGATCTCCATAAAATTTAGAGTTTGTAAATAAACCCCCTCAAAAGATCAATAATTATAATTTGATCTTTAAAATATCTAGGATTTGCAAATAAACCCCTCAAAAATTTTATATTCTCAAATAGACCCCTACATTCCCAATTTTTTACAAAAAACTTCTTTGAGAGTTGTTTTTTATAAATAAATCAAAATTTTATTCAAAAAGGACCATGGAAGTTTCAAAAATTTTTTAAATAAGTCTTTTTTATAAAAAGAAATCCCTAAAATTTATGAAATTATAATTTGATCTAATTTTTGAAAAAAAATGTAAACAACTCTATTATAAATTTAATATTCAGAGTGAGTATATTTTTCAAATTCTCTCATCTATAGTAGATAAACTCATCCATATCTCTCCATAAACTTATCCAATGTCAAATAAATACATCCACAACAACCCAATAAAAAAAAACTCATTTGAGATGAATGAAGAGGAATTGATAAGATCCTTGATTTAAAAATTTGAACAAAGTTTATTCTAACCTGACTCGATCTTCTCAAGCCTATAAATTCCCTCATATTCCTGTGAAAAAAAAAAGAAAGAAGAGAGATTAGTGGAAGCACGTAGAGAGGGATCAGAAAGGATCAAGATGAGAGATCAGAAAGGAAGCACAACGCAAAGAGAGAATCAAAAGAGAAGAGGAGACAAGCTTTAATGAACAAAACAAGGGGACCTCTCAACTTAACATTTATTTCTTCTTCTTTGACAGATTGTCATCTTTCCCCCTTTGCTCTACTATGCCTTTGCTGGACCACTGGCGGAGCCCCACTCATCATCGGCTGACTCTCCTAGGGACAGGAGGCTACTCTACCAACCCCAACTCTAGCACCTATACCACCTTCGAGCTCCTCACACCACGTTGCTTCACCTTTGCACTACCCACAACCATCTTCATACGCCCGTCGACCTACACTCCATCGGAGGCCCCAAGTTGTGTAGCCTCACCTGAGGCATTTTGTCAAAGAGAAGATCATGTCAACCTTGGCCTTGCTTTACTAACCCATGTTGGTCACTGCTATACTAGCCTGTGATACTTCCATTGTCCCCTATTGTGCATGGAGGAGCACAGAGGTATGCCAAAAGGAAAAGTTGTGCTAGCCTCCAGCCTCTTGCCTTCTCCCCATGACAAATCCCATCACACCACTATGCACTACTTCCTCTGGAGCTTCAATTGGCACCATCCAAAACTCTAGCCTTCGAGTGCACACTCAACTAGCTTTCAGGCTCGCATTTAGCCAACCTTTGAGCTTGCACTAAGCTAGCCTTCCAGCTTGCATTCACCATACTTTGGGTTTGCACTCAACTAGCCTTCTAGCTTGCACTCAGCTGACCATTTGACTCACACTCAACTAACATTGAGGCTCACACTTAACTAGCCTTTAGGTTCAGACTCAACCAACCTTCAGGCTTACTTTTAGTCAGCCTTTAGGCTTGTACCTAACCCAGCCTTTGGGCTTGCACTTAGCTCACCTTTAAGCTCTCATTCAACTAGCCTTCAGACTCACACTCAACCAACCTTCAAACATGCACTCAAACAACCATTGGGCTCACACTAAGCTAGCCTTCAGGCTTGCATCTCAATCAATGTTCAGGCTTGCACTCATCCACATTTGAGCTTGCATTCAACCAGCCTTTGGGCTTACACTCAATTAGCCTTTGGGCTCACACCTCTACCAGCCTTTAGGCTTGCACTCAACTAGCCTTCGGGCTTACACTAAGCCAGCCTTTGGGCTTGCACTAAGCTAGTCTTTGGGCTCACACCTCAACCAGCCTGTCAGCTTGCATTCAGCCAGCCTTCAGACTCATACTCAACCAACGTTCGATCTTGCACTCGCAAGCTAGTTTTTAGACTCACACTTCTAAGGCCAATTTGCAGGCCCACACAATGTTATTAGGATAGTCTAAGGGCTCTCAAATCAAATAGAACTCAACGAACAAAATTGATTGACTTAAATGGATCATCTAATTGATCTAAATCAACCAAGTTAATGGACTAAACTTAAATTAAACTAGATTGGAATCTAAATTGAGCTAATTCAATCCAAATCAGTTCAGACTCAACCCTAATTGAGTTGAAATAGGGTTAATCCAAAAATGAATAAAGTTTAAACTAAACTTAAAAGGGATTCCTTTAGAAACTTAACTATGGAACTTTCAAGACTAAGGGATTTCTTTAAAAACTTGACTATCTCACCTTCATTTGAAAACCTAAACACCATAGTTTTAGTCTAAGGGATCTCTTTTAGAATTCGAGCACCATACTTTGGCTTAAGAGATTTCTTGGGAACTCGGATGCCATATTTTTACCCTAAGGAATTCATTTAGAAATCCAAATGCCATATTTTTGGCTTAAAAGATTTCTTTAGGAATCCAATTGTCATATTTTTAGCCAAAGGGATTCTTTTAGGAGCCTAACCATAAATCAAATCAAATTGATTAAAATCAAAGTCAAGACCAAACCTAGACCAAAACTAAAAAGAATCAAGTCTAAGCCTAAACCAAAACCAAAATTGAGCCCAAGCCCAAATTAAAACTAAATTCAAATCAAATCTAAGCTTGAACCAAAATCCAATCATCTTGAACCTAAACCAAAATTGGGTCAAATCTCAACAACAACCAAGTAGAACTTGAACCTGAATAAGGTCAAATCTAAACTAGAACTAGGTTAAAAATAAACTAGAACCAAGTCATTCCCCGAATTAAACCATCTTAAACCTAAATCATGAAGTAAAATCAGGTCCAAGATGGGTTGAACTTGAACCAGCATGATTCAAACTTAAACACAATTAGCATCCACTATGGGTCAAATCCAAATCTATTAAGGTTCAAAACTAAATCTACTGAGAGTCCAACATGGATCAAACCAAATCCATCAAGGATGTCACCCAAACCCAATAAGGGTCCAACATGGGTCAAACTCAAATCCATTAAAGTTTGAAAGCAAACCCATTGAGGGTCCAACATGGGTCAGACCAAATAAATTAATGATCAAACCCAAACCCAATAAGCATCCAACATGGGTTGAATGCAAAGCTATTAAGGTTCACCCCCAAACCCAATGAGGTTCCAACATGGTTTATACCCAAACCTAATAGGGATCCAAATGGGTAGAACTTGAACATATTAAGGGATCAAATCTCGATCTAATAAGAATCCAACATGGGTCAAACACTCAATCCAATAAGGGTAAATCCAAGATCCATTAAGGATCCATTAAGAGCCCAACAAGGGTTGAACCATGATCCATTAAGGATCCATTAAGAGCCTAACAAGAGTTGAACCAAGATCCATTAAAGATCCAACAAGCACCCATTAAGGGTTTGACTAAGGATCCAATGAAAATCCATTAAGAGTTGGATCTGAGATCCATTAAGGATCAAATAAGAACCCAAGAAAGGTTAGATCCAAGATCCATTAAGGATCCAATAAGAACCCATAAGGGTTGGGTTCGAAATCCATTAAGGACCAATAAGAACCTGACAAGGGTAGGATCCAAGATCTAATAAGGATCAAGTCCAAGGTCTGATGAGATACAACATAAGGTTGTATTCGACTTAGATTAAATTAAATCAAACTTAAGTCAAAATCAAGTCTAAATATTGAACTGAATCAAGTCAAACTTGAACTTAAACTAAGTCAAAACATCGAATTAAATCAAATTGGACATGAATCAAAACCAAGTCAGAATATTAAACTAAATCAAATTAGATTTGAAGTAAAACTAAGTTTAAATATTTAATTGAATCAAATTAGACTTGAATCAAGACCAAGTATGAACATTGAATTGAATCAAACCAAACACAAACCAAAATTATGTTTGAATTATAAATTGGAGTTGATTGACAACAAATTCAATGCTTTTGATGACTGCTCAAATTCAATCAACAACAAACCAAAAAACATCATCAATTGTTAAATTGAAAATCATCAACATAACCCAGGGCTACTAACCATTTTCAAATAAAACTAAGGTAGGCTTGAACACATTTAGTCAGTTAGCCAAATATTGTGTTCGATGAAAGTTAATCAACATAAGCAAAAAGCTATTGCCAACACCTTAAACTCACTAACACAAGGAAAAAAGTTGTCAGTAATGGATCAAATCTAATCAACAACAAGCCAAAAAGGTCATCAATTATTAAATGAAGATTGTTAATATAAGCCAAGGCCGCTAACCATTCTCTTAAATCAAATCGAACTAAGACAGGCTTGAACTCACTTAGTCAATCAGTCAAATGCCATATTCAAACAAAGTCAATAAAAAACAAGCATAAATTCATTAGTAATACTTCAAGCTCAGCCAACACAAGCATAAATGTCATTGGTGATACTTCAAAACCTAATTGACACAAGTTAAAAACAGACTATTGATTATCAAGTTGAGAATGTTTAGCGTAAGACGGGGTCACTATTATTATCTCAAATCAAATTGAATTAAGGCAGGCTTAAACTTCCTTAATGAGGCATCCAAATGGTATGTTTGATGGAAGTCAACTAACAACAAGCATAAAGTTGTCAGCAACACTTCAAGTTCAAACTTAATCAACACAAGCCAAAAAGGTCATCGATTATCAAACTAAAATAATTAGCATAAGCCAAAACTATTAATTATTCTCTCAAATTAAAATGGAAATAAGGTAGACTTGAAGTTGCTTAGTCAGTCAACCAAGCACTCTATTCGAAGAAAGTTAATTAGCAAAAGCATAAAGCTAACAATGATGCTTCAAGCTCAATTGATACAAGCATAAAATTTATTGGTGACACTTCAAACCTAAGCAAAAAAGGCCATTGATTATTGAATCAAGGATGATTAGCATAAGCCAAAGTTACTAATCATTCTCCCAAATCAAATTAAGGTAAGGTAGACTTCAACTAGCTTAGCCAGTTAGCCAAGTGCTCGTGTTCAAATGAAGTTAACTGACAAAAGCACAAAGTCATCAGCAATACTTCAAATATAATTGACACAAGCATAGGAGCTATCAGTGACACTTGAAATCTAATCAACAATAAGTTAGAAGCCATTAATTATCAAATCAAGAGTAGTTAGCATAAGTCAAGGCTGCACACCATTTTTCTCAAATCAAAGACCAAAGGAAATTAGTTGACAACATGTATAAAGTCATTCATGATACTTTACACCATAATAGAGTCAACTGACACAAGCCAACACAGTTAATCATATCCTAAAATCAAAAAAATTTATTAGAATCCACCAAGGACCAAATCAAGCACCCATCTGGGTCAAATTCCACTCGATCAAGTGCATGAAAGTAGGGCAACGTAAGCATCAAGCCTTTCCCAATCCCTTACTTATTTCATATTTCTTATGATTATGGATTTAAATTCATTAAAATATAAAGTGAGGTAATACCCTTATTTCAACCATGTACCCCTCTTTAAATTAATCAAATTCTACTTTTATTTCTTTGTCACTATTTTATTATATAAATTTCTCACTTTAAGAGCTCCTTGACAATTATTATGGTAATTAATGATAGAGTCTTGCACTTATTGGAAGTCATGTCCTCAAACATCTTGATTGTGCACTCAAAACCCACCAAAGTTTTATTTGTTATTTTAAGATTGCTTCTTGGGGCTCTTTAGCTATCCCGGGTCACAAGTAAAATAATGTAAATCAAGTAAGAAAGTGTGCACCATGATATAACATGGTTCAAAGACCAACTACTCCTACTCCATGACCCTTGCCTCATTCTTGAGAACTTCAACTCTTCACTAGAGTGTCACTTAGTGGGCGAAACTAACCCCCTACAATTGCTCTAGCTCTAACTATTAGGATTAACTTCAATTCGGAGCATGAATCTCTCAACTACTCCAAACAACCTTGGAGTGTTTACACTTGATGAGAAGGATGAAGATTAATACTTTTACCTCACTACAAGATCCCTCAAAAGGAGAATGTGAGATCAAAGTTGGCCACCCGGGGTAGTGAAGACCACAAGGAGCGATCTTGAATCACAAATTAGGATTTGTTTTAATTTAAAGTGTGCTATTAGGTGTTGTAGGAATATGAATTTCAACAGGTGCAAGCTCCTATTGTTAATTACCCCAATGATTATCAAGAACCTCCTAAAGTTAGAAATCTAGCTAATAAAATAAAGACACAAAAAAAGAAAAGAAGAAAGCATTCAATTGATTTTAAGAAATGATACATAATCTAAGCAAGGGTATACCCTCACTTTACAATGAATTTCAATGTAGAATTATATGAAATATGAAAGAAATAGAAAAAATAAAAGAGAAAGAGTGGAGAAGAAGCTTTGATGTGTGTTGTTGCCTCACTTCCCCTGCACTGGACCATATGGTGTTTGACTCGAATCGACTTAGTCTTTGGCAAGTATTGATGCCATCATCCAATGGGATGTGGAAGGGAATAGGAGAAGTTCAAAGTGTTTTTGTTAGCCAATAAGGCAATAAGTTTATTATTTAAAGTGTTTCTGTTAGCTAATGAGACCTAGATAATAACTTCTTTAGTTTTGAAGTGCTTCCATAGCCAATAAGGCATAGACGCTGCATCACAAGTAGCTCATAAGGTCGGGTATAGCTTTGAAAAGTGCATCGCCAACTACTTTTGGGATTGACTAACTTGATCGGTGTGTTACCAATTGCTTATGGGGTCGACTAGCTTGAAGGATGCATCACCAACTACTTCTGGGGTTTGCTAGCTTGAAGAGCACATCACCAACTATTTTTATGTTGGCTAACTTGAAAAGGTGCATCATCAACTACTTCTAGGGTTGACTAGTTTAAAGTATGGCCAACAGCTTTGAGCATATTGTTGGTTGACTTCATTGATTTGGTAGCATCACTAATGGCTTAGTGTGTTGGGTATAGCTTCAAAGTGTGGTCAAAAGCTTGGAGCATGTTAGTGATTAACTTCTTTTGGTTTGCAACATCACTAATGGCTTATGAGGTTGGATATAGCTTTGAAGTGTAGCCAACAACATTAAGCGTGTTGGTGATTAACTTTGTTTAAACAATGCATTATGGTTGACTGACTAAAAGAGTTTAAGCCTACCTTAGTTTGGTTTGATTTGAAGAGTTGCCTATGCTTTTGGGTTGGATTTGCTTGGAAAACATGTCATCAATGGCTTCTAGTTTGACTAGCTTCAAAGTGTGACCAACAACTCTGAGAGTGTTGACAATTAACCTTTCTGGTTTGATAGAATCACCAATAGCTGATAGAGTTGGGTATAATTTTGAAATATTGCTAAAGGCTTTTGTTGAACACTAAGCAATACTCAGTCTGACCTTATTTAGTTCTATTCTAACTAATTTTGGTTTAGGTTAGGATGGTAATATCACCCTTTATTCATTACCTTGGAGTATTGTCGAGCATTTAGTGCACCCAGTGGAACTTGATTTGACCCTATTCCATTTTGTCAAGACTAATATAGTTTGGATTCTAGTTTGATTTCATTTAGCTTGAGTCAAGTTCAACCTTGTGTGGGACCTTTGTCAAGTTCTAGTTTCTATCTTGATGAACTTCACTTCAAGTTCAAGTCAATTTAGTTCAACTTAGTTTCAATTCAAGCTCAACCTGGCTTGTTTCTGGTTTAAATTTGAGTTTGCTTTTTTGGACTTGATTTAATCCAATTAGGATTTTATTTGAGATTAGTTCAAATCTAGATTGGATTTTATTTGAACTTAACTTGATTTTAAATTAACCCATCTTGAGTCTGATTATGATTAAGTCTAATTTTATTTGGTTTAGGTTAACTCAATTTGGACTTTTTAGAGTTCAGTTCAATTTGGTATTTAGTCCATTTGTTTGATTAATTTAAATCCATTTAGGCCAGATTGGCCTTTGACAATTTATTTTGATTGAATTACTTCACATTAGTCAATATGATTTGAGGGTCTTTAGCTATTTATGATGATTTTAAACATACTCATAGCCTGACTTTAAATATGTGAACTTGAAGGTTGGCTTAGTTTGTAAGCTCAAAAGCTAGCTTAGTGTGAGCCCAAGTGGTGATTGAGTGCGAGATCAAAAACTAGCTTAGATGCAAGCCTAAAGGCCAGCTAAGTGTAAGCCCAAAGATTGGCTTGGATGCAAGCACAAAAGTTGGCTAGATGTGAGCCTAAAGGATGGGTACGTGTGAGCCCAAAGACTGGCTTTGATATGAGCTCGAAGGTTGGCTTGAACATAAGCCCGAAGGCTAGCTTGGATGCGAGTTGGAAGACTGGCTGAATGTGAACTCAAAGGCTAGCTAAGTGTGAGCCTAAAGGTTAGTTAAGATGTGAGCCCAAAGGCTAGATAAGTGTGAGCCCAAAGGCAGACTGAGTGGGAACCCAAAGGCTAGCTAAGTGCAAGCCCAAAGGTAGGTTGGGGTGCTAGCCCAAAGGCTGACTAAGTGCGAGCCTGGACACTATCTATGTAAGCTCAAAGACTAGCTAAGTGCGAGCCCAAAAGTTGGCTGGGGTGTGAGCCTGAAGGCTAGCTAAGTGCGAGTTGGAAGGCTGGCTAATTGTGAGCTTGAAGGTTGGTTGAGTGTGAATCCTAAGGCTAATAGAGTTTGAGTCTAAAGGTTAGCTAAGTGTGAGCCCAAAGACTGGCTGAGTGTGAGCCCAAAGGCTAGCTGAGTGCAAGCCCAAAGGCTAATAGAGTGCGAGCTCGAAGGCTGGCTGAGTGGAAGCTCGAAGGCTGGTTGAGTGCAAGCCCAAAGGCTGATTGAGTGTGAGCTCGAAGGTTGGCTCAAATGTGAGCTTGAAGGCTGGCTGAGTGTGAGTCCAAAGGGTGGTTGTGTTCAAGCCCAAAGGCTAGTAAAGTGCAAGCTCGAAGGCTGGTAGAGTGCGATCCCTAAGGCTGGATAAGTGCGAGCCAGAAGGCTGATTGAGTGAGAGCCCGAAGGCTGACTGAGTACAAGCTTAAAGGCTAGCTGAGTGTGAGCCCAAAGACTAGCTTAGATGCAAGCCTAAAGGTTGGCTGATTGCAAGCCCAAAGACTGGCTGAGTGCGAGCTTGAAGGCTAATTGAGTGTGAGCCCAAAGGTTGGCTTGTGGTGATGGGGATTTGCCTTCCTTGAGGGACCGTGGGTGGCCGTGGGTTATGTCAAGAGTCCACCGTCTTCATCACCATCTTCATTGCCATCTTTGAGGGGCCATGAGTGGCCACAGTGATGTTGAGAGTCTACCATTATGCTAAAGATTGCAGGTGGCCACAATATCGAAAGCTCTCACTTTTTGTTATTTTTGCCAAATTTTTATTTTTCTCTTTTTTCCATTTTTTCGACATAACAATTTTTTTTTATTTTTTTTCTTCTTCTTCCTCAAACCCAAAACTTTTATCCTCTATTTTGGTTGAATTTTTTTGGGCTGCACAACAAGTTTTTTGAAATATTTTTTCATATTTCCTTTTCTTCTCATGTTCTTCTTTCCTCTTGTCTCCTATTCCTCTTCCACTTGAGCTCTACTAGGCCAAGGTGGCCTGGTCTCCTCTCTAACTGGATCCAGCCAAAAATGACCAGATCTAGGCTGGCTTTCTAGCGACAAGGTGGGGGGCAGCTTTGCCCCGCATCTCATAGCCAGATCTGGTCATCATTAGCACTAATAATAGTAGGTTTCAACCAGGCAGAGCAGGCTTGACAAAGAGGCAACATGGGCATAGGTACAACTCTGGCAATTTGTAGATGGATTGGATGAGGGTAGGGGAAAGCTCGGAGGCAAAGGCTAGTGGACAATGAGTCTGGTGGGCACGCGGGGCTCGACCGGCGATGAGAAAGAGTGCCTAAGGCACAGTTGGCATGGGGGTCACCCTTGCAGGTAGGCAACAACGGTGGGACAGGTTGATGAGGATTTGCAATTCTAGGGTTGGGGCACAATGCAGGGAGGTATCGGAGGTTGATCATGGCCTGGGACAAAGATGGCCAAGGCTGGCCATCTCCAACTAGATTTGATTCTTAATGGTAGCAGATGGCCAGAGAAGGGGACTGGTCATTGGTGAGGTGGTACCCTTTGCGAGTAGGTGTGATGGGTTGCAATGTAGGGGAAAGGGTAGGCCTTCGGTGATTTTACAAGGTAGAAGGAGTTGGCAGTAATGGAGGTTGAAGAGGCGGAGGGACTGGCCGCATGAGAGCATAGCTCGAGTGAAAGCTACAAGGTGATGGCCGGAGGGGATGCAACAAGGAGCCACTACCAAAAAGAAAACCAAAGAAAGAAGAAAATAAGAGAAGCAGCAAATAAGACAAGAGCTTACAATTTTTTTTCTTCCTTTCTAGTTGGATTTCGGCCTTTGATACGCTCTCCCTTCTTAATGATCTCTCTGTCTTCTTTACAATTTCTCCCCAATTTTTTGATCTTTGATCTCCTTTTTTTGTAGTTTCCATGAGTTTTTATAGGTTGGTGAAGATCGGATTGATCTTCGTTCGAAATTTTAAACTCGTGATTATTTATTGATTTGAATTAGTTATGGATGTGGTTGGATTGGATGAGAATGTTTGGTTTGAAATTTGATAAGTCTATAGATGGATATGGATAAATTTATTTGATGTAGATGATGAAATTTGAAAATTGTACATATTTCGGATACTAAAATTTAGGGGGTTATTTGTAATTTTTTTCAAAAATTAGACTAAATTATAATTTTAGGAATTTTAGGAATATTTTTATAAAAGGAAATTGTTTGCAAAGTTTTGAAACTTTTGGTCCTTTTTAAATAAATTTTTGACTTATTCACAAATAAAGATTTCTATAGAACTTATTTGTAAAAAGTTGAAATTCTGAGGGCTTACTTATAAATATAAAATTTTAGAGGGGTTTCTTTGTAAACCTTAGAATTTATATGAACCAAGTTATAATTATTGATCCTATGAGGGGCTTATTTACAAATCCTAAGTTTTGCAGGACTAATTTATAATTTTAAAATTTTATTGAACTTTTCTATAAAGTTTTTATTCGAGCAATCTATTTGTAAGAATAATCCGGCCAAGGACTTATTTATGAGGATTTATTTGATTCAGGGACCTATTTATAAAATTCTTATATTTTGTCATTTTAGCCCAAGTTTTAGATGAATTTTGGGTCCAATTCTAGTCTAAAAATCCAGTCTAATTATCCTATTTGGATTAGACTAAGCTTAAGTCCAAATTCCCAATGATTTATGTCCAAATTGGGTTTAACTTTTGGTCAAACTCAGATATGATTTAAGTCTAACTGAGACCCATATTTGAACCATAATTTAGTAATATAAAAGTCTTATTTTTAATCATATTTCAATTAAATTTAATTATGACAAAAATTATCGCAAAGAAGCTAAGGGACACGGGCTTTGAAGATTTGAAAGCTAAGGAACAAAGCTTAGAGCTCTTGGAGGCTAGTGGGTTATTGAGAGCTTGTTATCTTAGATGTAGATTACTCAAGAATGTACAAAATTAGTTCAATGAACAAGTCCCAAGCCTTTAAATATCCATTTAGGGGAGAGCTAGCTGTTACTAGCTTTGCTTTGCCAATTTGGGTGTTTAGACCAAAAGGCTCAAGGGCTTGACATATCCTAATGGTTAAATTTAACTGATCATTGTAATTGATATCACAGGTTCAAATTTCTGCTGATCAGGTTTGAGCACTCGACTATTAGTTCAAGTGTTTGGACGAGACACCAAACATCCAAAATCTGAACATAAGAACCCAAAAATTGTAGCTTCTAAATCTTTGGGCGTCCAACCCTAGGGTTCAAGCATTCAAATTAAGAAGTTGAGGCATCCAAAGTTAACAAAAAAATGTACTAATTCACTATAATTTTAGTTCCTAGTTTGGCATCTTCTCAAAACTAACCTTGGATAAATGATGAGATAGTGAAGGCATTTCAGGATGAGTTTGAATATTAGTCAAGATTCTAACCTAAGAATTCAAATTGCAAATCTTCAACTCAAACAAATAAAAAATCTAAACCTAGTGAGCTATCTCTTGAGCTATCTTCAACCCATCTTTAATTTTTCAAGTTTCGTCCATTGATCAACCATCTCACCACATCTTCAATGATGTCTTTATGTTCAATCAAACTTGAGGTCTCCAAATGGGCTTGATTTTCATTTTTGGATCAACTTGGCTACAAGCTACACATACTCTGAGATGGAATCAAATACAAAGCTTATTCATTATTAAAAGTATAAAGGACAATAATCTCCCCCTATTTGATGATGACAAACCCTCATAAGTATAAAATACATAATGTAGTTTGTTAAAGAAAATTTTTAAAATTAAAGTATTTTAACATAACTAGAGTCATGCATACATGGATATAACATGGATAAGAGTCCTTTTTATTATACAAATTCATTTTAACATTTTATAAGCACAAAAAGTAGGACCCCCCCCTGCCACAAACACCACCCCCCCCCCCCCCCTCCCCTCTTAACTATATTAACTCCCACTGTTCATTTATCTATATTTTCTCCCCATTTTGACATCAGAAAAGGTCATACATAAGGAAAGACGAATATGAAAACAATGGAAGCATCCATAATAAAATAACCCATAAAAAAATAGAAGCATCAATGACACTATAAAGACACAAGATAATAGATAGATCTGCAGTCATATAAATCCAAATGGGATCCATAAAAGCCAAAACATCCACAAACCTAAATAAGGATCCAAAATATAGAACCAAGTCATGAACCACCAACCATCCATAAACACATCATCCAAACATAGAGGCAAGCCAACACATAGAAGGGCACAAAATAAGATATGAAAGCTCTAAGAGCTCAATCCCTACCCAAAATGGTCCATGAAGGTGGTCAGCAACCCCCTTTAACTGGTCTAGATGCTCCATGGTATGCTAGGACCCCGTATTGACTAGTCCCTCAAGATGATCCAAGCACTTAGTAAGCTTATCCAACCTCAAATCGATAGGTCGGCAAGAAGGTTGAGCATCCATAACCTCATGAGCAGCTCATGCTCAGCATGCACTGATCCATGAGTACTAGCAGTAGTAGGAGTGGGCTCGGCCTTTGGTGGGTGCCCAGTATCGTGTCTAGATGGTATTGCCATTCTCCTGGGGGCAGAATCCCATGTGGTGGAGAGAAGCTCTAAAAAAGGTATGTGGAGGGGTATGGTGATGGAGTGGGCCCTGGGAGGTGGAGACTACTTGAAAATGGTGAAAGATATGAGTAATGATGCTAGGGTAGCCAAGGACTATGGTGAAATGAAGAATATAATAGGCCATATGATATTGGATGATGTAAATAAGGTTGACCAATCACCTAGTCAAAAGATATAAAATCATGAAGAGCTCAAGGTATGAGACCTCATCAAGATGTCTGCCTTTAAGAGGAGGGTGTAAGCAAGAATTTGATGGATAACATTGGATCAAAGAGGGAGGAGGTTAGAGGATAGAGCCTTCATCATGTGCAGAGCTTGTGCATAGTTCTTCTCAAAGACTTTTTTAGCAGCCTCAGAGAAAAGTGAGGAGAAAGTCTGCTCTGGATCATTGCTGAGTGAAGGTGACCACTTCTTCCTCAGTGGGAAATCCTAAGATCAATCCTAAGAGGTTAGAATTAATAATAATTTGGACATCCTCATAATAAAATGTGAGGGTCATGTGGCTATAATCAAAGGTAGCATTGGAGTAGAAAATCCACACATCCTTCTCATTGTTGGCTTCATGGGAGGAGACTATGTCTAGCCACCTTTGAGTAACAAAAAGGGTGGAGAGGTTTAGAAAGGCTAGCTCAATAAAATTTATAATACATGAAGAGAAGACCCTAGCACTAGCAAATCAGTCCTTAAAATGAGCAAAACTATTCATAGAATGAAATCGGGGATGAAATTGAGCTCCCTCACCAGAGGTAGAAGTCATGGACCACTTGCACTTGGAGATGGGGGTTTTGGTGGGAGGAGGCATGGTGAAGTCGAAGAGGAGTGCTTGAGGATGGAAGAGGAATGTGAAGGGAGCCATGTGAAAGCCTTTGGAATGCTGGAGGGCTGGAGAAGACAAATCACACAAGAGAAAATGAAAGGAATAGGGCAGCTAACTAGGGCTTTAAGCATGAAATGTCATGTTCAAACATCTAAATAGTCGTATTTAGGCATTCAAAGATAAGAGACAAAAAGTATCTTAGTAGTTAGTCTTTTGAAAAGGTTATCTTCAGACATCTAAACAGCCCTATTTTAGGAGATTGAAGAATTGCAAAGAGAGGGCAGACAATTGTTCAAAGTTCAAGCTTCCAAAATGTCCTATTTCGAATATCTGAACTTGAAAGGTAGAGAAAAGGTTTCTTAGCCAATAAAGATACTAGTCAATCAAAAAGCATACTCAATCAACTCAAGCAAGTTATAAAACACTAATTTTATTATGAATGAAACAAAATTGTATCTCAACCAATGGTTTTGTGAAATATTCAAAAGTTGTCCTTTTTGATACATGATCCGTAATAAAATGATATCAAATATCAATGTATTTAGAATGAGAATGTAGTACTAGAATTTTGGAAAAACTAATAATAGTAGTATTGTCATAATAAATTAGTACATTTGAAAATTTACAATCACAATCTTGAAGTATTTACCTCATCTAAAGGATTTGTGAGCAATAGCACCTTGCAGCTACATTTTTAGTGTCAACGTAATAAAGGCCATTGATTTTTGTTTCTTAGAACTCCATCAGAATAGAGATTTTTCAAGAAACTAGCACATACCACTAGTACTCTTTCTATCCACATGACATTCGGCATAGTCCTCATCACAAAATCCAGTTAAGTCAAAGCAATCACCTCTTGGATACTACAATCCTAAATCTAGCGTGCCTTTAATATATCTAAGTATATGTTTCACAACAACAAGATGATATTTCCTAGGAGATGCTTGAAATCTAGCACATAAGCAAACACTAAACATAATATTGGGTCTATTTACAATAAGGTATAATAAACTATTAATCATACCAATATGCCACTTTTTATCAACCTTTTCATGATCTTCATCTTTGTTCAACTTAGTTGAAGGACTCATTGGGATTCCTATTTCCTTAGTTTCATCCATGTCAAACTTCTTGAGTAGTTCTTTGGTGTATTTTTCTTGATTGATGAAGATCCCATCTTTCAATTGTTGCACTTGGAGTCCAAAAAAGAAGTTTAATTCTCCCATCATGCTCATCTCAAACTCCTCCTTCATAGTGCTCGTGAACATCTCACGTAAATTTTCATTAGTAGCACAAAATATAATATAGTCAACATAAATTTGTACTACTAATAAGTCATTATTTATTTTCAAAAGAAATAATATGGTGTCTACACAACATCTTGTAAAACCATTTAAAATCAAGAAGGAACTTAGTCTCCAATACCAAGCTCTTGGAGCTTGCTTAAGACCATATAGTGTCGTCTTCAGTTTTAGAGCATGGTTTGAAAATCTTAAATTCTCAAATCCAGGAGGTTGATCAACATAGGTTTCTTTGGATAAAAAACCATTAAAGGAAGCACTTTTAACATCCATTTGAAATAGTTCAAAACTTTTAAAATATGCAAAGGCAAGTAAAATACGAATGGATTCCAAACAAGCTATGGGTGCAAAAGTTTCTTCAAATTAATACCCTTGGCTTGCTTGAAACCCTTGGCCACTAATCTATCCTTATTTCGGATCACAACACCATTTTTGTCTAGCTTGTTCCTATAGACCCATTTGGTACCAATAATGGGTGGTCATTTGGTCTTGGAACAAGCTCCTAAACTTGATTCCACTCAAATTGATTTGATTCTTCTTGCATAGCAAGAATCCAACTTGAGCTTCATCAAGATTTTTGGGTTCAACTTGATAAAGAAAAGCAATATTATAGGGATTGTATCTTATAGCATGTCTAGTTTTTACCCCTTTGGATTAGATAGAATGTGGCCATAGGAATGTAGCGAGTTAAAGCTCATGGGCCACTTCTAGCTATTTGATGCTCCTCAAGTAGGGGACTCTTTATGAATCCAAACTCATTTGTGTTATTTTTGCAATAATAATTGCATTTTAATTTTGAAGATGTAGAATTTCAAGCCTTTACAAAAGTTGAATTGGTACATTTAGATTTTGAAGAAGATATTAAACCAAGTCTGGATCTACTTAAAACATTCATTTTGATTTTTCAAAATCATGGTCAAAATAGTATTTCCATAAAATTTTTTTTTTTTAGTTTTTCTCAAATCCACGTTTTTCATTGAAGCTTATGAGACCCTTTTTGCAATCACAAGATAAGTTGGAGAACTTTAAAATAAGATTTGTCTTTTTAAGAAGCTCAATCTCCTTTTTATAATCACAAGACTTTGTAGAATATCTCAATGAATCAAAATCACTCTCAATTAAATTCAACTTATTTTTCAAGGATGTTTGCTTGAGAGAATTATCTTTCATGTCTAGCATATAGATTTTCAAAAGCATCTTGTAATTTATCAAAGGATAAGTCACATACCTCATCCTCAATGACCATGAAGCACAATTTGGTTATTTCTCCATTGGATGAGGCATCCTCACTCTCTTCCTCCAAGTTGTCCCATGTAGCCACCATTGCCATCTTTTTATTTTCTTTGTACTTCCCTGATTGAGGGTTAAGAGGGCACTTGGCGATCATGTATTTATGTCTCTTGCATTTGAAACGCATGGGCACATCCTCATCTTCTTCATTGTTATAGCTCTTCTCATTCCTTGTAGGTCTCCTTGGCATGTGCCTCTTCTTTAGAAACTTCTTGAATTTTCTAGTGATGAGAGCCATTTCTTCATCACTATCTTCCTCCTCATCATCAATAGAGTCCTTGGTCTTGAGAGCTATGCCTTTCTTCTTCGTGTCTTCATTATCCTCTTGGCTTCAGTCTATCACAATCATCTCACGGGTGATTGGTGACCCCACGAGTTCCTCTAATGGTAGTTTTTGAGATCCTTTGCCTCTTGAATCATGGTCACCTTGGGATCCTATGACCTACGATGACACCTTAACACCTTTCTTACCATTTTGTCATTAGTGTAAGTTTTTCCAAGAGATTTTAAGCTATTAATATATTAGAAAAGCGAGTAAATATTTTAGTTATCAACTCATTTGATTTCATTCTAAAGAGTTTATATTGGTTTCCTAATATATTCACTTTAGATCCCTTGATATGCCTTGTACCTTCATGGGCAACCTCAAGGTAATGCCAAGTCTCATGAGGTATCTTATAAATACTAATATGGTTAAACTCATTAGGATCAAGAGCACGATAGTGTATGTTCATTGCTTTAGCATTTAGAGAGTCAATTTTCTTATCATCATCATTCCATTTGGCTCTAGGTGTGGGAACCCTCACCCCATCAATTATTTTGGTGGGTAGAGTGTATCCCTCATCTACTATATGCCATAAGTTATAGTTAATAGCTTTAATGAAAATCCAAATGTGTTACCTCCAATAGTTAAAATAAGTTCCAATAAAAAGTGGAGGTCTACTAGTGGATTATCCCCCTTGTAGAGATGTTGGAACACTGACATTTGCCAAAAGGATTGATCGAAGGCTCTAGGTGATTAAACCAAAATAAGAGCAACATGCTTTGATACTAATTGTAAGCCCAAAAATTCACCTAAGAGAGGAGAGGGGGAGGGGGGGGGGGGGGGGGGGGGGGGGTGGGGTGGGGCGTTGATGAATTGGGTTTTAAGAGAGCAAATAACAATTTTTAATAGAAACCAAAACCAATGCAATCCACAAGTGCAATAATGTAAATCAAGTAAGAAAGTGTGCACCATGATATAACCTACTTTCAAAACCAACCATTCCAACTCCATGGCCCTTGCTGCATTTTTGAGGACTTTAACTCTTCACTAGAGCATCACTTTATTGGTGAAGCCAACCCTTTACAATTGCTCTTGCTCCAACTGCCAAGACAAACTCCAATCCAAAGCTTGAATCTCTCAGCCATTTCAAATAACCTTGGAGTGTTTACACTTGATGAGAAGGATAAAGGTTAATAGTTTTGCCTCATTACAAGATCTCTTAAAAGGAGAACAAGGACTCTAAAAATTTAAAAGTTGAAGAATAAAGCTTAGAGCTCTTGGAGGCTAGTGGGCTATTGAGAGCTTGTTATCTCAATCTAGGTTGCTAAAAAATGTGCAAAAGTACTTTAATGAACAAGCCCCAAGCCCTTAAATACCCGTTTAGGGGAGAGCTAGATGTTACTTCCTTTACTTTGCAAGTTCGGCAGTCTAGACCATAAGGTTTGAGCATTCGACACATCCCAATGGTCAAATTTAACTAGCCATTGTAACTAATGTCATAAGTTTAGATGTCTATTAATTATTTTCAGGTGCTCAATCATTATCATTTTAGGTGCCAGACCATTACAAGTTTGGCATTGAATCAAGACACCAAACATCCAAATTTTGAACATGGAAAATCCAAAATTTATAACTTCTGAATCTTCAGACATCCAATTCCAAGCTTTGGGCATCTAAAGTTATTAGTAATTTCAGAGTTATTTCTACTAGAGTCAATCATCCGAACTAGAAAGTTTGAGCATTCAAAGTTAACAGAAAAAATCTACTAGTTCATTATAACTTTAGTTCCCAGTTTGACATCTTCTCAAAATTGACCTTAGATAAATGATGAGCTGATGAAGGCATTCTAATATGAGTTTAAGTATTAGCCAAAGCTATAAACTAAAAATTCATATTGCAAATCTTCGACTCAAACAAATAAAAGATCTAAAACTAGTGAGCTCTCTTAAGCCTTCTTCAAGTTATCTCTTGAGCCTTCTTCAAGCCATCTTTAATTCTTCAAGTACCATCTATTGATCTACCATCATGCCTCATCTTCAATGATCTCTTCATGTTCATCCACACTTATGGCTTCTGAATGGACTTGATCTTTATTTCAGGACCAGCTTAGCTATAAGCTACACATGCTCAAGATGGAATCGAATGCAAAGTTTATTCATCATCAAAACTATAAAGGGAAATAGTTAGTTTATCCACAATATTGATGTTTAGCTTATATAATAACTTGAGTAAGCCTTATGGGACCTTTGTAATAAAGAGAGTATTTTCTTTAGATCTCCATTGTTATCTTCATCATAAGAATAGCCACTTAGGTAGAATTATGGAGTTTCCTCATTTGAAACTCTTTGTCACTTGCTAGATGAGGGGGGCCCAATATCAAACTAGCAATCTATTTCTTTACTTGACTGATGGAAGCAAACCCTTTATCGGCATGAGATGTTCAATAATATTTTGCATCATCATAGTGTACTTCATGAATATCAAAAGGATATACATCTCTTTTAATTTGATATTCTTCACTATCCTCAAAGTATCTGAGACTTTAATGTAAGGCTAATGGCATTACTTTATTTTCATGGAGCCATGGCCTTCCTAATTGTGCTTTGTATGAAGCATCAATGTTGATCACATAGAACTTAGTGCCAATCGTTAATTTGCCTATCTTCAAATGTATGGTTATAGCTCTAAGAGCTTTTTGACCATTTTGATTTAACCCTTGGATAGTTATAATTTTGGACAATAGGTGGCACACATCTAAAGCTAAAGCCTATAAAGTATGGAGAGTCATCAAATTGATTGAGGAACCTAGATTGATGAGAATGCAATTGATTTCAATCCCATAACTATTCCCAATGATATATAATGGCCTATTATGGTCTGTCATCCCCTATAGTAAGCCATCATTTGTGAGAGTGATGGTGAGAGTTCAATGAGTATAATAACTCTTTCATGTTTTTTCTATCAAGTACTCCTAATAATCAGTTGGGTTTTGCAAGATATACATCAATGTGTCTCTACATTCTTGAGATATCATTAGGGTAACAAACACACTTTACATGGTAAGGATTTTCTTGAGCTAAGCTGCTATGTTGTACTTCACTTTCTTTGGTGTAGGTTCAGCTTATGAAGACTATGCATCCTCATTTATCTAAATTTCTTTTTCTTTGTCATTGTCCTTGGGGATATTTTTGTCTCAACATTGGGACTCACCTGGAGGGTAACACTTTAATGCTCTTAAGTTGTACTTGATTTGCATTTCTCAATTGGCTTTTAGTATCTTAAGACTAATAGGACTCTTCTTCAAAGTCATATGATGAAAAGCAATGGTTCCTTACTCCAAGTTGGTTGTTTTCTAGATGCATTTGGAGGATGTGGCTAGTGATAATCATGCTATCTATCATCAAAATTGGGTAGATGGGGTTTCCTAGTTAAGAGATCTTCAGAACCCTTTGGATGAACCTTCTACTTTATTGGTTGGCATAACCTTCCCTAGAATTTTATATTTGGCCCATTTCTTCCATGAATGTTAGGATTGGCTTAATGTAGGTGTTGGACAAGCATCAAAGTTAGCTTTTCTGATCCTTTCCTAAAATGCCTGCTTCTTTTTTTGGCACTTACTAGTATAGGGCCTCCCAAAGAGGTCATATAGTTGTTTTGATTTGGACACAAAATCATATTCATCATTTATGTCATGTATATATAACTCACTAAACCTAATGGGTTGATTATTTACTATTAGGTTATCTGATGGTAATCTGGCTAGCCAATCATTAGTGTTTATGGCACTTCTATGAGTCACCATGCGACAAGAGGCAATAGACCTAGAAGGTTATTTTTGGGATTGTTTGTCTTCCTTAATCTACTTCTAGGGTGGATGGCATGGATGGTCATCTTGGTCTCCAAGAAGGTTTGTAGGCAATTTCTTGTCCTTTATTTAGGGCCTTCTATGTGTCTTTTCCTTCTTTTCTATGATTCTTTCCATCTTCTTGATTTCTTCACAAAGCATGGTAGTTACATTTGACATACTCTCCATATGGATAGTCATGACTTGCATGCATTTATTTATCGCTTGCATTTATGTCTAACATACTTATATACTTGCTACATATGGATCTATTACATGTCTAGGTGTAGTTTGATCATGTCATTCTCATATTCTCAAGTGAACCACTCCCTAACATAGTCATCTTGGTGACAATCTACTGGAAGATTCATGGGAATTTTCATTTCATAAGTGGTATCCTCGATGAGTTCATTTCCTTCTTCCTACCTTACACTTTGAACCTTATCACCATTAAGATGATGAGATGACTCTAATGATTAGCTTAATTGTGAGCTTTTAATAGGGATAATGTAGCATATGTCACCACTGGGGGTTCTTCCTCGTTCTCGATGTCAAAATCCTAAAGTAAATCTCCAATGGATTCCTCGATGGCCATTTCTTGACCATGCACCCGTTTAGTTGAACTAGCTTCTTCTTCTTTTAGTTCTTATTCTTTTCCTTCTCAGTGTTTTGAGTAGGTGGGGAAGCATGTTCTAATGAAGCTTTACTTACTACCATCCCAAGATTTTTTAGTGTTCTTAACCATCTCCATAATCAACTTCATCAATCTTTTAGAGATTTGAATATCCCACAATTGCCTTTTTTCAAGTGTATATTGTTCTTCCTCCCCAAAAAGGAGTCGAGAAATTGCCTCATATGCCTCCAATACAGTGATATGATTAATGTATTCTATAGGTGTACCAAATATGGCTGACTTCAAGAGAATTAACTTGCTCTCTCCATATTGTCTTTTGATCAAGTCCTTGAACAGATAGTAATTTTCAATGGTATGATCCAAGATTCTATAATAAGGACAATAATTATTTTTATTGGCTTCATTTGGCCTTTTATATTATACAAATTAAGTGCCTAACTGTAAAGCATCTTGGAAGCTTTTACCTACTCTGTCCTTCTTAAAAGTGTGTTCCTTCTTGAGCCTCTATTGGAGACCATTAGATGGATGTACCTCTCAATTCCACTAAGAGTTGGTAATTTCTGAGAAGTATCTCTGCTTGTGGTTGTATTTGTAGGCTTATTTTGTTTATTTATTGTGAATGTTGCCCTCATATTTTTAGAAGGCTCCCCTCACTTTGTCTTATCTTTTTCTTCTTTGAAGTTCTATAAACTAGCTAAGACTGGTGGGACAATCTATACAATAAGGTCTTGGAAAGTGTGGATGGTAGAAGCACTTAGGTAGGGTATCATCCAATCTTTTCTTATATTACCGAGGACTAGATTTATATATTTAAATTGAGTTATAAATTCTTCGCATCTAATATTGAGGTTTCTCCATCATGCAATGTAATCTAACATTGATTTATTATCATGCTTTGTTGTTGAGATGGCGTCCACAATGGTCATCTTATTACTAACTCCTCCAAACCTAATATAGAAGGCTTTTTTTATTTGCAATAAGGTTTGTATGGTTTTTAGTTACAAACTAGCATACCACTCAAATGCAACCCCATTTAAGCTTGTTGAGAATTGATAAAATAACAATGAAGGGTTATTGCTTGAATCTCATTGCTCAGGATTAGCAATGCCACTAAATTATTCGAATTTAGTCACTATATAGCACTTGGGATATAGTATTTGGTCATAATGACTTGGGTATAGCTTGTTTGCATTATTTATCCTACTAGTGTTACTTTCTTGCCTTAGTTGTACTACAACCATTTGTTACACTTATTGTTACATATATATTAGCAGCTCCATATTACAAGAAATCGCTAAGATAGGTGATTGGGTATCCCTTGCTTGTAAAGGGTCTATATTTTTATGGATCTCATCTATAAGAGATATATTTTTGCCACTCCTTCAGCTTCCTAAGATAATTATTGTGACCACTAAACTTGTCGAGATTTTATCTCATTTGTATTATCATCTCCATTAACTCCATACTTTCTTCTAAGCACTATCCTTCTTTTTCCCTTGTTGTCTCTAGTATTCTTAGAGTACTATTACATTTTGTGATATTTTTGGCATCTAAGAAAGCTCTCAAAGGTATCAAAAATCCTAGAAAAAGATTCTCAACATTTTTTTTGCTCTTGTGAAATGCTGGTAAAAAATATCTCGTGAAAATTTTCCATGTTTTTTAAATATCAAGAAATGTTATTCCCAATGTTTTTTGTGGCATTTGACAAATGCTAGTGAATTTCAAAATTAGTGGCATTTTCCAAATATGCCAAAAATATTCCGAGTGTTTTTCCAAAAATGCCAAGATTATTTTCGGTATTTTCCAAAAATTCTAGGAATATTCTCGGCATTTGTAACAAAATGCTAAGAATATTCTGAATAATGTTATGATTATTATTTATTTTTAAAAAATAGGTATCTTGTATTTTGAAATACAAAATATTAGGAATAAAAATCTTAACACACATTACATTTACATAACATAGTAGTCTAAAAATTACAATGCAAACAAAAATTTATATTGAAAAATACAATGCAAACAAAAATTATAAACGTTCTTCAGACCATGCTCGATTGCTATCGCTCATTTGGAAGGAGAAGAGGCATGTCTATTTTGTAGCACATCAAAGACTTTATGTTTGAAAATGTGAAAGAAGAAAGAGTTAAACAATTGATAGGGCATAATGAAAATAAAGTCAATGACTAAAACCCCAAAAGTAACTCTCGCTTCACTTTTTTATCTAGGCTTGTGACCAGCATTATTAGTGTTAAGCTAGAAAAACAAATTGTCAATCATCATAGTGAAACATTAAAAAAATATTGAAGAAAATAAATTTCACACTTACAACTATAAAGTTAGAAGGGAAAAAAATCTAACATGACAAAAAAAATTAGAGGAGGCAAAGAAAATCTAACAATAGTGGGCATAGTTGCATCAACAATATATAGAAGTAACTAATACATAATGATATATCCATGCAACACTATGAAATCATGAACTTATCAACAGTCAAATGTATTTATTATGAAGTTATGCCACATGCACAACACAAATAGATAATGATGGCCGCAACATCCCTAATGCCTTCACATGTAATTGCAAATCCCAAACTAACTCTGATCCTCCTGAAAAGAAATAAGAATGAATAACAACTATAAAGCATAAGATAAAAATGTATATTATAAAGTAGGTTTCATGAATTACCTGAGGTATCAAAGAACTAGATCGAATTCATCTTCGGCTCACCCATGTATTGGATCTCTTAGTTTCATGTTAGTTTTCATTCTCTAACACTTGTTTAATTTTAGACATATGTGTAGCCATGTGAACTAATAGTATGTAGTATAGCAAAAATGTTCAATTAGATGAAAAATATATACCATAGAGGCGACAGTGGATATACCACCCAATGCCAGCCTTTAAAGATATGAAGGCACTTTTTAGCCTAGCTATACTCTCCTAAAGAGGAACAACTTGTGCTTATACTTGTGTTGGTATCTCTAGTTATACAATTGCATTTACTTTTACCTCTGTATAATAGTGTCCACTATGTGATCCTTCTAAAGTACTCCCAAAAACCTATGTGGCCATAGGTCCCAACCCAAAAGTCCATCGTTGACCATGTCTCTCACGGCCAAATAATTTAGCATGAATCTCATTTTGAGCTACAATATTCAATTGAAAATCTTCTGGTAGCTCTTGCCATAGTTGTTCAATTTGGGCCTGTACATAAAAGATAGGGAAAAATATTGGTAGATTATTTATTAATGTAATGTTAAAATAAATTATGGAAATATTCTCGCTATTGATTCTATGGATGCCCTATCAATCGACCGTCCATATTTCTTCATTTGCAGGCCCAAAAAAAACTCAAGACTAGAAGACTCAAAACTAAATTTCTCCTCTAATTGTGAAAAGTGCAACATGGTATAAACTTGATGATATATTGTATAAGAACAAATAATAATGTGAATCAAGTTCACGTTGAAATGTTAAAATACCTTGGCTTTCAACTTGGCATTGCCCTTGTGATCCGAAGAGTGGCCCATCTTCTATTTTTTTGAGCTCTTCTATTTTCTCAACTTTTTTCCTAAAAACAACAATCACATTATTAGTTTAATAAATTAACATGTATAAAAATTTAAATATATAAAATTCAAAGGGATAAGAGATAACCGAGTAACTGAGCTTTGCCAATATGTTAATAGAAGGGGCCACTGATCCGATTTAATTCCTAGATGATGGGCAAGTGGCAGGTTTCTTTGGTTGGTTCTTGAATGGTGTAAAATAATTACTACTCACATTTGCCTTCCAATCTCATCATCTTTTTCCCAACAACTGAATTATTGGCTTCCTATAATCCTCCTCTAGATTCAAACTTGCCTGTAAAGTGAAAGATTAATATGTTCGTACATAAATATACAAAGAGAAAAACAAAAGCATAGTATTAATATTACTTTGATATCTTCCCAAATCCTCTACTTGTTTGCTTTTGGCGTTACCGATGAATCAATGCAAGCCAAGGACAATTTGTTACCATCTTTCTTTATTATGCCCAATTTGGTGGGGAGTTTTGCCAAATTCTCCCCAATGATTTGGCTATATCAGATGATGGTCAACATAAGCTAGTATCCCTTAGTGTCCCGAACTCTGACAAGCTTCATAGGCCATGAAATGCTTTACTCAAAGAAACTACACCACTCGGACCTCAAAGTGAAAATGTATAAATACATAAATGTATCACTCATAATGTGATCTTTATGAAGACCTGAATTTAATTGAAGATTATTCAAACCTTTATCATGGTTCATCTCCTAGTCCTTTGTTCCATGGGGTAAGAAAGTTATGCTATCTCTGCTAGAATCTTAATACAAACCATCATCTGATGAGAACTGAGTCTCCAACACTGGTCCCTCTGTCTCCATGTTAGCAAGGGTAGTTTGGACAATCCCAATATGTTTCTTTGGGTGAACCATTTTAACTTGAAATCAGAGAAAATACACTAATCACTACAACATCATATATAAGACATTAATATAGAAACATAAGAAATGAGACTGACAATCACATTAAGTCTCATCTTCATTTGCAATAAAATCATCATCTTCAGTATCATTGTTATGATCACTATCCTCAAAGGAGATGTCCTCCTCTTCTATTTTAGATTCATCACTAATGTATTTGTTTCTTCATTTTTTTTCCATACATTGTCATATTAAATTGGAAAGAGGCACATCAATAATTAGACCTTTTGTGTTTACCCTTAGTTTTTGATGTCATGATTGTTAAGATGTTGGATGTTACATGGCTCTGCCATTCGATATTCATCATTAGCATCAACTAATTCATCATAAAGTGTGTCCACATACTCTCTAGGAATCATCTCCATAGCTACATACCAATCACATTGTACTAGATCTTACATATAAAATACTTGACGAGCTTGGCAGGTAAGAATATATGGCACATTGGAGCACCCATTGTGCTTATAAATCAAGTTATTAAAATTCACCAATTTGGATCCAAAGTCATGGGTCTTTATTTTGACATTATTGTGTACCAAATCAGACTTAAACAATACATAACTAAGTTCATTGCTATATCAAAGCTCAATAATGTCAATTATGACCACGAAAATGTGACATCTTCAGACATGGGGTGCATATTCTTTTGGCTTGCAAAACTTTTCATAACTGCCTTTAAGATGATGCCACTATTTTAAGTCTGTTGATTTATCTTGTAGCTTCTTGGGTGAAACCTAAATCCATTAATGAGATAGCCTAAAAATCTCCTCGCCAACTTGCCAAGACCAACAACTAACAAAGAGATCTCTTTGTGTACATGTATAGCATTGCCACTTTGATCTAAATTGGCAACCAAGAAATACAAATAATCAATTAGTATTTGATATTCTAAAGTGTCAACTGGAGAGAGAGTATGTGATATATGCTTACATGATCTTTGAACCTTTTAGCAAATATTTTGTTGTGAATCATTTCTCATTCAAATTTCCATCCTCTACATTGTTGATCCATGTTTATTGTCTAAAAATGTGCCTTACAAGAAAATATATGCATGTGATTATAGATTACTTTGAGATATATTAATTGGTGAGAAATCACAGACAAGCACTTACATATGATAGGCATTGACAATGTTAAGATTGTCAAGCATGTAATGATGAGCTTGGGTCCACACAATCTCATGTAGGTAATCAACCTCATGCAATGGCCCAATTGGTTAGCCTACCACAAATTTGGACTCACCCTTGTAATTTTGAGAACTTGAAAAAGGTTGGATTGAAACTCATTCAAATATATTATGCAAGTGTCATGTATTCATCTATTAACCCTTCAGCTATTGACCCTTTTGGATGAGTCTAATTCCATGTGTTATTCTTAAGCTTCAAAAGGTACCTACTATATGACAATATTTTTTAGTTCATAGGTATATATATGTTACTATGTAGTCTTCAATACATGTATGGGATTATCAAACTTATCTCTCTATTAGATACATAGGCCGATATTACATAAGACCAACAATTACTGCCTCCTTCGCCAAATAGATAGGATGATATTCTATAACATCAAAGAATGAAGGTAGGAAGATTTGTTTGACCTAACATAGAGAAACGGTGATCTATTATTGCAAACTGGCATGGTCAGATTGTTATCCATTTTTTTCATATAGCTGTCTAAAGATATTGCTCATTTCAATTAGTGTTTTGGCCACATTTTTTGGAAGATAAGCCCTAACTATAATTGTTTTGCATAAGTATACGATAATCATGAGTTTTCAAACATGATTTTTGATCCTTCATATTCACACATCTAGAAATATCTGATGAGTAACCATGGGTATTTTTATATTTTTTTTATAATATTGAGAAATATATCTTTTCTTGTTTGCTCATGGTAAATGAAGCGAAAGGCAAGGAAGTTTTACTAACTCTTTCCTATGGATAGAATGTCTTTCTTATTCTAATATCTCTCAGATCTAACCATGCATTTAGATTATCTTTTAACTCTGGAGTTTTCAACAATGTCCACAACATATTATTGAGGAAATTTTTCTCAGTGGGCATGATTTAAAATTATGACAAATTTGCAATGTACTCTAGTATGGCAAGTCCAAAAGCACACATATCTTTTTCCAATTCTCCTACCCCTTAATGTTTCATCTATAGCCCCTCCAGTCTTTCTGTTGTTTTGACTAAAAGTAACTTTGTATGGGTTCCTATCTCATTTAGCACACCAATCACTTTATTTAATATATCTTCTCCAGATGGCCAAGAGGGAGGAAGATCATGCTCATATGTCTCATCAAATGATGACTTATCTAGCCAAAACTTATGATCTATAGTAAAAAATTATTGATGACACATACTTATGACCATGCTTCAACCAATGAGAGAGTATGTCCTTTGCATAGACTGGACAAGCCTTTTATCCTCTTGTCATATAACCTAACATATATGTTGTTGACCAAGCCCGATTCTCCACCAATTTTGGTTCAAGAGGCTCCTCAAGATCGATCTGCTAGGTTTCTCTTTTGCTAATATACAATAAAAGGAAAAGTGAGGAGAACCATTAAAAACTCTCCAATGGTGGTCGCTTCAATGCTCAAGTTAGTTATGAGCATGTAGGGTATATTGTTATGAGGAGAGAGGCATTAGTCCCTAACTTTTTAGTGATAACTATATTTTTATAGGTTGTTGAGCATATCCAAATCTCACAATTTGGGAGCCATAATCTTTCTAAATTTATTGTTATAGGTTGACATAGATCTCAAATTTGTTAAGCTTTCCTTAGGATAAAAGTCCATAATAATATGAACTCTAGCCTGCTTATGTTGTGGCATCTAAGATCAATGGATACTTGGTTTAATTGCTTCAGTTGAGAATATCAAGCTTCCTATGCCTTGATGCTGAAATAGGTTAGGCCTCTTACAGCCTGTGTGCTAAGTACTCTCTATAGCTCAATCTCAAGGTAGTTCTTCACCTTAGATGTATTCACTTGTAACAAGTCTAGGGTCTGGTTCTTGTTGACCCTTTGACCTGCCTGATTTACTCTGGTGTATCATCGGTGTGCCAAGCTTGGATTCCAAGCTTTCAGGACTTGGTGTTCAGGGTTACTAAGAAATGATGTACTTCTTTAAGATATTTTTTGATCCTTCGAGAATCAGTTTATCGCCTTTACTAGCTATCACCTGGCTTTGGAAAATGAAGGTCTATTCCATCAAACATCAAGTAATTATTTTGGCTTGCCTTCCTTCGAGGTGACAATCTGCTTATTTATCGAAGCAACCTTTTGCATGCTTGTTAATTGTTCTTTTCAAGATTGCTTTTTAACCAGATAGTGAACACATGTCCCACGGATCTAAGGGGAGGATGTTGAAACTTTCATCCTTTGGACTTCAATAGTTCAGATTAAGCCACATGGAGATGATCGGCTAATCATGAGAACCTTATATAAGGATTCCTAGTCTTTTTGCTTCATTCAGGAAAACTCTTTGAATCCTTGTGTTTTCTTGTAGACAAATCCACTTCCAAATAGTGTCCTCTCCTCCCCCTTTTAGTTCTATAAGGAGATCTCCTACTTTAAGGGCAGCGGTAGCCCCCTTTATTGAGAAGACTTCTACTCTCTTTGAGGCTCCAAAGTTGATGTCATTGCTTATGAAAAGATCCTCTTCGCCCCATGTTGGCTCAACATTAACCTCCAAGGGTGAGAGGCCATTAGGTTCCATGTCGAGAGGGGAGCAGGAGGCTAATGAGTGTCCATCTATTGAGGATGACTGCTTTGGTACGGTGGTGTTCTATCCCTCAAGGGCCCCCATGACCCTTTTGCCATTGATCTCAAGTTAGTTTTTATTCTTAATGAATATCTCATTCTCATTGATTTTGATACAAATTTCTTATCTTTACTTTTTTCAATCATGAAATGCAACTTTTGCAAGGTTTGCCCAAATCTCATTCATTAATGAGAGCTTGAGATAGTAGAGGGGTGTCCCTCGAGCATCTATAGACTCTTTTGCCCAGAGGCTCTCAGAGTTGAAGGCTCCTACCAATTGCCAACTGACATCTTTGGCCTAGGGAAAGAAGAAATGGGAAGAGGAGGAGTGCCAATATACTGGTGAAAGGAGGACAAGGAAGGGGCAAGAGATACCTCACACTCCTTCACCTCCTTGGTAGCCAGAGGATGCTAAGGTTAGTGCTCAATTGCCTGCCAATCGCTTGATGATGAAGAAGTTGATTGCAGCAAGGGTGCCACCTTGGCTACTTCTGCTCCTCCTACTTGCAGCAAATCACATGGGTGGCCTTCCTCAGTGGAGAACAAGGCCAAGGAGCACTTCCTTGGAGACTTTTGGGAGGATGCCAATCCTACCTTGGCTCATCTCTCTCCTAGCCAACTCTTTCTAGAGGGAGTCAGGTCTTGTACCATCATAAGTTTGTTTCTTTTTACCATTATTTGTACTATTTTTCTTTTGTTTTGGATCATAGCATGACCTTAAGTTTGACTACAAGCCTGTAATCTTTCTAGTACACTAGGCATTGATTTTACAAGGCTCAGAGATTGGGAACTATCAATAAGAGCAAGCCTAAGGAAGAGGTGGCCCTCCTTCATTCTCAACTTAAGTCTCTCCAACTTAGCATGGAAGAGACTAGGAAGAAGATGGAGTAGGGGAAAATTCTCCTCATAGCCAAGTGGGAATTGGTTTTATCTAGCCTACAAGACCAAGAGATTTGATATCAAGCTACCTAGATAATGCCAAACTTCATGCTATCGCTACATAGCTCTAGAGTAGAGAACATGATAATACTTTCAATTTGGCTAAGACGCAAGCCCTCTTAGAGTACAAAGCTAGCAATGAATATTTTGGGGAGCATGGGAAGCTCACTACTGTATCCTTCAAAGAAGGGTACCTCATTTGTTGACATACGGTGAAGAAAACTTATTGTGATCCTAGATTCAAACCTGACGACCTCTGAGTCAAACTCTATGATGACATGAGGCTTTGACACCTCAGGTGGGAGTATGAGGATCTCCATTGGAAGGAGATCAAGGTAGCAAAGGCAAGAGAAGCTGATGAGAGGTTGTCTGGGCCGATTGGGTAGGTAGAGTCTTTTAAGCCCCCACATACTTCTAACTAGTTGTACATTCTCTTTGTTTTGAAAGAATTTTGTATTAGTTTTGTCTTGGAGTTCAATAGAATTTTTGTCATTTTTCAACTCTCTATTTTCATTACTTTGAGACCCTTTGCTATGTCATTTCACTACGCCTTTGACCTCAATCGATCCCCTCTCAATGTTTTGTTAGGCCAATAATCTTGCCTGATACCCTAAAGCAAGGCTAATGTTTGATAGACTCATCCTCTACATTCACTGAGTATTAAAGCACTTGGCTAGATCAGAACTTTTGAGTAGCATAATAGCTGATACCTTGATTAGATGATCAAAGCACCTAGCTAGACCATAGGGTTAGCAGAGCCATTTTTTTTAGTAATATCTCAGTAAGATCACCAAAGCACTTCGTTTGAAACTTAGGTTAGCAAAGCCAAGTCATTTGAGTAATAGCTTGGTGAGGTCACCAAAGTACCTAGTTCGACACTTAGGCTAGCAGAGATAGGTTTTCTAAGTAATACCTCGGTGGGATTATTGAAGTACTTGGTCAGACACTTAGGCCAGCAAGGCTAGGGCTTTTGAGTAATCCCTTGATGGAGTCGCCAAAGCACCTGATTGGACACTTAGGCTAGTAGAGCCAGATTTTTTGAGTAATACCTTGGTGGGTTCACTAAATCACCTAGTTGGACATTTACGTTAGCAAAGTTAGGTTTTTTATAGTGAGACAACAAAAAATCTTTTAAAATAAATGAGAGATTATATTTAAAATAAAACTTTTTGAGGTTCTCAATATGCCAATTTTTAGGGAGCACTTTTCCTTCCAAGTGTACAATTTTGAAGGTCCCTGGTCCCACAGACTAGGAGATTGTGAATGGACCCATCCAATTTAGGGGTGAACTAAGACTTGGTTGATGAGTTTAACTTGATAGAGCACCTAGTCTCCCAGTCACAATTCACAGATGCAAACTTGGACATTATAGTATTGGGCTACTCATTGTTGGTATTTAGCTACCCTAGCATGAACTTCATCTCAGAGTTCCAAGATGAGGCTTTTCTTGGCTCAGAGATTTGCCTTATTCATCTTGGGATCATAAGGTTTGACTTGTGGAAATGTAAGTCCAATCTCCATGGAGATGACCATCTTAACCCCATAGGCTAGCATGGAAGGGATTACCCTATTGTTGTTTAAGTGGTTGCTTGGTTGGACTACAAGACATGTGGTAGTTTTTCGACCCAGGCACCCTTGGCTCCATCCAAGCACTTTTTTATACTTGAAAGAAGGGTTTGGTTTGTTATTTTAGCTAAGCCATTAGATTGAGAATATAATGCTGAGGTGAACCTTTGCTCTATCTAGAGGCTACTACAATACTCTTTGAATATGGTACTATCAAATTGCAAATCACATTTTTCCAAAGGAACTCTTCAATTTTCCTCTCAGTAATTGTTGCCAAAGGCTTAGCTTTCACCTGCTTGGTGAAATAATTAATTGTTACCACCAAAAACTTCCTTTGTCATGAGGATATTGGGAAAGGGCCTAGAATGTCCATTCCCACTAATCAAATGGTTGTGTTGTTTGAGTTAGCTGAAGCCTAACCATTCTACTATGGTATATCAAGAAATGCCTTTGGCATTGTTCACATTTAGAAATGAACTTGGATGCCTTAGGAGCCATGTTGAGCCAATGGTAGCCTTGCCTGATGAGCTTGTGGGCTAGTACTCATCCTCCACCATGGCTCCCACATATCCCCTCGTGAACTTCGCATAGGGTATAATTTGCTTCCTTGGGTCTTATACACTGGAGAAGTCACTGCATGAAGGACCTTTTCTGTAGTATTCCATCAATTAGTATGATATTTGAGGCCAGTCTCCTAATCCTCTAAGCTTCCATTGGATCCTCAGGGAGTTGTCCTTCCCTAAAATAAGAGACTATGGGGTTGAGCCAGCAAGGTTTGATGCTTACCGCATTTACCTCAGAGGCTTCTAAATAGCTCAGCTAGCTGTGGTTTTTAGCAAAAATTTACCTCGACATCAAGTTTGATGAGGCCAAGGCTAGTCATGTGAGGGCATTAGCTTCTGTGTTATAGTACCGATGTACCCAGCATATTTCTACCTGGTTCATTTTAGCCATGAACTTCTGTGCCATGGCCTAGTACTATGCCATGATGGTGTCTTTTGCCTAGTATTTCCCGGCAACCTGCAAATAAACAAGTTGGGAATTGCTATATACCTTGAGCTTTTTAGCTCTGGTTGTAAGGGCTACGTGCAATCTTAGAAGGAGAGCCTCATATTCAGCAGTATTATTTGAAGCCCCAAATTCTAGGTGAGTTAAGTATTCATCCACTCTCCTATTTGGGCTTTGGAGGATGGCTCCAATTTTGAAGCCCGATTCACATGATGAACCATCGACTTAGACATCCCATGGTTCGATTTCTGGTCCTGTCAGATATGATGTAGTTTCCACTAAGAAGTCTATCAAAGATTGAACTTTTATGGTTTTCCAAGCTTTGAAATACACATCGAATTAACTTAATTTGACGGACCATTTGAATAATATTTCCTAAGTTTTATCGTTTTGCAAGATTTGCCTAAGTGAGAGATTGATGAGTACTATAATTGGGTGTGCTTGAAATTATGGACAAAGTATGTGAGTTGTTAGTAGCATTGTATATGCCAATTTTTCTGATGGAGAGTATCATGTCTCCACCTCTATGAGTACATGACTCACATAATATATAGGGTGTTCCTGATTACTTATTATGATTGAGTTAATTGCCTAGTCCTAGGTTACTATATAAAGGAATAGTACCTTGTTTGGTTCTAGTCTAATCAACAAGGGTGGCTCAATTAGGTATCTCTTGAGATCTTCGAAGGCTCAGTCACACTCCCTTGTCCACACAAAATTTGAACTCTCTTTAAGAGCTAGATGAAAGGTGGGCATTTTCATCTAACATTGATAGGAATTGATTAAGCACCACCAATCATCTTGTGAGCCTTTGCATTTTCATAGTGGTGCTCGGAGGTTTCATATTTATAATTACTTTAATCTTTTTAGGGTTGGCTTTGATTTCTCATTCTGAGCTGAGGTAATCGAGAAACGTTTTCAAGCCTACCCCAAAGGCAGACTTTTCTAGATTCAGCTTCATCCACATATGCTTCCATGTTCATTCTGAGCTGAGAATGGAAGATTTTGTTCACCATCCTTTCGTATATTGGTCTAGAGTTCTTTAGCCCAAAAGGTATTGCAACATAATAGAAGATGTCCTAATCAGTGATGAAAGCAAATTTTTCTTCATCTTTGGGGTGCATTTGAACCTAGTGATAGCTTGATAATGCATCCAAAAAAACTCAAGAGTTGATGGCCCAAAGTGGAGTCCACCAGCTGGTCTATCTTTGGTAGAGGATAACTGTCTCTTAGACAAGCTTTATTCAGGTTGGTAAAGTCAATTTATATTTTTTATTTGCCATTGTATTTCTTTACCACTACCATATTTTCTAGTTAATTAAGGTAATACTTCCCTAATAAACCCTACATTGAAAAGTTTGCTTACCTCCTCGGGCATTTCCTTTTTTCATTCTGGGGTGAAATGCCTTCTTTTCTACTTGACTAGCTTGTAATTCTCCTATATAGCAAGCTCGTGTTGTGCCATGGAGGGATCAATGCTAGGTAGGTCCTTAGAGGACAAACCAAAGACATCTTGACCTTTTTGCAAGAACTTGCCTAGCTCAATATGCAGTGGTTTTACAAGATTTACACCAAGTTTTAGGATTCTTCTAGAGCTCTTGTTGACAATAAAGTTGATGAACTACTCCATAGGTTCAGTGGAGACATTCTTGGGTTTGGCGGTGGATTTTTTTTATTTCACTGAGTCATCCTTGAGGTTCAACTTTAGCAATTTTTGGCCCAATAGCTGGCTCATTGCTTTTTGCCCTTTCGGTCAAGGTTGTTGTGCCAATAAGTTGTTTTGCACTTCTTTGCCAAGCTTTGGTCCCCCATGCTTCCCCTGTACTAAGTTTAGCTAGAAATCTCATAACTAGATGAAAAGTAGAGATTACCGCTTTGAGTTGATTGAGTATTGATCAGCCTAATATCACATTATAAGTGGATTATGTCTGAACCATCATGAACTTTGATTTGATCATGGTGCTCTTGGAAATCTCTCTAATCATGAGGAGTAAGTCGATGTACGACTCTAGTTTTTGCTCAGTTTTCATTTGGTCATATGCTCAGGTGAACAAAATATTTGCTAAGCTTTCCATATCTACCATGATATGTTATGTCACATAGCCATCTAGGATTGTTGAGATAAACATTGCATTATTGTGTGGAGTTGAAATTCCCTTCAAATCCTTTCCTAAAATGATAATATTCCAGTGCTTGGGCTTGCAAGTATGTCATTTTGTTTCTACATTCTCTTCCTCGTTCCCCCAAGTGATGGCTCAATGTTTAGGGGTAGACACTGAGGCTTTACTATGAGCTAGTGGGCTTGTTAGAATCATGTTGAGGTTTCCCTTCAAAGCTGGATTTGGCTACTTTAGGGAGTGGCTCCATTAAGGAGAGGTTTGCTGTTGATATTCCCGTATGTGAGATCCTTCAGCTCATTCACCTTGGTATGCAAACTACCTGAGGTGTCCCTCTCTAATGAGTCTTTTTTATCTCATCTTTGAGATGTCTACATTTCTCAATGTCATGACCATACTCATGGTAAAAATGATAATACTTTGTCTTATTGATATTTTGCTGAGCTGTTTGGATGGGATAAGGCCTTTGTAGAAAGTCTCAGTGCTCAATTTGTGCCAAGACTTTGGTCCTTGAGTTATTCGGTGGTGTATACACCTAAAACTGGGGTTGACACTCTATCTAATTCTCTACTTTCTCAATTGGGGGTTCTATCTTCTTGAGGCACTTTCTTCTTGTTGTTGCTAGCCTCAGATTCCTTATTTGCCAGAATAACCTCTTCGACATTGATGTGCTCTTTGACTAGCTAGATGAACTCTGCTAAACTTTTTGGAGGTCAGCAAGCCATTTCATAGGCTACCCGAGCTTGTCAAATTCCATTGATTATAGCAGCAAGGATGATGGAGCTATCTAACTCGGTCACTTCTAACTGAGCCTTGTTAAAGTGAACTAAATACTCCCTGAGGCTTTTGCCCTCCATGTTAGCAATGTCAAGGGGTCTTATCACTATGGTTCTAGTGAGATAAACTATTTTATGAACCAGTCTACCAAGTTATCAAAATAGGCAATTGAATACCTCAAAATCCTAGCATACCATAATTGGGCTGGGCTCTACCGTATCATAGAAAATGTCTTGCACACGGTGGAGTCCCTTGCACCTTATAAAATCATGGTGATTTAGAATGTGCTAACATGATCCATCGAGTCATTTAGACCATCATATGTCTCATATGGAGGCTGTTGAAACTTTGGTTGAAGGGAGAATATGCAATCTTAGGGATTAGAGGAGTTTCATATCTCATGTGGCTCAGATGGCCTAGGGCTCCAAATCTTTCATGAGTTGCATATGTTATAGCCTCTCCTAGGGCTTCATAGGCATCCTTAGTCAATGCTTGATTAGCATGTGGAAAATATGTGGCTTCGTTAGCCAGATCATAGGCGGGGTCCCACCCACCGTAGTCCATTAAGGGGTGGTACCAAAGGGAACACACTACCAATGGGTCATGGTAGCTTGGGTGTTGTTATGCATCGAGGTGTAGCAAGCTCACGATGTGATGATATGGCTTATATGTTTGGTTCGGTGTAGCACCTTAGGTTAGAGTCGGGTTTTGTTATTGTTGAGTTTGTAGTGTCTGCATAGCCTATGCTTGAACCTCCAATAGTTGTGTAATCTACTATATGGTAGGGACCAAGGTTTGAAATTTCTCCCAACTTATCACATTGGTAGGTTCTGGAGATACTTCAAGTACCATTTATAAAGGAGCCCCATAAGGATGTGTGAATGGCCTAGATGCAGAAGTGGCTTATTGAATGGGCACACTTGGCCCATTTGATGAATTATGGGATTCCACTAGTGTGGGAGCCACCTACACCCTAGGCATATTCTTTAATGGTGATGGTCGTGTTGCCTTGTGCAACATGATTGAGAGCTCACAAAAGATCTTTTGATTAGCTAAAAGGAGAAGTAGAGCAGATTTGATTAAAATCACCAATTTATTGATAGAGCCTGATTCTCCATTGACTTTGGCTCAACAGGCTTCTCAAGATTGATCCTATAGGCTACTCTTCTACTAATCTACAATAAGAAAAAAAAGTGAGGAGGACTATTGAAAACTCTCCAACAATGACCGTTTCGATGCTCAAGTCAGTTATGAGCATGCAAAGTATAGTTTTGAGAGGAGAGAGGCATTAATCCTTACCTTTTTAAAGATAATTATATTTTATAGTTTGTGGAGCATATCCAAATTTTAGCAAGTTAAGGGTCATAATCTTTCTAGATTACTTGTCATAGATTGCCACAAGTATCATATTTGTTAGGGTTTCCTTCATAATAAGAGTTCATAATGATCTAGACTCTGGCCTTCTTATACTGAGCAATCCAAGATTAATGGACACTCGGTGTAATGGCTTTAATGAGGATATCGAGCTTCTTATGCCTCGGTGTTGGAATAGGTCGGGCCTCTTGTAGCCTGTGTGCCGCATGCTCTTTGTAGCTCAATCTTGAGATGGTTCTTCACCTCAGATGTATTGCCTTGCGATAGGTCAAGGGTTTGGTTCTTATTGACCCTTTGACCTAATTCATTTACTTTGGTGTATCATCATATGCATATGTAGGAAAATTATTAATAGTCCACATTAGTGTTGTGTGCATACAAAACATCTCTTTTCTGCTTGCATTATATGTTGGCATGCCTGGTTCCCATAATTCTTTCAATTTTTCTACCAATAGTTATAAATATACATCTATGTTATTTCTTAGGCTACTTGGTCCCTCAATAAGCATAGATACAATGAATAATGGTTTCTTCATATAAAACCAAGGAGGTAAATTGTAGGAAACTAGGAATACGGGCCATGTGTTATGTAATATGATCATCATCTTGAAAGGGTTGAATCCATATGAAACTAACATTAGCAGTACATTGTGACATCGTATTGCAAAGTTAAGATACTTATTATCAAAATCCTTCCAAGTCATGATATTTGGTGGATGTCACAATAATCCATCTACTAAATAGCCCTCCGCATGCCATCTTATATTTGGAGTAGTTTTTTCTGACACCAAAAGTTGTTGTGGTTCAACTTTAGGAGAAAATACCTAACCTCCTTTATTGGTATATTCTACCCTTCCTGACTATTAGCATCACATTGATTTTCCAATTGCTTGTATTGAGGTGATTTACAATACTTGCAATATGTATCTGACGCGCACTCATTCTTGTAAGGTGTGCAATGATTGGGATATACATGAATCTTTGTATACTCAAAGCCCAGGTTTTAGTTGTAGAAAAAGGTACACATAATTGCAAGTTCAGGGAGTAAACAATTTTTGGGAGACGTGCATTCAATTAAATCCCTATTTTTTAATATTTTTGAAAAATATCAAAAACAAACATGAGGTCTTGCATAATAACAATCTTTTAGTGGGGCTTATATCCAATAATCTAAACTTAAGAGAATAAAAGGTAAATAAATTGCATACGAAAGTGTGTGTAGTATCTCTAGTGAGATTTTTCAATGAAAGGCTATAGAGTAAAAGCATGTCTCAATTGCATGATTCCTTAATGCAATTTTTCAGGGATTAGGCTATAGCGGATTATAATCCAATACCCATGCTCCATATCCCATGTTTCAAAAATGAATTAAAACATCATTGGTCAGCGGTCAAAATAATTTTGTAAATATCCCCTCTATATGTGGAATTTGTACTCAAACCCTAGATTGATTAATATCTGTAGAGAAATCCTCTTCATAGACAACACAGAAATGGAGAATACTTCAGTATAAGTAGAGTAGTCATACTAGGGTTCTTCCGTAGGAAAGAAATTATAAAAAAACATTCATTTTCATTTATTCTTTACTAAGTGAGAATTTTATTCCACAAAACCCTTTGAAACCGACTTTAATCTTAGTTTTCCTAGCTGGGCTAGCCTCACTGACTCACAACACTACTTACAAACTGCATAAATTGCAAGTTTGTTGTTTTGACTATCTGGATTTAAACATTGAGTACAAATGTGTGAATGGGAACTCTAACACAAAGCATTTTATGGTCTAAATTTTTTGTCTAGAGATTCTTTTATAAATAATTAAGTTTAAGAGTTGAATGAAGACATGCATGATCAAATAAGCATAAAAAATAATAAAAATTAACAAAATCCAGCTTACTCAGAAGACAAAAATTGCTTAAACAAGTTCTTGATGAGGTCAAGCCATAGTCTAACTCTATGTAGATGGTGCGAGCGGCTTCCTTGGCTTCTTAACTATATCTTGTTTGATGTCATTGTCTAACAATTTACTTAAGAGAAACATGCATCTTTGAAGTCTCCACAAGATCATTTACCTATAGATCAACAACAAAATAGCAACAACTATAAACTTGTACCATATCTAAATGATTATGTACAATAAAATCTCAACTTAGTAAATGAAACTACAATGGCTCATATCTCAAGAATCAATCATACAAGGAATTCCAAAATCCTAATTTTTAGCGAAAAAACATTGGAGGGTGACAAATATAATCAATCGAAGCCCTAATATATCAACAACTCTTATACTTGACCCCTAATTTTTTGGAAATCAAGATATCTGGAAGGAGAAAATCTGAAATGTGGTAGACCCTAGAGATGTACTCTAACTCAGCAAACTTGAAGGTGATGCCGAGGTAGCTGAAGAGGAGGAATATGAGGAAGCAAGCATAGGAGATGTCGTAGAGGTGGAGGTCCTAGTGACTAGCAGGTCGTGGGCACATTCAAGGGTGGCAGGTGCCTACATAAGGTGGGCAAGACATGTAGGCAGGACGGGCTATGAAAGGTACTGAGATATGGAGGATATGGTTGAGAGATGGAGGATAGGTTGATCGGGTTTTAATGAGAGGTTATGCCAGCATTTTTCAGTGAAAAATGCCAGGACATTCCAAGTATTTGTTGACTAAATGCCAGAATTCCTAGCGTTTATTCAATAAACACTGGGAATATTCTCACATTTATTAATAAACGCCATGAATTCCTAGTATTTAGTTAACAAATGTTAGGAATGTTCCAGCATTTGTCAATAAATGCTTGAAATTCCTGGCATATAGTCAAAAATACTGGGAATTCCTCCATAGTCATTTCTCCACTAGAGCTTTTAGTGATGACTAAGACTTTTATCAGAAGATGACGATTTATGCCTTGAGAATTAAGTCTTGTTTTTGTGTGCTTTGGATCAAGGATAACTTCTTGTAACAAACAGGTTGCCTCATTCAACACGCTACTCATAGAATGAGTAGCTATTCCTTCTCTTTGGTGTGGTAATAAGAATTGACTCACAACGGTCCCCTCTTACTAAAATTTCTTATATGCAAGTCTTGTTTGCATGTCCTTCTTTCAGCATTTGGCTAGTTGAGGAGTGGGCTTATAGTCCATGCTAGAGTCATGATGAGAAATGATTTAGACAGTGTGGATGATTTCCCTTTTTGGGATCTTATGCTTGGTTGTAGTCTTATGATGGTTCTTCTCTATCCTAAGGTGAGAGACTATACTCTTTTTTTGCTTACTTTTACCATTGTCTAAGCCATTCAATGGGGTGAAGGTATTAGAAATGAGAATGGTAATAACTGATTTCATTCAAGGTGGGCTTCCCAAGTTGATTGAAAACTCTAGTAGCCTTCCCTTTGCTTGTGATAATCAGGATAGTCTCTTCTTCATCCATGCATATTTTTGGACTTGCTTTAGGTTGCTCTTCCTTGGGAGTAGGGCAAAATTAATCCAATATTAAGCTTTGCTTTGTGCCTAACCTCTCGAAGATAGATGTCCTTATTGGTTAAAGTGTAGCTTCTAACTCCATATAAGGTTGACCCTTCACCTTGAAAATGATAACATTAGGTCTTTTTCCCATTGATGGAAGGTGAGAAGCAAATTCATCTTGTGTGACTATAATGTTGGTTGGTGAGATAGCAAGTGTAGTCTTGAATTGATGACCTTAGAGATGGCTCTGAACTTGATTTGAGCCCTAGTTGCTCTAGCGGTGATTATTGACTAAGGTAGACAAATGACCGATCCTTCTCCCAAGACAATGGTCTATGTTGGGGTGGGGATGTTCTCTATTGGTGTCATTTGATACTTTCTTATGTAAAAGGTGACACAATTAATCAGTTTTCAACCATAACTCTATCTTATTACTGACTCTATCATATGAGCTAGGTTACTTCACTTTGAGGTGAAGTCATGCCCCACTAGATGTGCAAAATTTGTGGAGCCACAATCAACCACCCAAGAATAACTAAAGGATCCTGAAAAATAATCTTCAAACAACAAATAAAATTTCAATGGGTTTAAGTGTGCATTCAGGTATCGTGAAACATGACTTCTAACAACTACAAACCCCTATTATTAATTACTCTGACAATCATCAGGAACCTCCTAAACTACCTAAAGTAAGAAACTTAGATAATAAAATAGAGAAACAAAGAGAAAAAAGAATAATTTGATTAATTAAAATAGGGGATACATGGCTAAAGAAAAGACATACCCTCACTTTATAATTTAAATGATTTAAATTCATAACATAGAAGAGTATGAAATGAAGAAGGGATTGGTAAGGCACGATGCTCACTGCTGCCCAACTTCAGTGCACTTGATTGAGTGGAACATGATTTGGGTAGGTTCTTGGTTTGATCCTTGGCATATTCTACTGACTTTGCTTGATTTGAGGGTGTAGCTAATTATCTTGGCTTATGTCAATTGACCTAATTAGAGTTTAAAATACAACCAACGGCTTTCTTTTTATTGTTGGTTAATTTCTTTTCGTCTTTGACTTGAGTGAATGATTAGCGGCTTTAACTTATAATAATCATTCTTGACTTCACAAATTGACGACATTAAAGCTCGTTGTTGATTAGATTTGAAATATCACTAATAGCTTTATGCTTGTGTCAGTTAAGTTTGAAACATCACTAATGACTTTATGCTTGTGTTAGCGAACTTACTTCAAACACGTCATTTGACTTACTAACTAATGGAGTACAAGCCTTCCTTAGTTTGATTTGAAATGGTTAGAAGCCTTGTCTTATGATAACTAATGCCTATTTAACAATTGATGACCTTTTTCATTTATTGTTGATTGAATTGTAGGTGTTGTCAATGGTTTTATGTTTGTTGTTGACCAACTCCACTTTGGTTTGAACTTGAATCAATTTAGAATTGGTTTTGTTTCAAGTTTGGTTCGATTCGGTTTGATATTCAAACTAGGTTTTGGTTCAAGTCTAGATTGATTCATTCAATATTCAGACCTAGCTTTAATTCAAGCCTAATTTGATTCAATTCAATGTTCAAACTCAATTTCAATCCAACCCTAATTTGATTAAATTCAATGTTCAGACTTGGTTTTGGTTCCAATCTAATTTGATTTGATTTGATATTCAAACTAGGTTTTGATTCAAGTTTGATTTGATTCAATTCAATGTTCAAACTTGATTTTAGTTTAAGTCTGATTTAATTCAATCCTAGATCTTGGATCTCAGATCTTGGATTGAACCCTTAATGGTTCTTACTCAATCTTTAATGAAACTTGGATCCAACCACTATTAGGTTCTTAATGGATGCTTAATGAATTTCGAATCTAGCCCTTATTGTGTTCTTATTGGATCCTTAATAAACTTTGAATGAATCCTTGATGGACCTTTGATCTAACCCTTGTTGGTTCCTATTGGATCCTTGATGGATCATGGATCCAACTCTTAATGGGTTATAGTTGGATCCTTAATGAATATTGGATGCAACCTAATTGGTCCTTATTGGATCCTTATTGTATCTTTGGACCCAACCCTTAATGGGTTCTTATTTGATCCTTAATGTATCTTAGATCCTACCCTTATTGGGTTCTTATTGGATCCTTATTCGATCATAGATCCAACCCTTAAGGAGTTCTTATTGGATCCTAAATGGATCTTGGATCCAACCCGTAATGGGTTCTTATTGGATCTCTAATGGATCTTGGATCAACCCTTGTTGGGTGGGTTCTCGTTAAATCCATAATGGATTTTCGATCAAACCCTTGTTGGGCCCTTATTAGATTCTTAATGGATATTTGGATCAACCCATAGTGGGTTCTTATTAGATCCTCAATGGATCTTGGATCCAACCCTTGTTGGATTCTTATTAGATCCTTATGGAATCTAGGATCTAACCCTTAATTGGTCCTTATTGGATCCAACCCTTTTGGGTTCTTATTGGATCCTTATTAGATTTTGAATCCAACCCTTAATTGGTGCTTATTGGGTCCTTAGTGGATTTTGGATCAAACCCATATTTGGTTCCTATTACATCCTTAATGGATCTTAGATCCACCCCTTCATGGGTTTTTATTGGATTATTAATGGACTTGGATTCAACTTTTATTGGGTAGTTATTGGATCCTTAATGAATCTTGGATCCAACTCACCTTGAGTACTTGTTCAATCCTAAATGAATTTTGGATCAAACCCTTGTTGGGTTATTATTGGATCCTGAACGGATCTTGAATCCGACCCTTCTTGGGTGCTTATTAGATCCTTAACGGATCTTGGATCCAACCCTTACCAGGTTCTGATTGAATACTCAATAGATCTTGGATCTAGCCCGACCCTTATTGTGTTTGTCTTGGATTCTTAACGTATTTTGGATCTGACGCTTGTTGGGTTCTTATTAGATCCTTAATAGATCTTGGATCAAACCATTTTTCAGCTCTTATTCGATTCTAAATGGATATCGTATCCAACCTGTGTTTGGTCCTTAACAGATCCTTAGTGGATTTTGCATTCAATTATTATTGGATCTTTAATGGACCTTAATTGATTTTTGATCCGACCCTTAGTGGATCTTTGATAGATCCTTAATGGATTTTGGGTTCGATCGATATGGGACCTTGAGTTTGGCTTCGATCCTTTATTAGTTTTGGGTTTGACCTTTTTTGGACCCTTATTGAGTTTGGGTCTAGGTTCAATCTAGTTCTGATTTAATTTTGACCTAATTTTGTTTCAGGTTTGACTTGATTTGGTTTTGGTTTAGGTTAGACTGATTTGCTTTTAGTTTAGGCTTGGGCTTGATTTGCTTTTGGTTTAGATTTGGACTTAATTTTGGTTTTGGTTCATGTTTAGACTATATTTTGGTTTAAGTTTAACTTGATTTAAATTTGGTTCAAGCTTGGGCCTAATAGCGATTTTGGTTTAGGTTTAGTCCTTATTTTGGTTTAAATTCTGTTTTAAACCTGATTTGATTTTATTTCAAATATTTTAATCAATTTAATTTTGTTTGTTTCATTTATGGCCTTATTCGCAATGGAATCCCTTAGGCTAAGAATATGACAATTAAATTCTCGATGGAATCTCTTTAACCAAAAATACAATGTTCAAGTTCTTGAAGGAATCCCTTAGAATAGAAACATGGTGGTTGGATTTTTTGAAGAAATCTATTAGGCTATAAATATGATATTTGGATTTTTAAAAAAATTTCTTAGGCCAAAAATATAACATTTAGATTATCAAAGGAATCCCTTAGGCTAAAATACGATGGTCGAGTTTTTGAAAGGATCCCTTAGACCGAAAATATGGCACAAAATCCCTTAGGCACAAAGTTAAGGTGGCCAAATTCCCAAGGGAATCCCTTAGGACTAAAATTAAGGCAATTAGGTTGCCGAAGGAATCCCTAAAATAAAAAATATGGTAGCCAAGTTTCTAAAGGAATCTCTTAGACTAAAGATATGATGGTCGTATTTCCAAAGGAATCTTGTAGATTTGAAAATAAGGCGGTTAGATTTTTGAAGAAATTCCCTAGGAAAATATTGGTGACAGATTTACATGACACACTAATCGAGGCAAAAGGGAGAGAAGTGAAATAATAAAAAAATTCTCTTCTTTTCTTTTTTTTTTTTTCCTTTTTTCCTTCTTTTCTTCTATTCTTCCTTTCTTTTTTTCCCCTTGCAACCATTACAACACAATTTTTTTCATATCTTTTTACTTCTTCCTCCTTTTATTCTTCTCTCTTCTCCCAAATTTTTCTCACTTTATTCACCAGATGATTGGATCAGGTTATTTTTAGTCAAATCCAGCTGGTGGAACCAATGAGACCCAAAGACCTAGCAAAGTTGGGCACAATAGAACTTGGTTTGCAAGTTTAGTTATTTGATCCTTCAGGTTCTAGCATATGAACCTTGGGGCTCTGGCATCCAAACTTGGTGGGCTTTGGTAGCTCAATTCGGGAGATCACAAGTTGGGTGGCTAAACTTTTGGGTTCATGATAAGATTATATTTATACATATTTTCACACTTATAATTTAGTGATTTTTATGCCTATAATTTTAGTATTACCATGGTACTGCACCAATTTTAATTGAATTGTCTTGTAAGGTGGTTGAGAACTTAATTGCAAATTTTTAAGGGCGAATTTGATTTAATCAGTCAAGACAATCATAGAGGAGAGTCCATGTAGCAATGGTGTTCTCCAATTTAGTCATGAGAAGGATAAACTCTAGAAATTGAAATTATATATATATATAGATATATATATATAATATATATATATCTATAATATACATATATATATATATATATATATATATATATATATATATAAAGTTTTCTATTTGATAATACTGTAGTATTTTGGCCATAACTCCACCTATAACTCCAGCTGAGGTAAGACTAATTAATGTTGAGAGACAGGGCTACAACTATTGTGGTTATCATAAAACCTAATTCCACTAGTAACCACATGAAAACTAAGCCACAAATTTCAAGTTAGATAGCTGGCAATCCATAAAAAAAGAGATTTATTTTTTATTCAATCCTAGAGGTTGTGGAGGAGGAGGCAGCATTAAGAGTAAATAGGAGAGTGGCTGCATTATAAAAAGGTTATCATATTTTCATTGGGAGGAAGTCACAACCTTTCAAGAAAAACTAAATCTGAGAGAGAAGGCTTAGTTGCTGCTTGTACTTTTTATCTTCAAATACTAAGTTCTCTTTATTTTTCTACTTATTTCTTGATGTATTTTTGTTGGATTTCTTTCTTAAGCTTCTTGAATACATTGAATGAAATTATGTTTAGCTAAATTCTTTTACCTAGGGTTTAGATGGATTTTGATCTTGGAATTATATAGTTATTTATTTAATTCAATTAAAGATCCTACTATTATTTGCATAAGGAATTTTTGTTGTCATGCTTAATGCTTTAAAAGAATTGGCCAATATTTTAATAATTTGATGATTCATGTATGATTGACTAAAGAATTGTTATGAATTAGATCCTTAGGCAATAAAAATCTCATGCTAGACTATAACATCAAAAGATGGTTAGCTCATATGTGGGAATCAAAGAAGCTTAGTGAGTCAAAACTCCCTCTAAAATTAGAGGTTTTCAAAGAACTTAATGCTTATTTTTCCTTTGGACAATCACTTAGAAATTTGATGGTAGAATTGGATTAATAGTGGATTGACATGACTTGAGAAAGCTTATTAATTAATTTAGAGAAAATCTCCATCACATACAAATAACTTTAATATACATTAGGGTATTTTTGGCCTTGAGTTGGATTGAATAGAAAATTCTATAACCTTGATTTAATGAAATTTAAACCCTAGTTGCATTCATTCATTGATTTAGTTTCTACTAAATTTCAAAATAGCATTAATTTCTTTCATTACACCCAATTGATTTCAACTTAGGTAAGTTTAAACTTGGTTTGGTACTATGATCTAGTCTCTATGGAATCAACATTCACTGCAACATTTGTGGATATTCCTGGCATTTCTAAAATATCCCAAAAAGTGAAAAAAAAATGCTAGGAAAAATTTCTCGATGTTTTATTCCGACGCTTTAGAAATGCCGAAAAATAATTGTTGAAAACTTTTCCAGAATTTTTAAATCATCGAAAAGCTTATTCTCGACATTTTTAAAATGTCAAAAAACTTATCCCCAGTATTCTTTTTGGCATTCAAAAAACATCAGTGGAAAAGCTTTTCTTGAATTTTTTGGAGAAAACTCCAGGGGAAAATGCTGGAAAAGATCCCAATATTTTTGTCCAAAATGCTGTGACTTTTCTTGGTGTTTTTGCCAAAATTGTCGTGATAAGTCCCGTCATTTTGAGAAAATAAGAGAGCTTTCTTGACTGCATTGGCTAGTGTTGGTGATCCGAGCTTAGCTTAACCCAAATTGGATCTGATTTGAGCTTGATTGAATTTTGAATTAACCTAACTTGAACCCAATTAGGGTTGAGTCGAAGTTGATTTAGTTTGGATTAAGTCAATTTGTATTTTAGGTCCAATTCAATTTGAGTTTTAGTCTATTTATTTGATCATTTTAGGTCCATTTAGGGGTCTATTTGAGTCAATTTAGTATTGTTCATTTGTTATAGCTGAGTTTAATATGATTGAGTCACTTGAATTCAATTGATTTGTATTAATCGATTTGGTTTGGGAGCTCATAGGCTATTATGGTAACCTTTGATGAGCATACATATTGGCCTTAGTTTGAATAAACAATTGGTGAATCTACAGGCTGGCCTCAGTCCAAATAAACATTTAGCGAGCTCATTGGCTGGCCTTAGTATAAATAGATAATTAGTGAGCTCGCAAGCTAGCTTAAGCTCAAATAGAAGTTTGGTTACCTCATAAGCTAGCCTTAGTTCAAATAGACATTCGGTAAGCCAGCAGGGTATCCTTAGTCGGAATAGAAGGCTGGCAAGCATACAAGCAAACCTTAGCTAGGTTGACTTTAGTCCAAATAGATATTTAGCGAGCTCGTAAGCTGACCTTAGTTCAAATAGATATTCGGCAAGCTCATAAGCTAGTCTTAGTCTAAATAGATGTTTAATGAGCCTACAAGATGGCATTAGTCCGAATGAATGTTTAGGAATTTGTAAGCTAGTTTTAGTCCAAATAGACATTTGGCGAGCTCACGGGCTGGCCTTAGTCTAAATAAATAGTTGGCGAGCACACAAGCCTAGCCCTAATCGGAATAGATGTTCACCGAGCCTGTGAGCTAGCCTTAATCTAAATAGAAGCTCGGCAAGCTCACAAACTAGCCTTAGTTTGTATAGATATTCAGTGAGCTCATAAATTGGCCATATTCTAAATAGATGTTCAATGAGCTCACAGGCCAGGCTTAGTTCAAACAGACATTCGGCAAGTTCGTAAGTTGGCCTTAGCCCAAATAGATATTTGGTGAGCTTGCAAACTGGCCTTAGTTTGAATATATATTTGGTGAGCCCACACACTGGCCTTAGTCCGAATAAACTTTTAGTAAGCTCATAGGCTGGCCTTAGTCATTGAGCTCACAAGTTAGCCTTAGTCTGAATAGATATTTGATGAGCTCGCAAGCTGCCCATAGTCCGAATAGATGTTCAGTAAGCTTACTGGTTGCCTTAGTTTGAGTAGATATTTGGCGAGCTCACAAGCTGGTATTAGCTTGACTAGACATTCAATGAGTTCACAAATTGGCTTTTCTTTGAATATACATTCGGTGAGCTCGCACCCTAGCCTTAGTCTGAATAAACGTTTAGTAAGCTCGCAGGCTAGCCTTATTTCGAATAAATGTTTGGCGAGTTTGCAAGCTAATTTTAGTCTAAATAAACATTCGGCATGCCTATAAACTAGTCTTACTTTAAATAGATATTCGGTAAGCTCACAAACTAGCCTTAGTGTGAATAGACATTCTTGAAGCCCACAGGCTAGCCTTAATCTGAATAAATCAGCAAGCTCACAAGCCTAGCCTTAGTTGGAATAGACATTCAAAAAGCTCGTAAGTTGGCTTTAGTTTGAATAGACATTCGGCAAACTCACACACTGGGCTTAATCTGAATAGACGTTCAGTAAGCTCACAAGCTGGTCTTACTCCAAATAGAAGTTTAGTGAGCTCACATGTTGACCTTATTTCGAATAGACATTCGGTGAGATAGCCTTAGTTTGAGTAGATATTTGGGGAGCTCACAAGCTGACCTTAGTTCAAATTGACGTTTAGTTAGTGAACAAGCTGGCCTTAGTTCAAAGAGATGTCTGGTGAGCTTACAAGCTAATCTTAGTCCAAATAGACATTCAGTGAACTCACAAACTAGACTTAGTCTAAATAAACATTTGGCGAGTTTACAAGTTTGTCTTAATCCAAAATTAGTTTTGAACAAGTCTGTCGGTTGGCTCTAGACCAGAGTTGACTTTTAGACGAGCTTGTGGGTTAGTCCTAGATTAGCAATGGAGGTCCATCAATATACAAAGGATCGGAGGTGACCATAATATTAATATAAGTTCTATCAACATGTCAAAAACTGCGAGTGACTATAGCAATGATAACACAAAAAATGAGGCAAGAAAATTTTTGATGCAAGTCCTTTTTCTCCCTCAAATGTTTATTTATTTATTTATTTTCTTTCTCCTATTTCTCTCCTTCCTCCTACACTTCCCTTGCAGGCTTCTCCTTCGTTGACGGGGCCATGGCTGCCCGAGCTTCCTTTTGATTGGATCTAGTTAGATTTAGCTCGATCCGACCCTCTCTAATGGTGGACAATAAGGGGGAGGTTTTGAGCCCTCTACCTCCTTCTTCTCCTAGCTAGATCTAGCTGGACAAGGCTGGATCTAGCCTCTTTCCTTCCCCCAGCAAGACAGATGGCAAAGGACTACTCAGCCTGCAATGAGGGCTGATAGAGCTTGAGGGTGGAGCTGGAGGCATGGTGGGGCAAGCAGCTCGCAGCGGAGCTCGAGGACACTAGAGAGCTAGCAAGAAACAACCAAAGGAGAGGCTCAGGGTAGGCGACGGTGAGGTAGGCTCAACCTAAGCTCAAGGCGAAACTCAACTCTGACAAGGTGAGAGACCAAGCTTGGGGTCCCGACGCAGGCAAGGCCGGCTGAGCTCCGGTAGGGCATGAGCAATGCATTCACATGGGCTAGTCGGCAAAATGGCGACGATGGCAAGAGTTGTCGGTGGTTGCAGAGGGGTAGAGCCAGCTTGCTGTAGCTTGGAGTGCATGGCCGAAGTCTGGGCGAGGGAGCAAAGGTGGGTCCAAGGCAACAGCAGTGGGAGCTAGCAGTCGTCGTACAAGGGCGGAGCTGGCCTAGTTGTGCAAGCAACGGTGCAGGTCTGACGCACTGTTTGGGCTGCCAATGGTCACGCAGAGGGCAAAGACCATGATGGAAGCAGCAAAAGGCATTTGAGAATTTCTCGAAAAGAAGATAGCAAATAGGAGAGAGAAAGTGGAAGAACAGACAAAAAAAAGGGAGCAGGGCTAAGTATACTAACCCCTCTTTGTTTTTTGTTTTCTTCTTCGGTCTCTTTCTATTCTGATCCTCTTGTTATCTTCAGCAATTTATAGATTTTGAAAAAGATCGCAATCAAATTATTGATTGATTAGTTTTGAAATGCCATGTGATTGTACTATTTACTTGAAATTATGTTTTAATATTTTGGGATTAGCCTATAATCCATTAATTGAGATTTATTTTCCTGATAAAAAAATTTATGATTTGTATTATTTTTGGATGCTGAATTTTGAAGAAACTTATTTATAATTTTTTAAAAAAATTTGGACCAAAATATAATTTTATAAATTTCAAAGGTCTTCTTTTATATAAAAAAGGACATATTTATAAAATTTTGAAACTTTCAGATTTGTTTTAGATAAAATTTAGACTTATTTGTAAATAAAATTTTTCAAAGAGTTTATTTACAAAAATTTGAAATTTCAAGAATTTATTTACGAATATAAAATTTTGAGAGGTTTATTTATAAATCCTAAATTTTGTAAAGATTGATTCAAAATTTTAGAATTTTCAAAAAAAATTTCATAAAATTTCTATTTCAGAGACTTATTCATAAAATTTATTTGGTTCAAGAACTCATCTGTAAAGATTTTGTATTTTCATTTTGGTTTAGATATTTGATAAATTTTGAACCTAATTTTACTTCAAATATCTAGCTCACTCAGTTTAGTTTAGTTCGAGTCCTAGTTTTTTCAGCGATTCGGATCCAAATTAAGTTCAATTTTTAGTTAAATTTAATTATAATATAGGTCTAATTGAGATCTGCATTCAGACCATAATCCAATGACATTCAATTTCATATTCCAATTGAATTTTGATTAAATTTGATTTTTAACTAAAATTGACTCGAACAGTTGGAAGTGTGAAATTTAAGTAAATATTTGGTTTGGACTGAAACATTTCCTTTGTACTTTCATCTTTATTTTCTGATTTTCATGTATGGAATCTGGTTCTGATTTTAATAGCTCCAATTCTATCCTCCAATTATGTTTCTATTCATCATTGCACATATAACGTGGATCAAAATGTGAAATACAAAGCAAAAATACTCTATAATTTCTGATTGATATGAAAAATAGCTGTTCTCACACATAATTCATACATCAAATGTTGCTATTTATTACAAAAAGCGCATATGAATTACAAGCTCTCTTTTTTTTCTTCCAAATCCAATCATAAGAAAATATTTAAGCTTTGGACACTAAGCATCCTTCAAAATAGTCATAGGACAAGAAGCATTTGTGACCACATAGTTGCTCACACTGCCTAACAAAACCCTGCATCAGAATATCATGCATGATTTAGTGCATGTCTCATATCTACGAATTAAGTGGCTGCTCTAATGAAGAGAATGTTAATCACCTTTTGAGCACTCCAATCCTATGCTTCCAACCACAAGAAAGCTAAGCTCCAGATCCTCCACTGCTTCATAGAGCTCCTCCCTTGGATCTCCCCAATAGATCTTGAACACAACCTTCACCTTTAACAAATTAAATTATGGAGTTAACCATATTCTAGTGCTTAAAAACCAATTAGGATAAGGGAAAGAGAAAGGAATATACATTTTTGGTCTTGGAGACTCTATGAAGAATGTCTAGGACATCGAGATTAGGGGTCACTCCATATTTCTTAGACACATAATTTCTCTGTACTCTTCAAGTGGTACCAATGCTGAAACTAGCCATGCATGAAACTCCATATTAGTACATTGTTAAAGCTATATATATGTTCTGATAATTCACAAGGAAGAGAAAGAGGATGGAGAAGATATACGCGAGCCAATGTCCTCCTAGAGCTTCCTTCGAGGGTTGCTAGACTTGCTACACACAACTAGAATGCTATCGTCGAGAAGCTTCAAGGCCGATCAGGTGGAGATCTATATTGACTTATATATATGTTTTTCTTTTAAGCACAAACCTATGTTTGTATCTGAAGGGATGAAAGGATGTATCCAGGGATCCAAATTCATCAAGCCAAGATGATAGAAGGAAGATTCATAACAACTCATTTGTCACTTCAAAGCAAAATTTTCACATATCATCATCTCCATCAAAGAAGAACGGACACACCTAAGGCATTATCTGTTAGTCCTGTGGCCTTATAGACTATTTATTGATTTGTTTTTAAGATAAGTTTGATTGTGCAATTCGGATCAGACAGTTTGAAAATATAGTGAGTGGCTCAAATTTTGACTGTCTAATTGATATTTATATGACAATGGATAACAACATAAACGGAGCCAAATTTTATATGTGTGTGATCATTTGGGTGTTTCGTGATGGATCAAAATATTTTATAGTATACCTAGTATCTGGTCTCGCCTTGAGGTTGTCTGGTTGGAGGATAATAAATTATTTTATTTGAATTATTTGATTTGGACCTTTTTGTAAATATTTGGCCTTATTTGTAATTACAAAACTTTGATTTGTAATTATAATGGATTTTGGGGGTCTATTTGCAAAATGGCAAATAAAAGGTTGGTTATAATTCATGATTTAAAAATTGAATCGAGAGTTGAGAAATAGAAGAGTTTTCTTTGTTTTCGATCATTCTCAGGCCCGTAAAGGGATTTTTATTTTGAAAATTTTTCCTTTTCTTTAACTCTTCCGCATCAAAGAGTGGCAAGGATTCAAGATGGATCTGCTGGGAATTAGAGATAAAAGTTTCAAAATTTCATTTCAAGCCCAGAGGTATGTAAATCAGTTTAATTCGGTTTTGAACTATATTTTCTCACGGGTCTTGCGTCAAAAGGTAAAATTGGAGCCCGCAATGGGTATCAAATCCTCCTTTTGATGGTTGGTCTGCAAAAAATCGAGTTATAATTATTTTCAATTGAATTTCTCGAAACCCAATTTTGGAAAATCAAGTTTTTATCTTGGACTTGAACTGAAAATGATATTGAATAGTCTATTGGTATCCACCATTGGTGGAGAAAAATTCGAGTTTAGTTTCCAAAATTTTGATTTATGATAATTTTTCAACCGTCTGTTGAATTTTTGAACTTATTTGTGAATTAAAATTTTGAAAGGGCTTTTATGCAAAGTTGCAATTCAATTCAATTCTATTGGTTTGTGCTATGAATTGCAACTTGATTGGTAATTTAATTGTGAATTGCAATTTGATTTAAATTGAATTGCAATTTTGGATTCCAATCTCAGTTCGGTTTATTACTTATGTTAATTAAATTAATCTTGATTAACATTAAGCTTATGATTATTTGAATTATTAAAAATAAATTTTCATTATTATTTACTCGCGATTATATTTATGAGTTAAAATAACAAAATATTTTTCCAAAGGATTTTGAGGTTATTTTAATTTATAAATACTATTATTCTGTATTTATTTTTTACTATAGTCCATTTGACTCAAAGGTTGAGTTGGTATAGAGAAGAAATAAATATAGAATATTTTAAAATTTTATTTGTGACTATTATGATTTTATTGGTGGGATCTCGTGGTTTGTATTATTTTCTCAAAGGAGATAGTACAAGATCATAATTTATCCCAATTCTGATTTTACAATTGATTGGTGGGAACTCGTGATTTGTATTATTTTCCCAAAAAAGGTAGTACAAGATCATAATTTATCCCGATTCTGGTATTACTCGTGGTTTGCGGGATCTCATGATTTGTATTATTCTCCCAAAGGAGGTAGTATAAGATTACAATTTATCCCAATTATGATGTTACTGATGGTTTGTGAGATCTCATGATTTGTATTATCTTCCCAAAGAAGGTAGTACAAGATCATAATTTAATCCTGATTTTGGTTTTACTTATGATTTGTGGGATGTTGTGGTTTGTGTTAGTTTTTAAAAGGAGCTAATACAAAATCACAATAACAATCCGTATTTAAATCAATGAAATCATGGATTATTTATTATTGAAATGCATTTGTTGTATACTTGAACTATCTGTTGTAAAATCTGCAGTATGGAATCTAGTAGTCAGCTCTTCAAGGTCGAGATCTTGAATGAATCAAGTTACTCGACTTGAAAAAGTGAACTAGAAGCTCATTTGGCATTTCAAGGTTTTGATATTGCTCTTGATACTACTAAACCACCTATTAGGTCAAGCCAGTTTGAAAAATGGCACAGAGCAGATAAGCTAGCAAGACTAATAATCAGAAGAATAATTTTTGAAATAATTCGTGCCAGTTTAACAGATGTTTATTCTGCCAAAGAATAACTTCAGATTATTCATGACAAATTTGTTGGATCCTCTAAAGCTAAGAAATTTTCTTTGACCCAAAAACTGCACAACACAAAATTGGTTGAGCATGAGAATGTTCAAGAGCATATTCTGAAAATACTTTTAATTGCACATGAGTTGAAAAGTTTGGGCTTGAGTCTTGATGATGAATATGTCACATATTGTATCCTAGACTCACTGCATGCATCCTTTGAGACTTTTATCATTAACTATAATACACATGATCGTCATTGGATGATGGATGAATTGCTGAATCATTGTGTCTAAGAGGATGAAAGGAGGAAGGTTATTAAAGCTGAACTTGTGAAAATTGAATCAGCAAATTTGGCTGAGAAGAAATAGTAGTTTAATTCTCTGTCCAAAAAGCCCTTTAAGAAGCAAACTTGGAAGAAGAAATTTGTAAAGAGAAAGGATGATGTGAAAGGAAAATCACCTGCTCAGTTAAAAGAAAATTTTTTCTTTTATTGTAAAAAGAAAGGGAATTTTGTAAAAGACTGTTACAAATTGAAGTTTCTACAAAAAAAGAAATAAGGGATTCGTGGACCTAAGGAACCTAGATGATTAGGAGAAGTATGTCTTCATGGGGAACAATAAGCGAGTTGATGTCGTCGAAGTTGGGACATACACTTTGATTCTTCATGGTGGTCATACTATTTTACTGTCAAATATAGCTTTTGCACTAGTTATCAGGCGTAACTTACTATTAGTATCCAAACTTATAGAAGTTGGTTATTATTTTACTTTTGGCAAAAACTCTATATCTCTAATGTATGATAGTGTTGTTATTGCTACTGGTTCTGTATCTGATGGTTTGTATAAATTGCATGTGAAACTGGAAGTTGACTCTATAGTCCAGTGCTACAATGTTGATTCCAAACATATATGCCCTTATGATCCAAATGTGCAGTTAGATAAGAATTCTTCTCGTCTATGGCATTGTCGTTTAGGTCATATTGGTAGAGACAGACTGGAGAGACTCTGCAATGACAAAATTTTGCAGAATATAAATTTTGATGACTTTGGTATCTGTGTGGATTGTATTAAAGGAAAGATGACAAGGGCATCATTTCCAAAGACATTAAGATCTAATAATTTATTAGATCTAATCCATATAGATATTTGTGATCCAAATGGGGTAGTCACAAAGAATGGTCAAAAGTATTTTGTAACATTCATTGATGACTATTCACGATATGGGTATGTGTATCTACTGTATAGAAAGTCGGATGTGTTTGAAATATTTAAGGTGTATGAAGCTGAAGTTGAAAATCAGCTGGGTAGAAAGATTAAAGTTATCAGGTCAGATAGAGGAGATGAATACACTTTCGATATTTTTCAACAATTTTTACAGGAGCATAGAATTATTGCAAATACAACTATTGTAGGAAATCCAAAGCAAAATGGACTAGCAGAAAGGAGGAACAGGACTTTAATGGATATGGTATGTTGTATGTTAGTTTTCAGTGAATTGCCAAATTCTTTATGGGGTGAAGCACTGAAAATGGCTACATACATTTTAAATAGGGTACCATCCAAATCTGTTCCTAAAACTCCTTTTGAGTTATGGCTTGAGAGAAAATCCAATCTGAATCATCTTAGAATCTGGGGTTGTGATGCAGAAGCTAGGATTGTTGAACCTAGTATGCCAAAAACTGCAGCTTGGAGTTTAAGCTATAAGTCATTGGTCTTCCAGACAAATCTAAGCGTTACAGGTTATACAATCCTATTTAGAGCTTCATATTTGAAAGCAGAGATGTTAAATTTCTTGACTAGGGCATATGTGTCACAGGAAGCAAGAGGAAAAGAATTAAAGTTGAGGATGAGTCAAATAGATTTGGACAAGATGAAGCACCCATGGTTGTGCCAGACCAGGCAGATAAAAGACCCAAAAGAATATGTAGATCAGCTCTATTAGATGACTATGTTGCATATTTTAAAAAAACTGGAGATATACACATTCAAAGTTCAGATAATATAGATAAGATGTCTTTCTCATTAATCACATAAAATGATAATCCACTGAATTTTTCAAAAGCCATAAGTAGTGAGAATGTAAAATTCTGGTTGAATGCAATGATTGAAGAAATTAATTCCATGCAGAAAAATGCAGTTTGGTCGCTAGTGTCAACTCCTATAAACTACAAACCAATTGGCTGTAAATGGGTCTATAAGACTAAATTGAAAGCCAATGGTGAAATTGACAAATATAAAGCAAGGTTGGTTGCTAAAGGATATACTCAGAGAGAAGGAATTGATTATGATGAGACATCTTCTCCAATTTCTAGAAAAGATTAATTAAGAATTTTCATGGCATTGGTTGCACACTATGATTATGAACTCATTCAGATGGATGTTAAAACAGCATTTCTGAATGGAGTTCTTGAAGAAAAAATTTATATGATTCAGCTAGAAGGGTTTATCAGAAAGGGTGATGAAACAAAAATCTGTAGACTACATAAATCCATTTGTAGTTTAAAACAAGGCTCTCGACAATGATATATTAAATTTCATGAGGCAATCACAAAATTTGGCTTTCGGGAGAATATAACTGATAATTGTGTATATTGAAAGTCAATGGGAGTAAAGTTTAGATATTAATGTTATATGTTGATGACATCTTATTGGCAAGTAATGAACTGAATTCCCTTAGAGAAATTGAAAGGATGTTATCTACAGTCTTTGAAATGAAGAATCTTGGCAATGCTTCATTTGTCTTGGGTATTAAAATATACAGAGATAGAAAGTGTTGATTGCTTGGGATTTCTCAGGAGGCATATATTGCTAAAATTCTTCAGAAATATGGTATGAATAATTGTAAAGCTGGAGAGTCACCTATAATCAAAGGTGATAAACTTAATCTTTAGCAATGTCCTTAAAATGAAATTGAAAGATGGGAGATGCAGAAAATTTTCTATACTTCAGCTATTGGTAGTTTGATATATTTGATGATTTGTACCCATCCATATATTATTTTTGTTATGAGACTTCTTGGTAGATATCAGAGTAATCCAGGAATGACCCATTGGAGAGCAGTTAAGAAGGTTTTTTGTTATTTGAAGAAAACCCAAAATTATGTGCTCTTATTTGATGGTTATAAACCATTAAATGTTCTTGGATATACAGACTCTAATTGAAAAAGATGTGAGGATAGTTTGAAGTCTACATCTGGATATGTGTTTACTTTGGTAGAAGGAGTTATTTCATGGCGTAATATGAAACAGACTACTACTATTTTGTCAACTATGGAAGCAAAGTACATAACTTGTTGTGAGGCTAGTAAACATACTATATGGTTGAAATATTTCCTCTCTGATCTCCAGGTGGTTGATTATATTGATAGGCCAATGCAGATAGTCTATAATAATGATGCCGCTGTATCCCTTACTATGGATGCTAGATGTCATTCCAAGGCAAATGGGAGATTGTTAGTCCTATGGCCTTATAAACTATTTATTGATTTGTTTTTAAGATAAGTTTGATTGTGCAAGTCGAGTCAAATAGTTTGAAAAAGTAGTGAGTGGCTCAAAATTTGACTGTCTGATTGATATTTATATGACAATGGATAATAGCATAAACAGAGCCAAATTTTATATGTGTGTGCTCATTTGGGTGTTCCGTTATGGGTTGAAATGTTTTACAGTATACCCAACATCTGGTCTCACCTTGAGATTGTTTGGTTGGAGGAAGATAAATTATTTTATTTGAATTATTTGATTTGGACCTTTGTGTAAATATTTGGCCTTATTTATAATTATAAAACTTTGATTTGTAATTATAATGGATTTTGGGGGCCTATTTGTAAAATGGCAAATAAAAGGTCCATTACAGTTCACAATTTAAAAATTGAATTAAGAGTTGAGAAACAGAAGAGTTTTCTCTGTTTTCGATCATTCTTAGGCCCGTGAAGGAATATTTATTTTGGAAATTTTTCCCCTCTTCAACTCTTCGCCATCAAAGAGTGGCAAGGACTCGAGGTGGATCTGCTAGGAATTGGAGATAAAAGTTTCAGAAGTTCATTTCAGGTCCTGAGGTATGTAAATCAGTTTAATTCAGTTTTAAACTTGATTTTATCACGGGTCTTATGTCAAAAGTTAAAATTGGAGCATGCATTATCATGATTTAGAAATGGCCATTCAGAAAATGTAGCACAATTCAAGAAAAAGCAATCAAATTATTGGCTTGGATCCAAAAGAAAATTGCCAAGATCAAGATGTTCAAAGACAAACCCTCCCCCCAAAGAAACCCTCAAGTTCTAGGCCAAACCCTCCCCTCAAAGAAACTCTAAAGATCATTTGGAGTGTTCCAATCATTGAGATCAAACAAAATGCATAGAAATCCAATGGCAATATTAGATGCCTAAAAAATCCTAGCAATATTCAAATTAGCTCAAAATGAAGTACCTTTCCCTATAAATGGAGGAGGTCAAAGCAGGATCTAATGGAAGGGAAGGTGGGGTAGGGCCCAGGGTAGGGCCATGGCAGTTGCGGGGTGGAGTAGGGGTGGGGCAGCCATGGGCAACATAGGCGCAGGGCAACAGTGGGCGAGGCACTCATAGGTTAGCATGGGTGTAGGCTAGCGACAATAGGTGCAGGTGCAAGCGGGCATGGGTGAATGCCAATAAGTGCAGGTGAGCACCAGCGAGCGGATGAGGCAAAGGCAGTAGGGGTGGGCGTGCATGTAGATAGGTTTGAGATTGAAGACGGCTAGGGCTCAAGAGGGTTTGGCTTTAAAAAAATACGCTAGGGAAGCCCAGCATTTTCAAAAAAATGCCGAGAATCTACTGTCATTTTCTTCAAAATGCCATGATTTTCGAGCATTTTTCTTACAAATGTCTAAAGATTTTTGGCATTTGAGAGTAAAACACTGGGAATCTACTAACATTTTCTCAAAAACACCAGGGCACCATTTGGTTCAGGATCAAGATTAGGATCAGGATCAAAACTAGTGAACCACTTTTGTAAACTTATATCTTTTTATCAAAATTAATTCTTCAATAATTTAAAGTTCAAAAAACTATTTATTTTTTTGTAATAATTTAATTTAATAACAATGTAAAATAAGTAATATTAATTTTACAAGAAAAAAAATAATTCTAAAATGGGTTGATCCTGATCTTGATCTCAAACCAAATGAGGCCCATAATTTTTAGTCATTTTTCTTATAAAAATTAGAAAATATTTTATTAAATCAGATTGGGACTTTCTATGAGGCAAGACAGTAGTTTCGACCTCTAATCAGCTGGCATGAGAGGAAGGGATCTCAAAAGTGGCCAAATAACTGTATCCATTGGAGTACACTGAAATCCGCCCCAATTCAATTAGAGATTATAATAGACTTTACTTGAGAGTAAAATACTTGAAAATCTTTGTGTTTCTGGTAAAACACTAGAAAATGCTAGTGTCTATGATAAAAATGCTAGTAATCTCTAGAGTTTGTTGATAATCACCAGTAAATTCAGGCATTTGTCAATAAATGCCAAAAAATGTAACCATTTTGGCAATTGTCACAAAAAAAGTATCGGCAAAAGTGGAATATGTTATAGTGATTCATCTGATCATTATACTTTGACTAAGGTACACTTGCTTGAATGAACTATGCATAAATTACACATCAATGTTTTGGCACCAATGTCAGGGACTAGTTTATTACATATTAAAACTACTCAAATTAGCTTTATATTGAGCTTTATATTGTACGAAACGCACTAGTGGTGGAGAATTGATACCCCTTGATCAAGAAATTGAAAGAACTTTAAAAATCTAGAGAAAAAGCACAAGATGACTAAAAATCAAGCAATCCAAAATAATCCAAGGACATTGAACTCACAAGCTATACCTACTCTGGATGGTACTAATCAAGCATTATGAGGCCTAATGTACAAGCAAATAATTTTGAGATCAACCTTGCAATTATTCAAATGATTTAGATGGGTGTATAATTTTTTGGCCCTAGTGATAATCCTAACTCTCATGTTGCTAATTTTTTTGAAATATGTCATACTTTTAAGCATAATGGAGTTAGTGATGATACCATTAGACTTAGGTTGTTTCCCTTCTCCCTAAAGGATAAAGTAAAAGAATGGCTTAATTCTCTTCTTGTAGATTCTATTACTACATGGGATAATTTAGCACAAAGGCTTTTATTTAAGTACTTTTCACTTGCTAAAATGGCTAAATTAAGGAATGACATAATAATTTTTTTTACAATTTGATAACAAAATACTTATATGAGTCATTGGAGAGATTTAAGGGACTACTTAGGAAGTGTTCCCATCATGGTCTACCTGTTTGGATTCAAGTGCAAGCCTTTTATAGTGACATTAACCAATCTAATCATTTAATGTTGGATACAGGTACATGTGGTACCCTAATGAGGAAAACTCCTAAAGAAGGATATGAACTTTTGGAGGAAATGGCAGCTAATAGTTATCAATAGGGCAATGAGAGAACAAATAAAAAGAAAGTTGGAATTTATAATATTGATTCTATCACTACTTTATCAATTCAACTTGCTATATTAACTAAGAAATTGGAAATTTTGGGGCTTTTAGTTATGAGTGTTTCTTTTGTTTATTTTATTTCCTATGAGCTTTGTGGGTTATAGGGAAATGCTAGTATAAATTACCAAGTAGGAAATTATTTTTCTTATTCTTCTAAACAAGCTAATTTTACTTCTTATGGTGGCAATAGATCCGAGTTCAACACCTACTCCAACACTTACAATCCAAGATGAAGAAGCCATCCAAATTTTTCTTAGAGTAGTAACCAACAAAGAACAGCTCCTGGCTTTCAATAACAATATCAATGAAATCCACAATAGAAAAAGATAAATTTGGAGGCTATGATGGTAAAATTTATTAACAGTACAAATGTAAGAATTCAAATCTTGAAAATGCAAATTTGACAACTTGCCCAATCAATTTTAGGTAGGCCACAAGGACGATTACCTAGCAATTGTGAGGAAAACCCAAGGGAAAAAGTAAAGGCCATCACTCTATGATATGGAAAAGAACTTGGAAAAGAAGAAAAGATGAGGAGCATTTAAAACAAGGAGAAAAACAAGACCTTGAAGCTAAAGAAGAAGGCCATGAGTCATCAAACGAGAAAAATGGGAGTTCCTTTACCATTAATTGAAAATCTTACAAACCCACTCTTCCTTTTCTTAAAAGATTTCTTAAGGATAGCATGGATAAGGAATTTGGTAAATTTTTACTGGTATTTCAAAAGTTGCATATTAACATCCCTCTTCTTGATGATATTTCTCAGATGCCAAGTTATGCCAAATTCTTGAAGGAAATAATTACAAACAAAAGAAAGTTCAAGGAGTTTGAAATGGTTAAACTTAATGAGGAATGCTTGGCAATCCTACAAAATAAATTACCTCTAAAACTCAAGGATCTAGGGAGCTTCTCTATTCCTTGCCACTATTGGTGAAATTAATTTTGATAAGGCTTTATTTGGCCTTGGTGTAAGCATCAATTTGATGCCTTTTCTGTCTTTAGGAAGCTTGGATTGAAAGAGCCAACATTTACCATTGTTTCTCTTCAATTGGCTGATAGAAGTATCAAATATCCAAGGGGAGTAGTGGAAGATGTTTTAGTAAAGGTAAATAATTTTATTTTTCCTAATGACTTCATTGTTTTAGACATGGATGAAGATTATGATATGTCCCTAATTTTAGGGAGACCTTTTCTTGCCACAGGAAGAACTTTAATTGATATCTTATAAGGAAAATGTAACCTTGGAATTAATAATGAGGAAGTTATTTTTCATATGTTTAAGGCTATGAAATATTCTAATGATAATAAAAAGAAGTCTTAATGAAATATTGTATTGATGATTTGGTAGATAGACAGTCTCATGCATTCAAATTAGTTTATCCCTTAGAAAATTACATTGCTAAATCTTTTGATTTGAAGGAACAAATTATAAATGAGAATCATAAGGAGGGTGCAGGCTATTTGGGAGAACAATAAAAAGGATTTGGGACAAAAAGAGAAATATTTTACCTTTGGAAGTTTCTTCTTCTTCAAAATTTGAGCCATCAATAGTCTTGAACTTAAACCTATTTCTTTGCATTTAAAATATAATTATTTAGGAAATTTATCTACCTTACTTGTGATTATTTCTTCTTGTTTGATAGGGTTTAAAAAAGAAAAATTGATAAGAGTACCCAGGGAACACAAAAAGGCAATTGGATGGAGCATTGCTAACATTCAAGGAATATGTCTATCAATTTGCATGCACAAAATTTTCATGGCAAAAGGATTCAAGCCTATCGCACAACCCAAAGGAGGTTAAATCCTAATATTAAAGAGGTAGTAAAGAAAGATGTGATAAAATGGCTTAATTCAAATATTATCTTTATGGTTATTTTGATTATCACCAAATTCCTATTACTTTTGAAGACCACAAGAAAACTACTTTTACTTGTTCATATGGAACATTTGCATTTAGAAGGATGCCTTTTCATTTATGCAATTCTCCTGGAACTTTTCAAAGATGCATAATGTGCTATTTTTAGATTTCATTGATGATTTTATGGAAATATTTATGGATGATTTCTTTATTTTTGGATCTTCATTTGATGCATGCTTGCTTCAATTATCTTTGGTGCTTAAAAGATGTGAGGAATCTAAACTTATTCTTAATTGGTAAAAATATCATTTTATGGTTAGGGAAAAGGATTATTTTAGGCCACAATGTATTTCCTAAAGGTATTATAGTGGATAGAATTAAAATTGAATTAATTGAAAATTTTCATCCTCCAAAATTGTCAAAAAAGATAGTGGTTTTCTAGGATATGCAAATTTTTATTGGAGGTTCATTATGGACTCTTCTAAAATTGCTAGGCCTTCAACTAATCTAAAAGATACAATTTTTGTGATTGATAGTACTTATTTATACACATTTAATTATTTAAAATAGAAATTAACCCAAGCCCTCATAGTTTTGCCTCCCATGCAGGATTTGCCTTTTGAGATCATGTGTGATGTAAGTGATGATACTTTAGGTGTAGTTTTAGGACAAAGAATAGACAAAAAAATTTCATATAACTTATTATGCAAGTAGAACCATAAATGATGCACACAAAAATTATCGAGCAATGGAAAAAACTACTTCTTGTAATATTTTCTATTGAAAAATTTGGATCTTATTTGATCTTATCTAAAGTGATTATTTATACTGACCATTCCACATTGAAGTATTTACTTGTCAAAAAAGATGCAAAACCTAGGTAAATAAGATGGATATTATTGTTGCAAGAATTTGACCTTGAAATGAAAGATAAAAAAGGCATTGAAAATATGGTAGCCAATCACTTGTCTAGATTAAATGGATGGACACCCTTTGTTTGATGAATTTCTTGATGAGAAATTATGCTTTGTGTGTGATAATGATGAACCATGGTCTGATTTTTCCAATATCTTTTAGGTAAAGAGTTGCCTCATGACACTTGTTCTCATTAGAAAGAAAATTTCTTTATCTAATGTGAGGCACTATCTTCGGGAGAAAACACGTCTATACAATATTTGTGGAGATGACATGGAGATAAAATGTATAACAAAGAAAGTGGTGCATAGCATACTTAGTTTTTGCTATGACAAAGAAGCATATGGGCACCATGGACCTTTCAAAATGGTGGCAAAGATTTTACAAGGGAATTTTATTGGCTTACCTTCTTGAAGGATGCTTATGCTTATGTAAGGGCTTATGATAAATGCCAAAAGACAAGTAATATCTAGAGGAAAAATGAGATTCCTTTAAATAATATTCTTATACGTGATATTAATGATGTTTGGGGCATTGATTTTATGGGTCCTTTTCCAAAATCTTTCAATAATGAGTATATACTTGTTGTTGTAGATTATGTAAGTCAATAGGTGGAAGAAATTTCATGTCACACCAATGATACTAAGGTTGTAATTAATTCTTGAAAAATATATATTTCCTAGATTTGGTACACTACTATTATTAGTGATGAAGGTAAACACTTTTACAATAAATTATTTGATAATTTATTACTTAAATATGGTGTTACCCCTAAGATTGCTAACCCTTATCATCCATAAACTAGTGGACAAGTCAAAATTTCAAATAGGGAATTGAAAAGTATTTTGCAAAAGGCTGTGAGCTTATCTAGGATGAATTGGTCAATGAAAATGGATGATGCACTTTGGGGTTATAGGATAGCTTTCAAAAAGCCAATTAGAATGTCTCCTTATAGGTTGGTGTTTAGTAAGACTTGTCACTTTCCTATTGAATTAGAGCATAAAGCATATTAGCCTATGAAACTACTTAACTTTGATTTGTATGCTGCAGGTTAACAATGAAAGATGTAGTTAAATGAGCTTGAAGATTGGCAACACCAAGCTTATGAGAATTCTAAAATTTATAAAGCAAGAATCAAGGGCTGGCATATGCATGCATTAAAAAGGAGTTTAATGATAATGCTTTTCTTTATAATTCTAGATTGAGACTTTCCCTAGCAAGCTAAGATCAAGACGGAGTGGACCATGCATAGTAACTAAGGTTTTCCCTTACGGTGAAATTGAAGTATCTCATGAAAGAATAAGGGGACTTTCATGGTCAATGGGCAAAAACTGAAGCTTTATATTGCTGGTGGACATAATTCTTTCTCCAAATCCACTATTCACTTATAGGATTCGTGAAGATAAAAACATAATCAAGCTAATGACTATAAAATAGGACTTGATGGGAGTCAACCCATTACAAATATTCTTTCTTTTTCTTTTTTTCTATTTTTAGTCTCTATCAACTTTTAGGACTTTGCCCATTACAAATATTCTTTCTTTTTGTTTTCTTTCTATTTTTAGTCTCTATCAACTTTTAGGACTTTTGCATATTATTTTCTTATTTTATTTTTGATTTTTTTTAAAACTTTCAGCATGGAAAAATTCAGTTCCTCATCTCCCTAAAAGCCTAGGAAACTAATTTTCAGCAATCCAAGGGATGCCCGCACTAGGAGGGGTATTTTTTTTTTCTTCTTCTTCTCTCACTTTTACATATTGAGGATAATGTTATATTTAGGTTTAGAGAAAAATTGTGATTCATGATTCAAAGTTTTAGTTGTAGCTTGTATATTGCTCAAGAACCTGAGAGCATGATATTCCAAAATTTTTTTTTCCAAAATTGATTTAGCTTAAGTTGAGATTGCTGAAATTTTCTTGATGAACAAAAGCCTATGATGAGTTCTCAATTCAAACTAAATATGATTTAGAAGGGAAGATAAATGCTAATCTTGATGATTGATTGATTATTGTGGTAACTCTATTGATATCATAAACGATGAACTTCTTGAGCACATTATGCCATGATCTTGTGAATTGTGTATAAGTTAGTAAATAATTATCTGAGCTTAAGGAAAATTTTGATTATTTTTTGATGTTCTAGAACTTTCTTAATTAGCCTTTGAGGAGAAACCCTAAATAATATATTTCTTTAGAAATAATTTAGCATATCTGTGGATCGTTTGAACCTTTTAAAAGCCAACCTTAATATATTGTGATCCTCAGTTACCCCTTTCAGCCTTTTATAAAGGATGGTATATGCAAAGTATATGATTATCCACCATTCAACTTCTTTTCTTTAACACTCATTACACTTTTCCTTTGTACCCCAAAAAACCATGACCTACCCTTTAAGAGGGCTTAATTTTGCATAATGATGTTTATGAATGAAAAATAAAAGATGACATAAATAGAAATTATTGCAAAAGAAATAAAGAAATGAGGCTTCAAAATACATTATGAGCCCAAACATATGTCGTAAGTTTTATCACAGCGCAAGAAGATCAAAAGAAATAAGTTTGGGATGTGATACTAAAAGGAAAAAAAAAGTGGGAGTAAAGTTTATATGTGCATAACCTCCTAGGCTCTCTTGCTCTATAAATTCTTATCCGTCCATTGTTAGCCAATACCTAGGCCTCACATTACAAGTTTTATAAAGATCTATTGATCTAAAGCCTTATGATTGTATATAATAGTGGAGAAGGACTATGAAAAGTAATATTATGGAATATCCAAAAAATTCAGGGATCAATTTATATATAAAAAAAACCATTGGTTTGCATAATTTAACTAGGAATCTTGCATGAAACTGGAGATTGGCAAAGCATATACATACTTCAGATTTCATGATGAGATTTTGTTAGTATAAGAATTATGGCATTTCTTAATTAGTGCTTTGATTGAATTCTAAATTATATGTCTTATGCCATCTCTAAGGCAAACACTTTGGGAAATCTAAATAGGTAAAGCAAGATCAAGCTATGAGTTTATGCATGATTATATTCACATTTTGCTCGAGGATGATCAAAAGCTAAGTCTGGGGGTATTTGATTAGATTATATTTATATATATTTTTCAAACTTCTAATTTAGTAATTTTTATGCTTATGATTTTAGCATTATCATGGTATATCACTAATTTAAATTGAATCGCCTTCCAAGATGATTTAGAGCTTAATTATCAAGTTTTTAGGGAGAATTTGATTTAATCAGTTAAGACAATCATAAAGGAAAGTCCATGCATAAATAGTGTTCTTAGATGTAGCCATGAAGAGGAGAAACTCTAGAAATTAAAATTCATATTTGGAAAGCTTCCTACTCAATAATGCTATAGTATTTTGCACATAACTTCTTACCTATAACTTGGGCTGAGGTAATTCAAAAGGTCAATTATAGCCACAAGGCATGGCTATAACTCTTTCTCGTACCACAAACCCTAATTCCACCACCAACCATGTCAAAATTAAGGCACAATTTTCTAGTCAAATAGCTGACAGTGTAGATAAAAAAGGAATTCATGTTTTATTCAATCTCGAAGACCATGGAGGATAAGGAGTTAGTATGTCGAGGAAATAGAACAGTGGTTACATTATAAAAAGGGCCAGAGATCATCATATTTTCATAGGGAGGAAGCCATAGCCTTTCAAGAAAAACTGAATCTAAGAGGGAAAAAGGCTTAGTTACTACTTGTGATTTCCACTTTCAAAGATTAATTTCTCTTTATTTTTCTACTTATTCTTTGATGTATTTTTGTTAGATTTCTTCCTCAAGCTTCTTGCATATGTTGAATTTAAATATTTCTAGCTAAATTCTCTTGGTTGTTTAGATGGATTTTTATATTAGAATTATATAGTTATTTATTTAATTCAATTCAAGATCAAATTATTATTTGCATGAGGAATTTTTATTGTTGTGCTTAATGCTTTAAAAGAATTGGCCAATTTTTTAATGATTCAATGATTCATGCATGACTGACTAAAGGGGTGTTATGATTTAGATCCCTAAGCAATAAAAATCGTATATTAGACAATGATATTGAAAGATGATTAGCTCATGTGTGGGAATCAAGGAAGCTTAGTGAATCCAATCCCCTTATGAGATTAGAAGTTTTCAAAGAACTTAATACTAATTTTTATTTTAGACAAAAACTTAGAAACTTGATGGTAGAATTGGATTAATAAAGGATTGACATGACTTGAGAAAGCTTGTTAATTAATTTAGAAAAATCCACCTTCACATGTAAACAACTTTAATATACCTTAGGATAATTTTGGTGTTGAGTTGGAATGAATAGGCAATTATATAACCTTGATTTAGTGAAATTAATCCCTAGTTGTAGTTATCCATTGATTTAGTTTTTATTAAATTTTAGAGTTGCACTAATTCTTTTTAATTTTCATTCATCAATTGATTTGTGAGTTCAACTTAGGTTAATTTAAAATTGGTTTGATACTATGATCTAGTCTCCATGGTATCAACATTCATCTCATCATTATACTCATATTTGGCTAAGGTACACTTGCCTAAATAAATTATGCATAAATTATACATCAATTCAATCACTTGAACTCTATCAACAAAGTACTAGAGGGGGATGGGGGGAAGCGGGTGGTGTGCAGGGTGGGCAATGGGAGGTCGCACAAGCATGAGAGGCTGTTGGTGGCCCATGGCTATGAGAGGATGGGCAGAGGAGGCCTGATCTGGAGGCAAATCAACAAGAGGAGGTAGTGGAAAAGGTGTTCTAGATTTTGGATTATGACCACTGGGAGATAGACAAAGGAGGCCTCGATCTAGCTGATAATGATGCTAGGCATCACTTGTCGGTGATGGGGACAACAGATGTAGATTGCAAGTTGGAGAAGAAGGGATAACCATGCAGAAGCTATAATTACTGGTAGAGGCAGTGGTTTGGCAGTCATGGAAAGCAAGCAACTTTAGGTTATGGGTTTCTAAACTCGATCTAGACATAAGTAGCAAGTGATGCAATAGGGTTTAGTAGAGAGGGGAGCAACTGGTGATGAACAGTGGAATACCTCAAAAACATAAGAAAGTAGGAGGAGTAGAGGGTTTCAAAGTAAACCAAAAGAATGAAGATAAGTTTGATTTTTACCTATTTGTACTACTTTCAATTCAATCTTCAATTTGCTCTTCTTGTTCAATGCCTCTCTTCGATCTCTTCTTCTTTCAATCTCAAAAGGCTAATCTATCTCCTCTCTCTAGTTTGCACAATTCTTAGGGTTTTTATATCCCATGAATGGATTAGATCATATTCATTTAAAATTTTAAATTATGGATATGGATAATGATCTTTTGTTCAAGTTTTGAATGTGGATAAGAATTTATTTAGTTTGGATGAGGTTGAGATCCTTTGTTTGAAATTGGATGAAGGTTTGTATTATCCATTTATATTTGGATAAGTTTATGATGTTCTAGATAAGATAACTTAAATTCCAAATTTTTTACTTATTTGAGAATTCTCAAATTACTAGGAGATATTTGAAAAAGGTAGAAAAACACAAGGGTTGATTTAAGAATATAAACTTTTAAATGGTCTTTTCACAAATGCTAGATTTTTAAGGACCAATTTATAATTACCCACCTTTGAGGGGTCTTTTGTAAAATGCGAGTGCCAATTTACAATTATTAATCTTTGAGAGGGGTACTTTTGTAAATGAGGACTAATTTGTAATTTGAAAAGTTTTATTGATCTTTTATCTAAGAATTTTCAACCCAAGGATCTATTTATAAGAGAAAATCTAGTTAGGGACCTATTTGTAATGATTTATTTTGCTCAGGGGCCAATTTACAAAAGTTTCATTTTTTTCCATTTTTGCCAAGATTTTCTATGAACTTTAGGCCAAAATTTGGTCTAAATACCTGGCCCATCTAGACTACTTAGGTGAAATTCAGTTTGGGTCTTAATTTCACAATGATTTAGGTCTAAATTGACCTCAATTTTTTATCAAATTTAATCGCAATTCTAATTTAACTCTAACCCATGCTTGGGACATAATCTAGTGGCATCCAATCTCTGATTTTGGTCAAAATCCTATTGAATCTGATTTTAACAAAAACCACCCAAACACCTAGTTCTGGTTTAGGTTTAATCTAGTTCGAGTTTAGAATCGATCTAGTTCTACTTTATGTCCGATTTAATTAGACCCAATTAAGATCCAGGCTATAACCATTTTGGTTTTGATTTTCCCAAATGGACTTGATTAGGGTTCAAGTTTGAACTAATTTGGTTTTTTGTGTTGAGTTGAGACTTAATTCAAGCCAATTTAGTCTGATTTCCATCCATGTTCAATTTAGTTAAGTTTAATTAAACTTGGTTAATCCTATTTTGTTTGGTGATTTATTTCATTCAACTTCTCTTATTTATTTTGGCTAAGCCAAATCGGTCCAGTTTTATTGAATGTAATCAATTAATCAATTATTAGTGGTCAGAAATTCTGAGATATTCTCTAATGTTGAAGGCTAGTCGAAACATGGCCATAACACAATGAGGCATTACAAAAATATGACAAAACACATCAAAACATTACTGAGATACAGCAAAATATGGTAGGATATGGCCAAAACATGACAAAATATGGCAGGACATGATTAGGATACAATAAAACATGGTAGAATATGACTAAATATAGTAGGACACAAAAAAAAATATGATAAATATGGCTGAGACACAAAAGAACACAACAAGAGCATGATAGATCATAGCTAGAATATAGCAAAACATTGCTAGATATAGCGAGCATGTGATAGAACATAGCTGGGATGCAACATAACATAACAAAACATAGTGAAAACATGACCAAAACTTTGCTAAAATATTGCCAAACATGGCAAGTATGTCCAGAGCATAGCAAAACAAAGTAGGATATGGATAAGATAGAGCAAAAAATAGTGGGATATGGTTAAAACATAGCTAGAATAGCCTGAGGGCTGTTCCATGGCCTAAAATGATGTTTGAAAGATCCCAAAGGTTGTTCCTTACTCAAATAGCTTTCGAAAGAGCCTGAAGGTTGTTCCTTTATTGAAAGGATGTTTGAATGAGTCTGAGGGTTATTCTATGGCCTAAGATGACATTTGAAAGAGCTTGAAGGTTGCTTCTTATTTGAAATGGTGTCTTAAAGAGTCTAAAGGCTGCACCTCCATTGAAATGGTGTCTAAAAGGGCCCAAGGGTTGCCCCACATCTTGAGATAATGTTTGGAAGAGCCAAAATGGTTGTTCCATGGTTAAAACAATATTTAGATGAGCCCAAGAGGCTGTTCCATGGCCCAAGATGATATTCAAACGAGCCTCAAGGTTATTCCTTAGTTGAAACATCCAATAGAGCTTGAGGATTGTTCCATAGCCTAAGATGATATTTGGAAGAGCCCAAAAGCTATTCCTTAGTTGCTCAAAAGTGCCTAAAGGTTGTTCCATGACCTAAAATGACATTTACTAGACTGAAGGTTGTTCCTCAATCAAAACAGCATCTAGAAGAGGCTAAAGGCCATTCCATAGCCTAAGATGACATTCAAAAGAGCCCAAAGACTATTTCATAGCCTGAAGATGATATTCAAAAAAGGCCTGAAGGCATTTTCTCCATCAAAGTATCATCTGGAAGAGCATCAAGATTGTTCTATGGCCAAGGGGACATTTGGAAGAGCTCAAGGGATATTTCATAGCCAAAATCAAAGATTGGAACAGTTGGCTCACAAATTGAGGTGGCTTGCCCTTTTCTCTATTTGTTTTTTGCTACAAACATTCCTATCTCTTTTTTATATTTTTTGACTTCTTCCCCTCCATTTCACCAATACCCTTTTTTGCTTTTCTTCCTTAGAACAACTCTTCTCACCCCTTATTATTATTATTTTTTATCCTCTTTTTTCCTCCACTCATGTCATCCACCCATTTCTTCATATTTTTCCCTACATTTTCTCCTCTTCCTTATTCACCCAAACTAGACCCCTCTTCTCTTCCTATCTCCTTCACATCATATGGTAGAGTTTGCCTGGAGTTGGCTATGAGCGACATGGTGAAACTGAATAAGGGTGAAGCATAGGCAGAGGGTCACTAGAGCACAAAGGGGTAACCGCATATAAGTGGATTTGATTTACCATGTGAAGGTTGCTTTAGCTATCACATGTAAATGGACTTGGCTCACCCACAAAGGCAAGCTTAGTTCTCTATGCAAAAATAGACTCCATTTTCTCATGCAAAAGTGGATTTAGGTTGCCATATAAAAGTAGACTTGATTTGCCACATGAAAGTGGACTGGATTTGCCATGTAAGAGTGGAATTGATTTATGACATAAAGGTAGGTCTAATTTTTGATGCAAAAGCAAGATAGATCTACCACATGGAAGTTCACTTAATTCTCTACATAAAAGCATGCTTCCTTTAATGTGCAAAGTGGATTGAATTTGCTTTGTGAAAGCATACTTAATTCTTCATATAAAGTGGACTAATTTGCCACACGAAAGTAGATTAGATTCACCACATGAGAGTGGACTTAATTTGCCACATGGAAGTGGAATTGTTTGACTATCATGTTGAAGGGGACTTATGAAGTCAAGATTTGAGTTTGTGTTTTGCCTCAAGAAGCCTGGGGCATATGCTTGAATAGCTAGCTTAAGGCCAAATGTTCTATCATAGACCATACACACACTTCTTTCTTTTTACCCCCAGAAACTTATACATAATACCAATTTAGGAAGTGGGAATTGATTAGTGCTTTGGGCCTCTCTCCCTTGTAACCAATTAATTGATAAGAACCACCTTTGAATACTCTCTTGATAATTTGAGGGTCTTTCTAATTAGGTTCAAATTTGCCCTTTTGTCTTAATTTGGGATTATGGGTCCTCTTAATACTAACACTATTAAAGACCAAAATTAAACCATCGTGGTGTAGGCCCTAAACATTTGTTCTTAGTACATTTCTTGATTTCTTTGGGCCATGCGTTTTATTTTATACCAGAAATCTAGCTCATCTAGGTAAAGGAAATATTGTCTTCATTTGTGATTTCTTCTTATAAGACAATCCTTAAAGAAGAGATTTATACCTCTAACGGTAGGACTTTCTCAACTCAAAATACCAATATGTACAATGTGCTTGGGTAGGAGTTCACTATGTGGTGTGGTACACCCATAATGCCTCTAAAAGCCTTTGGTTGTGTTTGGCAACCATTTTCTTTATTAGTTTCAAAAGGGTTTTGTTAAATGCCTTGACGAGTCCATTTTCCCTCATATTATAGATCGATAAATATCTCTATTATATTTTGTGGTGATGTGGGAACCGTCCTATTGTCAGGAATGATTCTTCAATGAACACATAATTAGTGCATGTTATTTTACCAAAATAAATATAAAATTGTATTACATTTTACTTATTTCATAAGGATTGCTTGTCCTCCAAGTTAAATAATTAGTCACAACCAATATCCAATGATGGCCTTCAAAAGAAGGTGGCTCAATCAGACTAGCAATGTCCATACCCCATGATTTGAATGAATGCTTGACACTATTGGATGAAGAGAGTTTGAATGTTGGTGAATAAAATGAGCATGGATTTGCATAGATGGTACTTTCTTGCATATTCAATGTGATCTCCCTCTATAGTGGGCCAGTAGTAGCCCATATGCTAAATTTTTAGTGTCATTTTGTGCCTGACTAGTGGCTCCAGGTACCACTAATTACACTTCGTAATTACCTTCTGCTTTTTCATTGGAGAAACAATATAATAGGAGTTGGTTGAATGACCTTCTATAGAGGGTATTGTTAATAAGCAAAAAGAATCAGCCCTTTTTTTGAGCTACTCCTGGGCTAATTTATTTTTGAAAAGTTCACCTTTTTTTGAATAGTCAAGAAATGGTTGTCTCTAGTATGTCATATTTTCTATGACTTTAAATTTAGCTCCTTCATGCTTAAAACTCAAGGTTGAGCTTATCACATGCCTCTAGCAGATTACAATGTGAATTTCTCCTTAATGAGAATCAGCTAGCACCTTTGCTAACTTTGCTAAAGAATCTACATCTACATCAATAGATTGAGGGACCTTCCTCAATTGAGTATGTGAGATTTGCTCCAAGAGTTCTTGAGCTCTATTGTAACACTTAAGCAACTCAAATTTTTGAACTTTATGAGCATTTTTTATTTGGATAATAATCATATGTGAATTGCCAAAAATATATAAGTGGTGAATTCCTATCTTGATGAGCATTTGTTACCCTACAATTAGGGCTTCATACTTGGATTCATTATTTGTAGTGTTTGGAGAGGGAAAAAGAATAACATAGGATGATCCCATCTAGGGTGACAAATATGACTTGAATACCCACTTTAATTTAGGGAAGCTTTGACCTAACAATCAGCTTAATAGATAATGCACCATCAAAATAAAGCTTCTCATAACATTTTTCTTCTTTGATGGACAAGTTTTCTTCATTAGAGAGCTTGCAACTCAATGGAGAGTCATTTGGCATTGGTGAGCCATGAGGAAATTGGCAAAGACTTTTCCTTTGACTCTATTCTAGAAAATTGGCAAGGGCTAGTCCTTTGATGTCATACTCTATAAGGATTGAGGCCCATTTTGCTAGCCTTTCTGAGAGTATGGGTCTATCATCAAACATTTTATTGGGTCAACCATAAATATAAGGATGGCTTGTTGGGAGACAAAGTAGTGTCTATGCTTCTTAATTTTGAATATGAGGGCTAAGAAGTGCTTTTTAATAGGGGAATAATTATTTTCTACCTCCTCTAGCATCCTACTTAAATAATAGAGTGTGTTCTCTTTGCCTTCTTTATTAATTTGGGCAAGGAGTGCCCCCAAGGAACCTTGTATTGTGGTAGCATAGAGGATTAGAGGCCTATTGAGGATTGATGCCACCAAGAATAATGGCTTGAAGTGATATTCTTTAATGTCCTTGTAAACTTGTTGACATTCCTGGTCTTAGACAAATGGAGCAACTTTTTTTATTAGTTTGGAGAAAGGCTTCTATTTTCCCTAAGAGATTTGATATGAACCTCCTCAAGTAGGCAAGTCGGCCTTGGAACCAACAAATTTCCCTATTGGCATTGCAAAGGCGCACTTGGTTTGGCCTTAGTTTTGACTTATCCACATACCAATCTATGATTTGATTTATGAGGTCATCAAAGATGCGAGTCATGGCTCTTTGATAAGTCGCACTTGCACTTTTAAGTCCACTAACACTATGCTTGCTACCCACTCTAGCTATTTCCCTTCTCTAATGAAGCTTGCTTCAATCAGCTTTTTTTTTCTTCAATGACCTTATGCTCTAGGTCAACTTTTATTTTCCTAGAAGCATATTTTTCTCGTGCAATTTCAAGACTAACTGCCAATCTATGGATGACAACTCCAAGGTTTAACCTAGGTATTTCTATGTAATTTCTTGCAAAATAGTTTATTTATTCTTCAAGCACCATTTTGAATTTTTTTTGACTCTCTTTTGAGGGTTGTGCACTAATGAAAGTTGGTCTAAGTTCTTTATTCAACCCTAAGCTAATTTCTAGCAATTCATCGATCATGATGTGCCCCCAACATAGAGTTATTGTCGAGTCTCCTTTGCTTTGAGAATTTCCTCTTGTTTTGATGGGGAATTGTGGTAGTTGGGGGTTGGCAATGATTCTTCTTCCAATACCGACTTGTGCTTAGTTGATACTCTGGTTGCTCCTTGCCCCTTGCCTTCTGGTTCTATTGAAACATTTTCAAGGGTCCCATTTTCCTAAAATACTTGATGCACTACAGCTAGCTTGACATAAACACCTTTCTCATTGAGGATACTAAGAATATTTGTTTATCTTCATCATCAGATAAATTACCAATGGCGACTATGTCACATACATGGATATTGGAAGTTATATTGCCTAGACCATTAGAATTTTCACTTCCACTTTTGGGATGTAGGCTCACCCCATGGGCGTGTTCCATAGATTTTTGAAGAATTAGCTTTCTTCTCTTGTTTGTTGAAGCTTATAGCTAGACTTCTTAATTACTTGTCAAAGTTTATCTGAGAAGTATCTAAGCATGGCCACTGGCCAATATGTGCCATCATCTACTAGATCTTTGCTTTATAAGAATTATTCATACTTGGAGCATACAAAATTACCTCGTCAAATAAGATCTCCTTTTCTCTTTCATATTGTGGAGGGACATAGAAGGTCTTCAATTCCTCCACTGTGTTAATCATCAACTCATTGAGTAGACCTTTAGAACTTCCATCATTGTATTCATTATTAGGATCACTATTCAGGCAAAATGGCATGACTACCTCATTTGAGGACTCTGTATCACTCCCTAGATGGGGAGGGTTGGGAATTATGCTAGCAATTATTTTCCTTACTTGACTAATAGAAGCATTTCTTTATTGGCCATTGATCTTTTGTAGTAATTTGCATTATCACAGTATGTTTCATGGATGTTGGAAGCATGTACATCCCTATCAATCTCACATTCTTCTCTATTTTCAAAGTTTTTAGGTCATTGATGTATTATTGATAACACTATGCCATTTTCATGTAGCCAAAGCCTCCCCAATAATGCCCTTGCACAATGTGTTGGTGTTGATCACATAGAACATAGCACTGGTTTTTAATTTGCCAACCTTTAGTGGTACTTTATGGCCCAAGAGTTCTTTGACTATTCTAATTGAACCCTTGGATGGTAATTATCTTAGGCAGAAGGTGATATATATCCAATGCTAAAGCCTATAGTGTATGGAGAGTTATCAAATAAACTAATCAACCTAGATCGATAAGGATGTGATTGATTTTGACTCCATCTCTATTTCCAGTGGCATATAGTGGCTTATTATGATCAACTATCACTAGCATCAGATCCTCATTTGTGAAGCTTATGGTAGATGTCCGACAAGCATAAAGTTTCTCTTTTATGTTTTCTTTAGTAAAGTATACCTAATATTCTTTTGGATTTTGTAGGATGTGCATCAATGTATCCCCAAGCTCCTATGACATCATCAAGGCATCAAACACACTTAGCATTGTGAGATTCCTCTTGAGGTGAGCAGCTATGTTGTGGTCAACCTTCTTAGGCAAAGGTTCAGCTTGTGATGACTTTGCATCCTCATTTATTTGAATTTTTCTCTCTTTGTCCTTAACTTTAGGAGAATGCTTGTCTCTAGAATTAGGGCCTATATAAGAGGTAGCACTTTGCTGCTGCTAAGTTGCACCTAATTTGTAGTTTTTGGTTGGTTGTTGACATTTTGAAGCCAACTAGGCTCTTCTTCTGAGTCACTTCCAAGGGGTGATCACACAACAAGAGGCAGTAGATCCTTGTCCCCAGTTGGTAACTTTTTGGATACCTTTGGAAGATTTCTTTGAGGATGCAACTAGTTAGTAATCATTCCATTCAACATTAAAGTCAAGCAGATGAGGCTTCCTAGTTATGAGGTCTTTAGAAACACTTTTAATGAACCCTTCTATTGCATCAGAAGACATGACTTTCTTCATGATTTTGTATTTGGTGCATTTCTTTCATGTGTATTTTTCTTGGCTTGATGCAGGAGCTTGGTGACCACTTGTGTTGGCTTATTTAATTCTTTCTTGGAATGCTTGCTTCTTCCTTCAATTCTTACTAATGCAAGACCTTGTTGTTCTAATTGAAATGTTGAATCAAATTCTTAGTCTATATCTTGTATATGTATTTCCTCCAAAGTTAGTAGGATACATCACTCCACTTCCTCTAGTACTGGGGTGACACAAAATCAAATATGATGGTCACTTGGTGATGGTTGAGTTGGCTGATTGCAACTCACCACATGATAAGAAGTGACAAACTCAATTGGTTATCTTTTGAGGATATGAGCGGCCATCCTAATTTTTGAAAGGATTGTATGATCATCCTAATTTTTTGAGGGATTGTTTGGTAGCCCTCTAGAATTCATTTGAGGCCTTGTGTACTTCTCTACTCTTTCTTACACCATGCTTTCCATATTTTCCATCTCTTGCCAAAGCATGGTGGTTACTTTTCACTTGTCTTTCATATAGGTAGTTATGATTTGCATGCGGTCATTAATTGTTTGCATGTATGCTTTAATGTACCCCTTTCTAGTTATGGCTTGGTCCTTTGCTATGTCTAATAGTAACTTAACCATCCTATAATTGTATTCATGGGCCAACCACTCTCTACTGTGATCATCAAGGAGGAGCTCACTCAAATGCTTTAAGGAATTTCCATTTCATCAATTATGAGGTCATGGGATTCATTAGTCTCCTCTTGCCTCACACTTTGGGCTAGTTATCATTGCGATGGTGAGGTTATCAATTGCTAGTAGTCATGATAGCAATAGAAGTTACTACTAGAGGCTCTTCTCCTCCATTCTCACAAATGGAGCTCTTGAGTAAGGCTCCTCAATAAGGAACTCCTTGAAGGTCACTTGGTTTCTCTCTCCTTGGACATACTCCTCCAGGGCACCAATGCACTATTAGATAGCTAACTTTTGAACTCAGTACTTCTCCAATTGGTATGGCTTCTTCCTTCTTCCACCTTTGTTCCTCTTCATATTAATGTCTTGGATAGGTGGATAAGCTTACTCTAAATTAGCACTCCTATACACCATCCCAAGGCTTTCAGGTTTGTAATCATCTTACTTATTTAACTTGTTTAGCTGTTTAGAAATATAGCGCCCAACCCCACACCGCCCGCCCCCCCCCCCCCCCCCCCCCCCCAAAAACAAAACCCCCACACACACCCAAAGATGCTCTTGCTTGGGGGTACGCTGTTCTTCACCATTGAACAGCAACCCAGCAAGTGGCTCATATGCCTCAAACACACTAATGTGGTTGATATGTTCAGTGGGAATTTCAAATAGTGCGCTCTCTGAGAGTGTTAACTTACCTTCTTAGTACTACTTCTTGATCCAATCCTTGAACATATAGTAGTCCTTAATGGTGTAGCCTAGGACTCTATGGTATGGGCAATATTTTGGGTGATCCTTTTGTTTGTTTCATTTGGCCCTTTATATTATGGTAGCTAAAGGCCCATTTTCAAGGCATCTTGGAAAATTTTAGCCATTTTTTCTCTTTTAAAAGAGTACCTTCCTTTTAGCCTTTCTTGGAGAGTACTTGATGGTTTTCCTTCTATATCTTCTCCAAGGATTGGTAGCTTTTGAGGAGTATCTCCATTCATGTTTGGATTTGTAGGCTTCTTCTATTGCTTAGTTATCGTGAAGGCTATTTTGATTTTTGGAAGGCTCTTCGCATTTGGCTTTATCCCTTTCTAGCCTTATGTTATGCTTGCCAGTCAAGGTTGATGGACCAATCCTTTCCAATTCCTAACTATAGTGATAAAATATTGGATAGTGTAGGTGGAGGAAGTACTTGAGTAAGGTGCCATCTAGTCTCTCTTCCTATTGTTAAGGACTAAGTTTACAACTTCAAATTGACTTATAGACATGGTAACCCCATGCAATATATAGCTCACTTGATGCTAAGATTTCTCCATCTAGTGATGTAATCTAATGCTGATTCATTGTCATATTTTGGTATTGAGACAAGGTCTTCAATAATTACCTTGTAACTAACTCCCCCAAACTTGACTCAAAATGCATCCTTCATTTTTCAATTGGTCTACATTAATTTTGGTTGCAAACTAGCATACTATTTGAATGCCACTCCAATTAAACTCCCCTAGAATTGGTAGAGTAACAATGAGGGGCTGTTGTTCGAGTCTCCAGACAAGGTTACAAAGTAAGCTATATGTTTCTCAGGGTTACCAATATCATTAAATTGTTTGAACTTGGGCATTCAATACTTCTTGGGATAGGGCACATGATTATGATGACTTCAATATGACTTATTTGTCTCATTCATTCTACCCGTGTCACTTCCCTATCTTAGCTAGGTTGCAACCATTCATTGTACCTATTATTTTATGTATGGTAGTAGCTCCATGTTACCAATGATCCCTGAGATTGGTGATTGGGCATCTCTTTCTAGTAGGATGGTACTTGTAAAGGGCCTACACCTTTATTAGTTTAATATGAAAGAGATGTATTTTTCTACTGCCTTTGCAACCACTTAGAATGATTATTGTATCCATTCCAATTTATCAAGCTTTTTCTTCATTTGCAGCATCATTTCCATTAGCTCCATGGACTTCTTTCGAGCTTCATCCTTCTCTTTTTCTTGTTGTTTTAACTATTCACAAAGTTCCTCTATGGTCATTTTCTTGTTGATACTTTTGGTTATGACCAGGCTTTTGTCAGAAAATGACAATTCATATCCCAAGAATCAGGTCTCTGGTTATGTGTTTTGGGCATAGGATGGTTCTTTCCATGAGTTGTGTGGCCTTATTTAGAAGCCTACTCATAGATCAAGTGGCTACACCTTTTCTCTAATGTGGTTCGCACAACAACATGGGTCAATTGATGGGGATACCCTCTTCTTGAGCCTCCTTATTCACAAGCTTCATTCGCATAGCCTTCTTTCAGTGTTTAGCTGGTTGAAGAGATGGCTCACAATCCTTTCTCGAGTCATAATGGGAAACTACTCTAATAGAGCAGATTATTTCTTTTTGGAGGGTTTCATGTTGGGTTAGTGTCTCATGATGATTCTTCTTCTCTTTCTTAGTTATTCTTCCTTTAGTAATGATCTTAAGTTGAGGCTGAGTTCCTTTTCCTAACTTGTTTTTACCCTTCTCTAAATCCCTTAATGGAGTGAAGGAATTAGAGATAGGGCTAGTAATAACTAATTTTATTTGATGGACAAGATTCCCAATAGCCCTTCCTTTGCTTATGATTGTCATGATGTGCTCCTCTTCATCCATATAAATTTCTAGAGTTTCTTGTGAATGCTCTTGCTTAGAAGCAAAGTGAAGATGATTGAAAGTAGACCTTCACTTTGCACCTAATATTTGAAAAGATGATGCCTTTGTTGCTAGAGTTGTAGCCTCCAGTTGTGTTTTAGGCTGATCCTTTTCATTGGAAATGATAACATCAAGTCTCCTTGCAATGGATGGAAGCAAAGGAATAGAATTATCCTATGTGATTGTAGCATTAGCATTTGCTAGTAGCGTAGCAAGTGCCTTCAAGAACAAGAAGACTTCAGGGATGGTTCCAAACTTGATCTGGGCCTCAATTACTCCTATGGTGATCATTGATTAAGGCAGATGAATTATAGATCATTCTCACAAAATGGTGGTGTATGTTGGTGTGGGGATCTTCTTTATTGGTACCATTGATGCTTTCTATGAAGGAAACCTACGATTGTAATTCTATCCTACCAGTGTCTCTAATATATAAACTATACTTTTACACTTGGAGGAGAAGTCATATCCTACTAGGTATGCCAGAGTTTGTGAACTCACGATCAACCATGCAAGATGGCCAAATAATCTTGAGAAGCAACCTTGAAATAACAAATTAAGTTTTGTTTAGTTCTGGTCAATTTTCAAGTTATTGTGGATTCATGACTTTTAATAGGCATTAGTCCTTATTATTAATTACCCTAATAATTGTCAACAACCATCTAAGTGAGAAACCTAGCTAATATAAAATGAAGATAAGAGATAGAAAGCATGATCTACTAGATAGACCTTAAATTACAAGGTTTTAAGCAAGGGTATATCCTCACTTCACAATTTAAAGTTGATGATGTGCCAAATCACAAGGATTGGTTCAACAAATCTGGTCAAGTATGAAACAAAACCAATGTCATTTATCAAGGTGACCAAGGCCCGATCCTCAAATGCACTGGCCGACATGAATTCTCTAAGTTCAATGTCTATGAAAGTTGAGCTCAGAGGTCAAACAATGAACTGATATTTCTGAGGTGAAAACTAGTTTGAGTGGTAGGATCGGCCACCTTGGCTTGTTGATGAATTCACATGTAGGTCAGCTACACTATAAGGAGTTCGACTTAAGCCATGATTAGTCTCAAATATCCTGGCTGACTCACAGCCAAACATCAGATAATGGTAACATCTGATCCACTATTATTCAAAGAAAATAATCTCGAAGAATTCGAGATTAATAGCTACCCATTATGAGAAATCTGGCAAGATGGTTATCTCAAATTGCAAGATACTAATATGCCAAATCTCAGAGTACATAGTCAAAAGTGGAGCAACATGGAGGTAAAGACTAATGCTAAAATCTTTGCACTATACTTATTATTGAAGGATTGACTAACTTGAGCATTCAAGCGACTAATGCCAAAGAACTCTGGATGCTATTTTTCATAGTCTTCCTTGAATGTAGGGTGATGAAGGGGTGGTCTAGTAGCTTAGATCTCAATGAGCCTCCTAGATCGAAATTGATGGTGAATCGAGTTCCATCAATAGTAGTGCTTTCAGTGAGATCCTACTTTGCTGCCTTTTTTTTGTCTGTATATTTGAATGCTCTCCAGCCATGGCTTTGGTGATGAGACATCGACAACCAAAAACTAATCTAGGGGGTAGGCCATTTTCATATTGGCAAAATCGCACAATTCCTCTAGTGGGCTGGATGGATCAACTCACCCAACCAACTCGGCTGCTTGGCCACCCTTATAGCAAGAACCTCAAGGAGTTCCTTTGCAAACTGTCCCTGAGGTATTGACAGCTCCCCCAACTTGGTTAGTTGGCAAGAGTTCCAAACATCAATAGCTATAGTTCAACAAATGATACAATTGTTAGAATCCCAAGCATAAACTATACAGAATTTGTAGGCCCAACAATTACAAAATTAGGCTTAGATGGTGCAATACTTCCAAGCTCAACCTTGGATTCTAAGCTAGGAGCAACTTCAAGGGGTAGCTCCAATCTAGCAAAATGAGCCACATCCAAAGGCCCTGAGTCACCCTAGCGGGTATCATCATTTAAGTCATCAATATCTCATGGTGGGAATCTCACTTCGGTATCAAGCTTCAAGGGGTTACAAGGGATATGACCTCACTCACAATCCAGCCAATGAAGCTACATACTACACACATTAAGGGTGCTCATGGAGGTAAAGGAATGCATCCCATAGTGCTTGGATGGTGTCTACTATAACAATCCACCTGAACTAGACAAGATATGATACATCCTTTATTCCTAAAATTGCCTATTCTCAGGTGTAATCGAAGTTTCTCCAACCACTTTATGAGGTCCAAGGATCCAGTCGACCATTTGCGTACATTCCTAAATGCCATGATCCTCCAAGGTGCATGGGACTCCATCATGTGTAAGGCATTCCCAATGACACTATAAGATCCTGATCACACTTGTTACTTTGGGCTTAGTAATTTGATAACCTTGTTGATAGGTTCATAGAATAATTCAGCTCAGTAGTACCTCAGTGCAAGGATCCTTTCACACTCTTCACTTTGAAACAAAAAAAAGAAGAGGGCTTGAGGGAGTACTTGGCTCGATTTAATAAAGCCTGACTGGAGGTTTTAGAGCTAGACAGGTCCATAGTCCTCACTATAGTAGTTAACAAAATTAGGCAACCTCGAGTAGCCTATGAAATGGCCTACACACCTCCCAAAACTTTGGTAGAATTCATCTAGTTAGCTTGGGAACACATTGTCACTAAAGAAATAATATCAGCAAAGAGGGAGACTCGGGAGGCCAAACCACCCAAGCTAAAAAAGCCAAGGACCAAGTGATGAGAATGCTGGTAGGAGTTTTGAGCCTACACTCTCTTGAACAACTCAAGGATGGAAGTGTTGTCCCAAATTGTGCATTGACATCACTTGAGGAAACCTCAACCCATTAATATGAATAGGCTACACTTGGAAAGTTCAAGGTATTGTCACTTCCATAAAGAATATGGTCACAATACTAAGGAGTATAGGAACCTTATGGATAAGATTGAGAGGCTCATCAAAGAAGGCCAACTCAAACAACTTGTCCAATGAGTTAAAAGAAATGAAGAAGTGCCAGGTTGGGAAGTTCACTTGCAAGATTCTCCTTGGAGGAATCCTTCCTCTGAGTTGCAAAACCCATTGGTTAAGGGTCATCTAAATATGACCCTGGAGCACCCATTGATGCAAAGTGAAGCCTTAGTGTTGGTTTCCAAATACCAAGTCATCATTGGGGGGTTGGAGGAGGAAACCAAAAGATAACATCATGAGTTCGAGTATGCTGATGCAGTCTTCTCTATGCAAGACCTGCAGGAAATTTTAACACCTCATAATCACACTTTTGTTATCTCAACAATTCTAGATGGTTACTCCCACAACGCATTATGATAGACACAAGAAGCTCGACCAATATCCTATTTAGCTGGGCTTGTGACCAAATAAAAACTGAGTAGAAGCTAGAGCCCCATGTAGGGACATTGACTAGGTTTGTAGGAGATTTGGTCACCCTACTCAACATGATCAACCTCCTCTTAATAGTCAGAGAGAATCCAAGGAGCATGATGGTCAAATTAGAGTTCATGGTGGTTTGAAATCATTCGGCCTACAACATGATACTGGGTCATCGAGCATTAAATTATCAACTTTTCATTTGGTTATGAGATTTTTCACTAAATATGACATAGGGGAAGCATGAGGAGATCAATACCTTACAAAGAAGTGTGGAGTGACCTATTAGCAGAATAAACACGGGCAAAAGGAAAAAAGCTAGGTGGTTGTAGAGGTCAAGGGATCTACCACAAACCAATGAAATTACATGTCAAACCTATGGAACAGCTTATCAACTTGGTTATTGATGAAAGCTTAGGGAGGACACTGAAACTTGGGGTGAACCTCATGGAGCCTCTCCATATCAAACTCAAGGAATTCTTATGAACAAATCAAGACATCTTTGCATGATCTCTTGAAGTTTTATTAGGCATAGATCCATCAGTTGCACAACATGAACTCGTGGTGGTAGATGACTATAAACTAGTTAAGTAGAAGAAGAGGCATTTCACCTCCAAGCACCAAAAGGCTATTGTTGAAGAGTTAAATAAGCTCCTCAATGTAGGGTTCATCAAGAAAGTCCATTACCTCGAATGGTTAGTCAATGTAGTGATGTTAAAGAAGCCCAATGGCAAATAGAGAATGTGTGTGGACTTCACCGACTTGAATAAAGTTTGGCTTAAGGATAGCTATCATTTGCCAAAGATAGATCAACTCATTGATTCTACCTCAGGGCACCAACTTTTGAACTTTTTGAATGCATTCTCTGGATATCACCAAATTTGGATGCATCCCAAAGACGAAGAGATGACAAACTTCATCACCAACCAAGGGAACTTTTGCTAATCCTTCAAATTAAAAAATACAGGAGTGACATATTAGATAATGGTGAATAGGGTCTTCAAACACCAGCTTGGTAGGAATGTGGAGGTGTATATTGATGGCATGCTCATGAAGAGTCTCTATGCTAGGGAACACTTGAAAGACCTTGAAGAAATCTTCAACACAATTTGACAACTCAGGATAATACTAAATCTTGAAAAATGTACCTTTGGGGTTGGCCAAGGGAAATTCCTCAAATACCTCATTTCAAAATGAGGAATAGAAGTATATCCTAAGAAGATCAAGGCAATCTTGTAGATGAAACCTCCAAGCTCTATCAAGGAAATACAGATAGTCATGAGTTGGTTAGCAGCTCTTAACCATTTCTTATCAAGGTCAAGTGAGAAATGTTGACTCTTCTTTAAAGCACTAAAATAGAGCTCAGGATTCTAGTGGACTAAAGAATGCAATCAAACCTTTGAATACCTAAAGAGATATTCAGCTAAACCTCTATTGCTAGAGAGACTAGAATCCAATGAGTCGCTATATCTCTATGTGATAGCCTTGAATCAAGCCATCAGTTCAATTTTGTGAAATAACCAAGGTGGAAAGCAACATCCCATCTATTATGTGAGCCATGTGCTCACAATGATGGAGGTCTAATATCCCCCATTGTAGAAATTAGCCTATGTTGTGGTATTGGCAACTCAAAAACTTTGCCAATACTTTTAAGTGCACCTAGTCATGGTACTCACCAATCTCCCACTTCAATAGACCCTGCAAAAGCCAAAGACCTCAGGAAGGCTACTCAAGTGGTCCATTGAACTAAGTCAGTTTGAGGTGACTTTCAAAACTTGGAAAGCTATCAAAGCTCAAGCATTAGCGAACTTCTTGGTAGAAACCACCTCATACCCTACTAGTCTAGAAATTGAACCTTGGGATGTGTGGGTAGACAGTTCTTCTTGTGAGTCAGCTATGGATTTGGCACTATCCTAGTAAGCCTAGATGTGAGAGTGGATGAGTACTTGGCTTGGCTAGAGTTTGAAGTACCAAATGATGCTATAGAATATAAAGCTCTCATATTTGGATTATGCATAGTAATAGCAATAGGAGCCAAGAAGTTGAAGGTATTTAGTGACTCTCAACTCGTTCATCTATAGGTTAATGGAGAATATGAGGCAAAATATAAGATCATGGCCCAATACCTACTTGAGGTTCAGAAGCTTATCATGAGGTTAGATCGGGTAGAAGTTTGGCGAGTATCATGAGATAGCAACATGGAGGTTGATGCTTTGGCGTGGCTAGCCTTTGCATCCTCAAGTATAAAATTGAGGTAAACTTTTGTTGAAAGTTTACAACATTTGAGCTACACATAGTTGGCCGAGGTCAAAGTAACCGAGGAAGAACCTTGCTAGATGAATCTCATCATCATATATGTCAAATATAGTCAACTTCTCGATGATCCAAAAGATGCTTGGGGGATAAGGAGATTAGCCCTAAGCTCCATTTTGATAGATGAGGTCCCATATAAAATGTCATTCTCAAAATCATTGCTTCATTGTTTGAGCCTGAGTAAGGTGGAATGCACTCTCCACAAAGTGCACAAAGCGATATGTGGGAGCCACGATGGAAGATGAGTTCTAGCCCACAAACTCATCAAACAAGGCTATTATTGTCTTAATTTGGACTCTGAGGCTACTATCCAGGTGTGAGCAATGCCACAGACATGCCTCGATATACCATAGATCAGTGGTTGGGATCTAGCATACTCAAGCTACATGACTCTTTAACTAGTGAGGGATGGACATAACAGGCCCATTCTCAATAGCCTTGGGGAAAAGAATGTTTTTGATAGTTTCTATTGACTATATCACCAAGTGGGTAAAAGCTGAACCTTTGGCCATTAACACCAAGAGGAAAATTTGAGAATTCTTATGGCAGGGCATAATCTATAGGTTTGAACTACCTCAAGCACTGGTCATGGATAATGGAAGACAATTTAATAGCTTGAGGTTCAAAGAATATCACAATAGCCTCCATATTGAGCAAACATTCACCTTAATGGTGCACCCACAATCCAACAAACTTGCCTGAGGTAACAAACTAAACCTTACTCATAGGTATAAAGATGCTTCTAGAAAGAACCAAGGATGCTAGGGTTGAGGACCTGCCCCACATCCTATGGTCATATCAAACCATGCCTTGGATAACAACTAGTGAGTCACCATTTATGCTCGCTTATGTGTTGAAGTAGTCAACCTCATGAAAGTCAGCCTCACCTCACCCATGGCTCAAGACCTATGATCTAGAGACAAATGAAGGAAGCATTGGAGTCAAGAAAGGCCTTATCTTGGAGGTTCAAGAAAATGCTTGTACAATGGTTGCAGAGTACCAAAAAAGGGTGTCTCCATATTAGAACACTTGAGTGCATAGTAGAGAGCTACAGCAGGGCAATTGTGTATTATGCTGAGCTAAACTCAATGATTGAGAGTCAGGAAAATTATCACCAAACAGGGTAGACCCTTTTGAAAATGATCTTCACCATGGGACTAGGAGCCTTCAAGCTTGGGCAATCAGATGGTGAAAGGCTCCCAAGAATGTGGCATATCAACAACCTTAAAAGATTCTACCTCTAAAATAAATTATCTCATATTTATCTTCTAATGAAAATCAAGGTTTGTGCTTCATATGATAGTTTAGATGATCACAAAGGCCTTAGTTTACCTAAGTAACTAAGACCTCAATTCACCCGAGGCACCAAGGCCTCGGTTCACCCGAGACACAAAGACCGCAGTTGACCTAAGTGACAATGACCTTGGTTCACCTAAGGCGCAAAGACCTCAATTCACTTGAGGCACAAAGACCTCAGTTCACCTAAGGCACTAATGCTTCGATTCACCCAAGGTGCAAAGATCTTAGTTTTACTATGGCACTAAGACCTCATTTTATCCAAGGTACAAAAAGCTCAGTTCACTTGAAGCACAATGAGCTCAGTTCATATGAAGTGTTCTAGAAGAATCTCTCTTGCCCAAAGAGAATCCTTGTTGATCCATGAGAACATTCAATTCTTAAAGTTGCATTACAAAAAAGAAATGTGGAGCGCTTTAGGTACCCATAGAAAGGCTCATAAACACTTGAATGTTATTTACTAAACTAACACTTGGAGATTTTGTCTCAAAGCAATATTAGCCCAACTATTGAGAGCATCATTACATCATCAAAGTAGGATCAGTCAAGGACAATTCTCAAGGATAGAAAGTTAAAGAATAGTTTCAAGAAGTTTAGAAAAGAAGCAAAACTTTATTAAACAAACAAGAAAGACTAGTACAAAAGTTCTTTCATGCAAAGAGAGAAAAAATACAACTAATCAGAGATATTTAAAGGCTTGGAAGTCTGTGTCAGCCTGCCAATCACCTGAACCTCGACCTTCACCACCCTCATTTCTTCAGCCTCCCTCACCTTCACTTCTTTGACCTCCCTCCAAAGATGCTCCTCATACTCCCACCTGAGATGTTGAACGCTCAGGTCATTGTAGAGTCCAACTCAGAGGTCTTCTTGGTCAAACTCAGTGTCATGATGATTTTGCTTCATCGTGTCCCAACCGATGAGGTCACCCTCTATGAAGCTATTGGTAGAGAGCATGACACAAGCCCTGAGATACTCATCTCTCACCTTGAATTCCAAGATGGCTTGCATCCTTGTCATCTTTGGGGTGTTCATGTGTTGAGAACTCTAGAGAAACATGGTGAACTCTTGGGTCTTAGCATCATCTAGGTTAGACTGTTATCAAGTCTTTAGATATCTAGGCTAGACAGAGCCAAGTCACTCTTGGCTATGAGGAGGTTTTCTCTTCCTCCATCTTCCTCTTTGCCTCCTCCATATTATACTGGAGGGATTTGAATTGAGAATAAAGAAGATTCACCTCTTTGTCAGCCTTGCTCTTCTTGGATGCTATTGCCCTTCGAGCCTCATAAAAGTGATGTCCTGCATAGTGAAAAACTTGCATGACTTATAATTGAGCTAATAGTCAGGATAGTAAAAAAGAAGAAGATTGAAAGAGACAAGTCCAGATGGACTTACATCAAAATAAAGTCTAGCACCTTTTGGAAAGATCTTGTCAATCAGGGGCTTTGTGATGGAAGATTTGGCACTATCCTCGAAGTCATTGAGGAAGTACTCCTCAATGTTGACCTCCTTCGAGGCACCTCAGTGCTCCTGCACCTCAGAGTGTGTTAAAGAAGGACGAAAGTAGGGGCAACCCCCATGCCAAAATTAGCTTTTGTGTCATACGATGAGTCAATAACCTAGCACCATCCTTGGAGGTAGCAGTTCAGGAAGGCGGGCTGGAGGAATGAGCTGGTACTTGCTTCTTCCTCGCCTACTCCTTGCTTACACCTTGGCTCTTCCCACACCCCCCCCCCCCCCCCCCCCCTTCTCCTCCTTCTTCCTCTTCCCCTAGCTTTGAGCTGCCATTGAGGAAGGGGAAGGGACCTTGGCTGCCTTCTTTTGAGCAAACAGGGCTAATGACACTCAAGAAGCCCCTCCTTTCACCTTTAGAAACTAATTCATAAAGGAGAGCCCAATGAGCCCTACAATGCCACATCACATTGTTAAAACAAGGTAAAGTTTATCATAGGAAGGGTAAGCTTGAAATATGAGGCCTAGGATTTGAACCATCCATCCGAGCAATAGATAGGCTCTGTTCCTCCAAATAGGCCCTATTAGATCATGGAGGGCAAACATAACCTCCTCTACCTCCTCCACCCAGGATATTAGAAGTTGATAGACTTTAGGAGAGATTTCTTAGTCAACCCTGTGGAAAAATGGATTACCCCACTCATGGAGAAGTCTTGAATCAATCCTATAGAAAAGCCTTACTGGGTGGTCCTTCCAAGAATGAAATGAACTAGGGCTGGAGGCAAAAAGTTTACATGACTTTTTTGAGGAAAAAAACAATTGGTTCCTGGTATTGGAGCCTCAATATCTTGAAAGGCATCCCTAAACATCTCTATGATAGGTGGATAACCTTTGGAGGTGGAGAAGATTTGGAAGGCTAAAATAAATTTCATGGCATTGGGCACAATTTCCTTTTGAGATAGATCCCAATCTCTCAGGATATCCCTAGTAAAGGTATCCATTGGGTACCTTAGCTAGCTCTTGAACATCTCCTAGTAGATGAAAAATTCAATTCCAAACTCCTCCCTAAGAGTTTTGGCAACAATGTTGACTAGTTAGTCAAGATTTTTCTCTTGGAGGGTAGACTCAAAATCTAAACCCTCAATGTAGAAATACTTGTGCTAGGATCATCAAAGTAGAATAAGGAAAAATTAATATGGAAGCTTACTTGAAAGTGACAATAGGATGGTTGCAATCATTGAAGGGTCTCTCACAAGTCTAGGTCAGCTCTTGAGAAAGAAGAAATAATAGGAGGAGAAACAATCCTTGAAGTAGATGGGTGGAGGTCAAATGTGCAATGGTTCCTCGCACCTACTTTAGCATTGGCATAGAATTATGGCCCTAGGTTGGTGCATCGAGATGGCATGAGGGGTCAATGACTTCATTCAGGTAGGGGCTATCTGTCTCAGAGTGCTTTCCTTCTTCATGATGGAAGAGCCTTTTTTGAAACCGAAGGAGTAGAGGAGGACACCATTGGAGAGTAGATTAGCTAATGAGGAAGGAGGATGCAAAAGGGAGAAAATGAAGGTTCACAAATTAAAGTAAAAGAAAAAAGGGCACAACACTCCTTATATAAGATTTGCCCTCGGTCGAATTGCCTCCATATGGCTCGATCTAGGCCAATGAATTCCATAAGATGCAATTTTTGACACATGAGACATGTACTTATTTGATCGTGAACCACCTCAAGAGGAAGATTGGGAGACATGGAAGACACCACCTCAATAAATGAGTGGGCAGCTCTAGGCAGCCACCTTGAAAAGAAACAAAACTCTAATGATCATGTAGGATTTGATAAAATGATAGGTTGCATCCCTATGCATCATGATGATTGACGCCATACATCAAGGCACATCAGATTAAGTAATGGCACTATTTTCTAAGATTCATGGTAGCTGATTCCTAGCTTCTTATGACTTGAGTTATCCTAATTAGGGTGATCTAAGGATAAGCAACTTGGTGGTCATCCAAAGAAAGCTGAAAAAATTGAGCCCCCAAGCTAATGATATGGGGTCTAGAGTTGGGGGGCACTGATGATGCGCCATATCACAAGGACCAATATGGCAAATCTGGCTGGGTGTGAAACAAGACCAAAGCCATTTGCTGAGGTGATGAAGGCTTGATCCCCGAATACATTGGTGGTCAAAGTGAATTCTCTGAGTCCAAATTCTATGAAAGCTAAGCTCAAAGATCAAGTGATGAACTGATATTTCTGAGGTGAACGTTTGAGATGATTTTTTCCACAATCAAATTTGATTAAAATATGCCACTAAATTATGCATCAAGTCTAGATTGATTTCATGCAATGTTCAGACCTAGCTTTAATTCAAGCCTAATTTGATTTAATTCAATGTTCAAACTCGATCTCAGTCCACACCTAATTTGTTAAATTCAATGTTTAGCCTTGGTTTTGGCTCAAGGCTAATTTGATTTGATTTGATATTCATACTAGGTTTTGATTCAAGTTTGATTTGATTCAATTCAATGTTCAAACTTGATTTCAGTTTAGGTCTGATTTAATTGAATCCTAGATCTTGGATCTCGGATCTTGGATTGAACCCTTAATGGTTCTTACTCAATCTTTAATGAAACTTGGATCCAACCACTATTAGGTTCTTAATGGATGCTTAATGAATTTCGAATCTAGCCCTTATTGTGTTCTTATTGGATCCTTAATAAACTTTGAATGAATCTTTGATGGACCTTTGATCTAACTGGTTCCTATTGGATCCTTGATGGATCATGGATCCAACTCTTAATGGGTTATAGTTGGATCCTTAATGAATCTTGGATCCAACCTAATTGGTCCTTATTGGATCCTTATTGTATCTTTGGACCCAATCCTTAATGGGTTCTTGTTTGATCCTTAATGTATCTTAGATCCAACCCTTATTGGGTTCTTATTGGATCCTTATTTGATCATAGATCCAACCCTTAATGAGTTCTTATTGGATCCTAAATAGATCTTAGATCCAACCCGTAGTGGGTTCTTATTGGATCTCTAATGGATCTTGGATCAACCCTTGTTGGGTTCTTGTTAAATCCATAATGGATTTTAGCTCAAACCTTGTTGGGTCCTTATTAGATTCTTAATGGATATTTGGATCAACCCATAATGGGTTCTTATTAGATCCTCAATGGATCTTGGATCCAACCCTTGTTGGGTTCTTATTAGATCTTTATGGAATCTTGGATCTAACCCTTAATTGGTTCTTATTGGATCCAACCCTTATTGGGTTCTTATTAGATCTTTATGGAATCTTGGATCTAACCCTTAATCGATTCTTATTGGATCCAACCCTTTTTGGGTTCTTATTGGATCCTTATTAGATTTTGAATCCAACCCTTAATTGTTGCTTATTATGTCCTTAGTGGATTTTGGATCAAACCCATAATAGGTTCCTATGACATCCTTAATGGATCTTGGATCCACCCCTCCATGGTTTTTTATTGTATTATTAATGGATCTTGGATCCAACTTTTATTGGGTAGTTATTGGATCCTTAATGAATCTTAGATCCAATTCACCTTGAATCCTTGTTGAATCCTAAATGAATTTTGGATCAAACCCTTGTTGGGTTATTATTGGATCCTTAATGGATCTTGAATCCAACCCTTCTTGGGTGCTTATTAGATCCTTAATGGATATTGGATCCAACCCTTGCTAGGTTCTTATTGGATCCTCAATAGATCTTGGATCCAGCAGACCCTTATTGTGTTCGTCTTGGATTCTTAACGTATTTTGGATCTAATGCTTGTTGGGTTCTTATTGGATCCTTATTGGATCTTGGATCAAACCATTTTTGGGCTCTTATTAGATCCTAAATGGATATCATATCCAACCTGTGTTTGGTCCTTAACGGATCCTTAGTGGATTTTACATTCAATCATTATTGGATCTTTAATGGACCCTTAATTGATTTTTGATCTGACCCTTAGAGAATCTTTCATAGATCCTTAATGGATTTTGGCTTCGATCCATGTGAGACCCCTATTGATTTTGGCTTCTATCCTTTATTAGTTTTGGGTTTGACCTTTTTTGGACCCTTATTGAGTTTGGGTCTAGGTTCAACCTGGTTCTAATTTAATTTTAACCTAATTTTAGTTTAGGTTTGACTTGATTTGGTTTTGGTTTAGGTTAGATCTGATTTGCTTTTAGTTTAGGCTTGGGCTTGATTTGCTTTTGGTTTAGATTTGGACTTGATTTTGGTCTTGGTTCATGTTTAGACCATATTTTGATTTAAGTTCAACTTGATTTAAATTTGGTTCAAGCTTGGGCCTAATAGGGATTTTGGTTTAGGTTTAGTCCTTATTTTGGTTTAAATTTAGTTTTAAACCTGATTTGATTTTAGTTCAAGTTTAAATCCGATAATAGTTTAATCAATTTAATTTCATTTTTTCCATTTATGGACTTATTCCCAATGGAATCCCTTAGGCTAAGAATATGATAATTAAATTCTCGAGGGAATCTCTTCAACCAAAAATACAGTATTCAAGTTCCTAAAGGAATCCCTTAGAATAGAAATATGGTGGTTGGGTTTTGTAAGGAATTTGTTAGGCTATAAATTTATTTGGGTTTTTAAAGAAATTTCTTAGGCCAAAAATATGACATTTAGATTACCAAAGGAATCCCTTAGGCTAAAATATGGTGGTTGAGTTTTTGAAAGGATCCCTTAGACCGGAAATATGGCAATTGTGTTTCCAAATAAATCCCTTAAGCATAAAATTAAGGTGGCCAAATTCCCAAGGGGATCCCTTAGGACTAAAATTAAGGCAATTATGTTGTCGAAGGAATCCCTAAAATCAAAAATATGGTAGCCAAGTTCCTAAAGGAATCTCTTAGACTAGAAATATGATGGTCGTATTTTCGAAGAAATCCTTTAGATTTGAAAGTAAGGTAGTTAGATTTTCAAAAAAATCCTCTAGGAAAATATTAGTGATAGATTTACATGACACACCAATCAAGGCAAAAGGGAGAGAAGTGAAATAATAATAATAAATTATCTTCTTTTTTCCTTCTTTTCCTCTACTCTTCCTTTCTTTTTTTTCCCTTACAACCATTACAACACAATTTTTTTCATATTTTATTACTTCTTCCTCCTTTTATTCTTCTCTCTTCTCCCCAACTTTTCTCACTTTCTTTTCCAGATGACTGGATTAGGTTATTTTTAGTCAAATCTAGCTAGTGGAACCAATGAGACCCAAAGACCTAGCAATGTTGGGCACAATAGAACTTGGTTTGCAAGTTTAGTTATTTGATCCTTCAAGCTCTAGTGTATGAACCTTGGGTTTTGGCTGTGGTAGCTCAATTTGGGAGATCACAAGTTGGGGTGGCTAAACTTTGGGGTTCATGATAAGATTATATTTATACGTATTTTCACACTTCTAATTTAGTAATTTTTATGCTTATAATTTTCGTATTAGCATGATACTGCACTAATTTTAATTGAATTGTCTTGTAAGGTGATTGAGAGCATAATTGTAAATTTTTAAGGGAGAATTTGATTTAATTAGTCAAGACAATCATAGAGGAGAGTCCATGCAGAAATGGTGTTCTCCAATTTAGTCATGAGAAGGATAAACTCTAGAATGAAATTATATATATATATATATGAAAGTTTCCGATTTGATAATATTGCAATATTTTGGGCATAACCCCACCTATAACTCCAGCTGAGGTAATCCAAAAGACTAATTAAAGTTGAGAGACAAGGCTACGACTATTGTGTTTATCATAAACCCTAATTCCACTAGTAACCACATGAAAAGTAAGCCACAAATTTCAAGTTAGATAGCTGGCAATGCAGAAAAAAAAAGATTTATTTTTTATTCAATCCTAGAGGTTGTGGAGGAAGAGGCAGCATTGAGAGGAAGTAGGAGAGTGGCTGCATTATAAAAAGGTTATCATATTTTCATAGGGAGGAAGTCACAATCTTTCAAGGAAAACTAAATCTGAGAGAGAAGAAGGCTTAGTTGCTGCTTGTACTTTTTATCTTCAAAGACTAAGTTCTCTTTATTTTTCTACTTATTTTTTGATCTATTTTTGTTGGATTTCTTTCTTAAGCTTCTGGAATATGTTGAATGGAATTATGTTTAGCTAAATTCTTTTACCTAGGGTTTAGATGGATTTTGATCTTGGAATTATATAGTTATTTATTTAATTCAATTAAAGATCCTATTACTATTTGCATAAGGAATTTTTGTTGTCATGCTTAACACTTTAAAAGAATTGGCCAATATTTTAATAATTTGATGATTCATGTATGATTGACTAAATAATTGTTATGAATTAGATCCTTAGGCAACAAAAATATCATGCTAGTCTATAACATCAAAAGATGGTTAGCTTATATGTGGGAATCAAAGAAGCTTAGTGAGTCAAAACTCCCACTAAAATTGGAGGTTTCCAAAGAACTTAATGCTTATTTTTCCTTTGGACAATAATTTAGAAATTTGATGGTAGAATTGGATTAATAGTGGATTGACATGACTTGAGGAAGCTTATTATGGAGCACTTGCCTATTCACCTAGTGGAGGAAGCAATGCATGAGGGCCTAGTCCAATACCGCTATATGTATCTAATTGAGAGGTAAAACGTGATTATTGATTTGAAAGTACATATAATATTGCTTACATCCATGATAATAAAGGAATACTTTGTCATTCAAATATCTTTCTAAACTAAAGAATAATGTTCATAACCAAGCTCACCCAGAAGGCACTATAGCAGAAGGATATTTGGCCAAGGAATACATGACTTTCTGCATAATATTTCTAAACAAATTCCAATCCACTTTCACTCAATCTTCTCAAAACCAAGATTGTTATTCCCATGGTGGAGAGGGTGACCAATTAGGGCTAAGCAAGTTTTTCATTATATAGGCAAGACTCAATGGGCACAAATACATCGATATGTATTGTTTAATTTGGATATTGTGAAAACCTTCTAAGAGTACGTGCAATGATTTGATCAACTGTAATGAACTCTAATATTTCTTCCTTGTCCTCTAACAAAATTGACATCTATTTTGTAGGCAACACTTGATGTTGATAAAATTTGATACACATGTCAAGGTGGAGAGTTCGAATGAGAGAAAATTCATAGTGATATGTTTACTAAGTGGTTTCAAGAAAATGCAAGTCGAACTAATACTTACTCTACATGTTATATAAGCATTTATGTGTCTATTTCCTAACATGTGACTTATTGTTGATTTAGATTACTAGATTACAGAAAAGTTGAATCCACACAAGCTCCTTTCACTTCCAACACTCCTTGGGTATTTGTTGCTCTTAACTAATATTTAACTTCTATTGTGGATTGTTTGATATGAATATTACTGCTTTTGGCTTATTCTCTATATAATTTTGTTTAGAGAAATCCCAAGGCAGCATATGAAATAGTTTTCCAAGTTAGTCTTTTTGATGTTGCTATTTGAATAAGTGAGCACTAGTTTCAGTTTATGCTTTTTAATTTTTTGTGTGCATATAAGATACTAGTCTTCTATGTAATAATAGAAACTCCATTATGTTTTGCTTATCTTTATTATGTTTTCATATAGATGTATGTGAGGAGACAGTCTACAACCACTGTCTGAGAGCAAGTCAGGCAAACTCGAGGAGGGAGTGATGTTTTTTTTTGGTGGACCCTTTGTGATGCATTATAATGTCATTATTTTGTTATACATGTGGAGATTGTATTTGGAGATTAAAACTTATTCTGTATTTAGATGTTATTTATTGGAGATTTGTATTTGGAAATTATCTATTTCTTGTTAAATAAAATTGTACTTCATTTATTTTGATTTTGTAAAAAAAGGGTTTCAAACTTAACTAACAAAAATCTTTTGTGCTTGTATATGACAATTGTCAGCACTAATATTAGCCCCACTAGTGATAGGGAACACATTAGTGGCACTAACATTAGTGCTACCAATAAGTTGCACATTGTCGATGATACGGGTTAGCGTTAGACATTACTAGCGCTAAACCTTAGCACCACTAATGTAGATATATTAGTGGCGCTAAATATTTAGCGCTGCTAATATAGAGATATTAGCAGTGCTAATTTAGTACATTAGCAGCACTAGAAATTAGCATTGATATTTGGCATTAGCAGTGCCCATGAAATTAGGGCTGCCAATATTTTTATTAGCCGTACTAATTTTTCAAAATATAGGCATTAATGTAAGCACCACAAATGATTTTTTAGTGGTGTTAACTTAGCATCATGATGTTTTGTGATGCTGATAAAGGTCGCACTTATTAGTGTAGGAAATTAGCACCAGGAATTTCTCGGTGCTAATTTGTCCAATATCGGTGCTATTGTAGTGCCAGCAAAACACTATATCATTGCAATAACTCTTGCCAAATCCCAATGATGAATCACTTGGTGGAGACATAGTTCTCAAACTAAAAGAAGCTCCATCAGAACTTGAGGATAGAGGACAAGTCACAATTGATGAATTGATTGAAATCAACCTAGGTTCACAAGAAGATCCCAAGCTAACCTTTATTAGCACACAACTCTTAGTGGAGGGCCAAGCCCAACTCAAAGTAGTGCTTAAGGACTATATTGATTGCCTTGCATGGAGTTACAAGAAGATGCCTAGACTAGATCCTAAAGTTGCAATCCACAAGCTTGCTATCAATTTCGAACTTTCACTTATTAAATGGGCACCTAGGAAGATGAAACTTGACCTAGAGCAAAATGTGACCTAGAGCAAAATGTGATAGAAGAAACAAAGAAAATAATTAAAGTTGGCTTCATTAGAGAAGAGAAATATCTAGCTTGGGTTGCAACCATTGTTCCAATTAAGAAGAAGAATGGTCAAATCTGTATTTGTGTGGACTACAATGACTTATATAAAGCATACCCAAAAGATGATTTTTCATTACCCATAATGGAAATTATGATAAACAATACGGCTGATTTTGAACTATTTTCCTTTATGGATATTTTTTGGGATATAATCAAATAAAAATGCATCTTGATGATGAAAAACACACAGCTTTTCGAACTCCAATTGGCATCTATTACTACAAGGTGATGCCCTTTGGGTTTACAAATATAGATGCCACTTATCAAAGGGCCATAACCTGAATTTTCAATGACCCTATACATAAACTAGTCGAATGACTATGTAGATGACTTAGTCATCAAAACTAGGTCTAAAGATGAATATATCCAAGACCTAATAGTGGTTTTCGACCACCTTAGAAAATACAACCTAAAAATGAACCCTATGAAATGCACCTTTAGGGTATCATAAGAGAAGTTCCTCAGATTTGTTGTCAAACACTGAGGGATTGAAATCAATCCATATAAAATTAAAGCCATCTTGGATCTGCTACCACCTAACATTCTAAAGCAGTTGAGGTCACTCCAAGGTAGACTCGCATATATAAGAAGGTTCATCACAAATCTCTTTGGAAAATGCAAGCCCTTCTCTAAAATGATGAGGAAGGACACTCTACTCATTTGGGATCAAGAGTGCCAACAATCCTTTGAAGAAATTAAGCAATATCTCTTAAAGCTGGTAGTTTTGGTAGTACCCCTATATGATAAACCCTTGATCCTCTACATGGCTGCAATGGAAGGGTCTCTGGGGACACTTCTTGCCCAAAATAATAAAGAATGAAAAGAAAGTGCACTCTACTATTTAAACAGAATGCTAGTAGGTTAAAAAGCAACTACTCCTCATCGAAAAGAATTATTTGGTACTCGTATTCACGGTTATTATTTGCTTTCTCATCAAGTCATCTTGATATCAAAGATTGACCCCATAAAATACTTGATGAGTAGGCCTGTACTCACTAGAAGACTTTAATTCTCATGGAGTATGATATGAAGTTCACTCCCTAGAAAATAGTTAAGGAGCAAGCCTCTGCTAATTTTCTCACAACTCACAGAGTGTCGAACAACTCTCCACTAAATTGTGAACTCCCTGATAAAGAAATTTTGTTTGCCGAAGAAGGAGAATATTATTGGAAGCTATATTTTGATGGAGTATCATCCATTAAACTAGGAATCAAGCTGAAGCTTCAGCAAATTAAAGCAAGCATCAAACTCATATTTGTTACTCCAAGCAGGGACATTTTGCGATATTTTTATTCTCTTTGAAAACCATGTATAAATAATGAGGCTAGATATGAGGACCTTATTGTAGGACTGAAAATGGCCCTCAACATAGGAATATTGCACCTATATATCTTTGGTGACTGACAACTAGTCACTAGTCAAGTGGAGGGTGGATATAAAATCCATAAATCTGAGCTCCTGAAATACCATGAAAAGGCTCAAGATCTCATGAGACAAATCCCACATGTCTGAATAGCTAAGGTTTCCCAGTCCATTAATGCAAAGGCTAATTCCTTAGCTAAATTTGCCAAAGTGTTGGCTGATCTTGATCAAGGAGAACTTTTAATCATAATTTGTAGCAAACAAGTGATAAACTCAGTATTCAGCATGAAACATGAGAAGTTTGAATATAAACTAATAGAAGAGGCCATAAATTGGAGAATAACATTCATCAACTAGCTTAAAGGTGGAGAACACCAAGAAGATAAATTTGTATGGGAATAACTCAAAAAGAGACTCACGCGCTTTCTACTTATCAATGATACTCTTTATAGAAGGCCTTTTAACCAACTACTTTTATGCTATCTCTCAGATAAAGAGGGCAAAGAAGTCGTGTATGAGGTGCATTCTAGGGTTTATGGGACTCATCAATAGGGCCCAAAAATGATGACAAAGATTAAGTATATGCGCTACTATTAGCCCATATAGTGAGGGATTGCACCGAATATGGGAGAAAATATCATCTGTGCCAAGTTCATGTGACTTCATCCATCAACATCCAAATTCTTTGCACCTAATAATATTCTCATAGTCGTTCGAGATGTGAGGTATCGACATAATCGGCCCAATTGAGTTGTCCTCTATCTGAGGCAATTTTGCCACAATCAAAATTTGATTGAAATATAATTGAGATTAAAATTTATATGCCACTAAATTATGGTTTAAATGTGGGCCTCAATCAAACTTAAATCGTATCCAAGTTTGACCAAAATTTGAAATCAAATCATTAGAAAATTCAGAGTCTAACTTAGTCTAATCCAAATAGACTAATTAGGTTAGGCTATATTTTTGGATCAAAATTGGACCCAAAATTCATCTAAATTTTAGGTTAAAATGACAAAATACCCTATATTAGATAAATCCTTAGAAATGGGTCCCTAACTGAATTTTTCTTATAAATAGGCCCCTAGAATGAGAAATTTTACAGAAAAAATCTAATAAAATTCTAAAATTACAAATTAGTATTGCAAAAATCAGTATTTGCAAATACGCCTCTCACAAGGTTGATAATTATGGTTTGGTTCCTATGAAATTCAAGACTTATAAATGAATCCCTCCAAAATTTTTATTTACAAATAAGCTCCTTGAATTTTGACTATTTATAAATAAGTTTTTCAAAATTTTTTATTTATATATAAGTCTAAATTTTTTTCAAAAAGAACTCTGAAAGTTTCACAACTTTATAAATAAGTCTTTTTTGCAAAATGAATCCCCTAAAATTATAAAATTATAATTTACCTCAATTTTTGAAAAAAAATTACAAATATCCCCTCTATAATTTCAATGCTCAAGATGAGTACAAATTTTAAGATATCATTATTTACAATAAATAAATTTACACATATCTCTTCACGAACTCATCCAAACTCTGGATAAACTCTATCCATATTTGTTTACATCCACATCTATTATTCAAAATTCAAAAAAATAATTCGATTTCAACCCAACTCTATCTCTTCTCAAGCCTAGAAAAATTGGTAGAACCTGCAAAACGAAAAAAAGGAGAGAGATTAGAGACAAATAGGATGAGATTAGCACAAAAAATGAGAGAAAGAATAGAGAACCCATTGGGAATTGGGGATTTGAAGTAAAATAAGGTGAGCTTCTACCTTTTCCTTTAATTCTCCTACTAATTTTCTTGTTCCTTTTCTTCTTCTTCCTCCAAAGTGGTGGCCCTATCTACTACCTCACTCAACCTTGTCATCCGATGATGGCCCTTGCTGCTGCCCACCTCATCGTGGCTAGCGATGGCCCTATTGTGCCCACGTGAGCAGCTGCTCTCCTCACCATGGCTCGCATCAGCCCCATCATGCTTACACAAGCGGCTGCCCACCTCATTGTGCCTCGTGTCAACCCCGCTATGCCCACACAAGCGATCGTGTGCCTTACCGTGGCTTGTGCCGGCCTCGCTATGCCCATGTGGTGCTCGCTTGCCTCATCATCACCTGCTTTGGTGATGCTTTGCCAGACTAAATCTCCCTCACCATTCTCAACTTTCGCAATCTTGTCTTGCTCCTCCATCTCCTCCTCGCCATTATTCCCTACAGGGTAGAGCTAGACTTGGCTAGAATTAGGAAAGTCTAGCCATGAGTTCAAAAATGTAGGAAAAGAAGGAGGGAGGAGAAGAAGGGGGGGAATGTAAAAAAGAAAAAGCAAATTAAAAAAATAAAAACGGCTCATTTTTTTAAAAAAAGGAAAATTTGACAAAAATATATAAAAAAATCTCTTGACAACACAATGGCCCTCGGCGATGAAGATGATGATTAAGATGGCAAATCCTTGACCTAGTTATGGCCACCCACGGCCCCTTGAACATGGCAATAAAGATGGTGATGAAGACAGTGAACCCATGACTCTACTATGGCCACTCGTGGCTCTTCAAAGATGGCGAATCCCTATCACCACAAGCTAGCCTTCAAGCTTGCACTTAGCCAGTCTTCAGGCTTGCATCTAAGCCAATATTCAGACTCATATTCAGCCAGCCTTCAAGCTTACATCCAAGCCAGCTTTTGAGCTTATTTCTTAGCTACCCCTCAAGCTTGCACTCAGTCAGCCTTTGGACTTGCAACTCAGCCAGCCTTCGGGCTCACATTCAAGTGAGCCTTCAGTCTCATATCTCAGCTAGCCTTCGGGCTCGCACTCAGCCAGCCTTTCAGCTTGCATCCAAGTCAGCTTTTGAGCTTGCACTCAACCAGCCTTCAGTCTCATATCTAAGCTAGCCTTTGATCTTACACCCAAGCTAGCCTTCAGGCTGGCACTTAGCCAACTTTCGAGCTTACACTCAACCAACCTTCGAGCTCATACTTAGCCAGCCTTCGAGCTCATACTTAGCCAGCCTTTGGGATCACACTCAATCAGCCATTGGGCTCGCACTCAAGTCAACCTTTAGGCTTAGATCTTAGCTAATGTTCATACTTGCACCCAGTCATCCCTCAGGATCACACTAAGCTAGCTTTTGGGCTTGCAAACTAAGCCAAGCTTTGGGTTTGAGCATTCAAAGCTAAACTATGAGTCCAACTAAAATCATCATAAACGGCCATGGACCCTTTAATTAAATTAGTTAAGCAAAAGTAATTGAATCAAAACAAATGGATAAAGGCAAAGTTGGCTTAAATAGACTTATATTGATTAAACAAATGGACTAAAATCCAAATTGAGTTAATATAAACTTAGGCTCAGCCTAGTCATGGGTTAACTTGGAATCAAGTTAAGTTCAAATCAAATCTGAGTAAGATTAAACTAAGTTCAAATCAAACCCTGATTGGGTCAAGTCAAATCCAAATTAAAAGAGCAAACTCAAAATCAAACAAAAATCAAGACATGCTGAGCTTGAATTAAAACCATGTTGAACCAAATTGACTTGAACTTGAACCAAAATCCATCAAGATGTGGACCTAGGCTTAATAAAGGTCCAACACAGGATTAAACTCAACTCAAGTTAAATGACATTAGACTTAAACCTAAACTAAATAGGGTCAAACCAAGTCCTGTTGGGTGTATTGAGTCTTCGGCAATACTCCAAGGCTATAAACAAATGGGTGATGTTATCACTCTGACTTGAACCAGAATTAGTTAGAATAGAATGAAATTAGGTTAAACTAAGTCTCATTGAATCCACTACAAAAGTGCTTAGCCACACTTCAAAGCTATATCCAACCCCATAAGCTGTTGGTGATGTTGTCAAATCAAAAAAGTTAATCACCAATATGTTCCAAGCTATCAGCCACACTTCAAAGCTATATCCAACCCCCATAAGCCATTGGTAATGTTACCAAATCAATGAAGTTAACCAATAATAGGCTCCAGCCTATTGGCCGCACTTCAAGCTAGCTAGCTCTAGAAGCAGCTAGTGATGTGCTTTTCAAGCTAGCTAGCCCCAGAAGTAGCCGGTGATGCACTCTTCAAGCTAGTCAACCCTATAAGCAATTGGCAATACACACTTCAAGCTAGTCAACCCCAGAAGCAGTTCACAATGCACCGTTCAAGCTAGCTAGCCCCATAAGCAGATGGTGACACCCTTTTCAAGCTAGTCAACCTCACAAGCAGTTGATGACATGCCTTTTTAAGCTAGTCAACCCCATAAATAGTTGATGACGTGCCCTTCAAGCTAACCAACCCCAGAAGTAGTTAGTGGTGCATCTTCAAGTTATACCCAACCTTATAAGCTATTTGTGGCATTGCTCAAGATAGAAGAAGTTATTTCCTATGTCTTATAGGCTATGAAAATACTTCAAGCAAAATCACTGAAGCTATCGCCTATACTTTATCAGCTAATAGAAATACTCCAACCCAAATAGAGTTATCACCAATGCTTTATTGGCTAATGGACATAATCCAATCCAAATGGAGTTATCACCCATGCCTTATTAGCTAATGAAGATACTCCAACTCAAATAGAGTTATCACTTATGCCTTATTAGCTAATGAAAATACTCTAACTTAAATGAAGTTATTGTCGATGTCAATGCCATTGAAAATACTTCAAACTTATCCCATTCTTTTCTATGATTTAGGTCAGACACCACATGATCCAGCGTAGGGAGAGTGGGATAGCAGCATATATCAAAGCTTTTCTCCAAGCTTTCTTTTTTTCTTTCTTTATTTCTTTCATGTTTTCTATAATCCTATGTCAAACATTATTGTAAAGTGAGGGTATACTCTTACTTAAGCCATATATCATATTTCTTAATTAATTAAATACTTTTTTATTTTCTTTTTATGTCTCTATTTTATTAGTTAGGTTTCTTACTATAGGTGGTTCCTGACATTTGTTGGGGTAATTAACAATAAGGGCTTGTGTCTGTTGAAAGTCATGTTCCCATAATACTTGATAGCACATTTAAAATTAAAACAAACTTTGATTTGTGATTCAAGATTGCTCTTCAGGGTCTTTGCTATTTTGAGTGATTGACTTCAATATCACGTCCTCTTCTAAAGGCCACTTCTTTATATTACTAGTGACTGACAATAGACAGTTCTTCAAAAGCTTTAAGATAGGGTGATTTGCACATCATTATAAGATAGATTGGAGATATTCATCCATCTATAATGCAAGAGTAAATGGCCTCACTGAGGCATTCAACAAGACCCTTTCAAAAATATTGAAAAAAATCATTGCTAGAAACAAATAAGATTGGCACCAGAAATTTTTCGAAGGATTATAGGCTTACCGCACTACATATTGAACTCCTATCTAATCAACACCATATGCATTAGTGTTTACAATTGAGACAATCTTGCCATTGGAGGTACAAGTTTCGTCCCTTAAAATTGCTTTATAAGAGGAAATTACCAAAGAAGACAATGTTCATCTTCACCTACATGAGCTAGACTCTTTGGATGAAGCAAGACTTACAACTGAGCAAAATCTAGAAATGTATCAAGTATAGATGTTCAAGACCTACAATGAGATGGCATGGCTCAGATCTTTTCAAAAAGGAGAAATAGTTTTAATCTCGAGAAGACTAATAATTCTGACCCTAAAGAAGAAAGGTAGATTTAAATCTAATTAGGAAGGCCCTTATATCGTTAAAAAGATATTTGAAGGAAGATCTTACCAACTGATTGACGACAAAGAAGAAAGACTCATGCCATTAATCAATGTCCAATTCCTAAAAAGGTATTATGCATGAGCCTCTTGGGGCAACAACAAAAAAATAAAGGTGTCTATGTTTGTCTATGACGAAACATCTAACTTCCTCAAAAAAGAAATGTTTAGTCAAACATGTGTTCCATATTTCTCAAGGCAAAATATGGACACAAAACTCTATTCATTTTATGTACCAATCAGATCTACATTCCATAACACACTATGCCCACTACTTGTGGTAATTAAGTCCACTTTCATATAACAACTTAAGTTACGTGGCAACCAAATCTAATTTTGCATAGCAATTCAAACCCATATAGTCAAACCCTAGAACATTAACATGTGTGCAAGTACTCAAAGTTTGTTCGCACCCTCTCCTCTCGTTAGAACTCGAGAAGAGGCTGCAAAGGGGGCAATTTGTTTGAGATGATTTTTGCCACAATCCAGTTTAATTGAAATATGAGTAAAATTGAAACTTATATGTCACTAAATTATGTCACAAGTATGGGTCTTAATCAAACTCAAATTACATCCAAGTTTAACCAAAAATTACCCTTAATTTAGACCTAAATTCTTAAGAAATTTAGGCTCAAATTAAAGTGAGCTAAGTAGGCCGGATGCTTGGACCAAATTTGGGTCCAAAACTCATCTAGAATTTAGACCAAAATGGAAAAATATAAGAATTTTGTAAATAAGTTCATGGACTGAATAAATCTTTATAAATGAGTCCTTGACCAGATTTTTCTTACAAATAGGTCTCTGAAATAAGAATTTTATAAAATAGGATAATAAAATCCTAAAATTATAAATCAGTCCACAAAATTTAGGGTTTACAAATAAATCCCTTAAAAAAATCGATAATTATAATTTGATCCTTATAAAATATAGGCTTATGAATAAACCCCTCCAAAATTTGTTTTTTGTAAATAAACATTTAGAATTTCAACCTTTCGCAAATAACCATTAAAATTTTTATTTACAAATAAATCCAAATTTTGTTCAAATGAGATATTGAAAGTTTTAAAACTTTATAAATAAGTCCTTTTTAAAAAAAAGACTGCTAAAAATTATAAAATTATAATTTAGTCTAATTTTATAAAAATTTACAAATAATCCCTCTATTAGTTCAATGTCCAAGATGAATACAACTTTTAAATTATTGTTATCCACAATAATGAATGTCATCCATATCTTTTCACATAGTTATCCAATTTTAAAAGAACTACATCCACATCTATCCACGAGTATCCAATCCAAACATAATTCATCCAAACCAAATAGATGAGATTCTTAATACAAATTTGAAAGAGATTCATCCCAAGCCAACTCGATCTTCTCAAACCGTATAAATTTCTTCATGCTTCTGTGAAAAAAGGAAGAGAAAATTAGAGCACGGAGGTCTACAAAACAAGGAATGAAATACAAAGGTCAAGAAGTGAACCAATCAAGTAAGGATTTGAGCTCTTATTTTTTGTTCTTCTTTGTTTTCTTCTTCTCCTCTCTATCCCTTGTTCTTCTTCCTCTAAGAGAAGTCTCAGCTTTCCACAATCACTACTGCCCTCGTACTGCACCCCATGCACTATTCTCCCTTCAACCTCACTCATTTGTTAGAGTCAACTGCTCACAGAAGAGGTCCAACCTGTACTCCTCTACTCTGGTCCCTCTATGAGCCGTCAACACCACCAGAAAGCCCCTACACAAGCCATCGTAGCCTATATCTTCATCACCATTTACTATCATTTGTCTTTGCAAGCCGCCTCTGCCAAAATCCCTCTCCCCACACTTGTCCTCCCTATTACTATCAATTGCATTTGCACCCACACAAACCTAGTTCCACCAGCTCGCTAGCTTACCTTCCTTGCCGGAAGCCACCCCTCACTGCCAAATCTGAGCCCTTCTCACACCTACCACCATTTAGGACCTCTTCACCCACAAGTCACCGAGCCTTAGCCTTGAGCCACTTGTGAGCCACAACCTCCAGCCTCTCTGCACTGCTGTCTTGTGCCAAAGCTCCCTATTACCATTCGACTAAATTTGGGTACAAGATGAGGGACAAGAGTGCTACTCCACACCACCGCCATGAAGACAGGCCGGACCAGGCCATTTCGGCTGAAAAGAGCGATATGAGATATAGGAGAAGAAAAAGTAAATGAATAAAAGAGATAAAAAAATATAATAAAAGTTTGTTGGCTAGAAAAAGAGAAAAGTTTGGTCATTAGAAAAGAGAGATATATAAAAATTGAGTTGTAAAAATAAATATAAAAAAATTCTAGAAGTGAAAAAAGGAGGCGAGTCAAAGGAGAAGATGTAGAAGGAAGAAGAACTAGCTTACCCCATGCTTGTGGCCATCCATGGCCTCACAGGTATTTGTCATGTATATGCTCGTGCAACCATCAACGTCATGCTCACGGCCGCCCATGGCACCTGATCACAATGACGAACCTCCACCACCGACCAAGGGCCAACCCATGGGCTCTTTTGAAAGTCAATTTCGGTCCAGGGTTAGCCTACAAGTTCGCTCAAAACCAATTTTGAACTTAGACCAGCTCGCTGGCTCACCAAATGTCTATTTCGACTAAGGCAAATTTGTAAGCTCACTAAATATCTATTTAGACTACAGTCAGCCTGTGGGCTCACCAAATATCTATTTGAACTAAGGCCACCTTGTAAGCTCGCTAAACGTCTATTTGGACTAAGTCCAATTCACAAGCTCGTTGAACATCGACATGGACTAAGGCTAACTTGTGAGTTTGTCAAATGTCTATTCAGACTAAGATTAGCTTGCAAGCTCGGTGAATATCTATTTGGACTAAGGCCAACTCACAGGCTCGTTAAACATCTATTTGAACTAAGGCTAGCTTGTGAGCCCTCTAATATCTATTTGGACTAGGGCCAACCCATGAGCTTGCTGAACACCTATTCAAACTAATTCCAGCTTACGGGCTAGCCAAATTTTTCTATTTGGACTATGGTTAGCTTGTGAGCTCATCAAATGTTTATTTGGAATAAGACCAGCTTGCATAATCACCAAACATCCATTCAGACTAAGGCTAGCTTACAAACTAGCCAAATATCTATTCAAACTAAAGCCTTACCAAATATCTATTCAGGCTAAGGACAGCATATGGGCTCGCCGAATATTTATTTGGATTAAGGCTAGCTAACAGACTTATCGAATGTCTATTTGGACTAAGGCCAGTTTGCCAACTCACTGAATGTCTAAATCAAAGTCAGCTTGTGAGGTTGCCAAAAATCCAAATTAATTCAAGGTCAGCTCGCAAGCTCACCCAAATTCATTATGACAAAACTAGCTCGAGGGCTCTTGAACTAGATCGATTAAGATAAATAAGTTAAATTAAAGTTATTCAATCACATTGAATAAATAGTCATATTGACCTAAATGAATCACTAAATGGACCTAAGTCAATCAAATATAAGGACCAAAACTCATATTGAATGGACTCAAATCCAAATTGAGTTAATCAAAATCAAATTGGTTCATACCCAACCCCAATTAGGTCTAAATCGGATCAATTTGAGATCAAATTAATTTCAAACTAACCCTAATTGGGTCAAATCAGATTTGAATCAAACTCTAATTGGGTTAAATCAAGTTTAATCTAAAATTTGGTCAAACTAAATTCAAACTAAACCCTAGTTGGCTCAAACAAGCTGGAATCAAATCCTCAAATTCAAAACCAAACTCTAATTAAGTTGAATTAAGTTCAAGCCAAACCACAATTGGGTTAAATCAAGTTCAAACAAAACCTAATCGAGTCAAGTCAAACCCAAATTCAAACCAAAACCCGATTGAACCTGAACCATGAGCAAACTGAACCTAGATTCAAACCCAAATCTAGTAAGGATTCATTAAGAACCCATTAAGGGTCAAATCTAAAATCTATTAAAGATCCGTCAAGAACCCATCAAAGGTTGGATCCAAAATCCATTAAGGATCCATAGAGAACCCATTAGAGGTCAAATCCAAAATCTATTAAGAACCCATTGAGGATCATATCAAAGATCCATTAAGATCTCATCAAGTGTCAGATCTAAGATCCACTAAGAACCCAATGAGAACCTATCAAGGTTCATACTCAATATCCATTAAGGATCCAATAAGAACCTAATAAGGGCCCAACACAAGGTCGAACCTGATCCAAATTGAATCAAATCATACTCAAATTGAAATCGAGTTCTAAATATTGAACTAAATCAAATTACATTTAAAACCAAACCTAGTTTGAATTTCGGATCAAATCCAACTAAAGTAGACTTAAACTCACTTAGTTAGTCAACTACAATGCCTTATTCAAATGAAGTTATTGCCTACACCTTATTGGCTATGGAAACACTTTAACCACAAAGTTATCGTCTATGCCTTGTTGGCTATGGAAATACTTCAAAGTATGAAGTTATCACCTATGCCTTATTGGATATAAAAACACTTTAAACAATTAAATTGAACTAAGGTACGCCTGAACTCACTTAGCTAGTCAGCTACAATGCCTTTTTTGAATAAAGTTATCACCTACGTCTTATTGACTATGGAAATACTTCAAATCATGAAGTTATCATCTATACCTTATTGGCTATGGAAATACTTCAAACAATCAAATCTAACTAAGGTAGGCTTGAATTTGCTTAGTTAGTCAATTACAATGTCTTGCTCAAATGAAGTTATCACCTATACCTTACCAGCTATGAAAAAACTTTAAAATATGACGTTATTACATATGCCTTATTAGGTATGAAAATATTTCAAACTATGTAAATCAAACTAAGATAGGCTTGAACTTGCCTAGCCAGTCAGCTATAATGCCTTACTCAAATAAAGTTATCGCCTATACCTTATTGGCTATCGAAATCCTTCAAATTATAAAGTTATCACATATGCCTTATTGGTTATAGAAATACTTCAAGAAATCAAATCGAACTAAGGTAGACTTAAACTCACTTAGTCATTTAGCTATAATATCTTGTTCAAATAAATTTATCACCTATGCCTTATTGACTATGGAATCACTTTAACCATGAAGTTCTCGCCAATGCCTTGTTGGTGATGGAAACACTTCAAATCATGAAGTTATCACCTATGTCTTATTGTCTATGGAAACACTTCAAAATCCAAAGTTATCACCTTTGCCTTATTGGCTATGGAAACACTTCCAATCTCAAAGTTATTGCCTATGTCTTTTTGGTTATGGGAATAATTCAACCATGAAGTTATCACTTACGCTTTATTGGTTATAAAAATACTTCAAATAAGAAAGTTATCACCAAGGCCTCATTAGCTAATGGAAACACTTCAAATAATCAAATCAAACTAAGGTAGACTTGAAATCACTTAGTCAGTCAACTATAATGCCTTATTTAAACGAAGATATCGCCTATGCCTTATCGGCTATAAAAATACTTCAAACTATGAAGTTATTGTCTGCACCTCATTGTCTATGAAAATACTTTAAACCTTGATTTTATCACCTATGCTTTATTGGCTATGAAAATACTTCAAATTAAGAAGTTATTATCAGTGTCTTATTAGCTAACGAAAATACTTCAAATCATGAAGTTATCGCTAAAGCTTAAATCTATCAGAAACACTTCAGGCTAATCCTGACAAACTGCCAATAACTCTATCCAATGAAATCATTACCGAAACTCAAAGTTATTGAAAACATTTCAAACTCCTCTCATCATTTTCCATGTCCCATTAGACAACACCACTAAATTAAACCATCAACATCTGACAAGAATTAAATCAAGATCCCTCTGAGTAAAACTCCACATGGTCCAACACAAGGAAATAGGGCATCAGTAAATATAGAGCTTTTCTCATTTCTTTTTATTTTATGTCATTTATGCATTCAAGTTCATTAAAATGTAAAGTGAGGGTATGCCCTTGTTTAAGCCATGCATCTTTTCTTTATATCAATCAAATTATGCTTTCTTTTTCTCTTTTGTGTTTATATTTTATCAGCTAGATTTTTCACTTTAGGAGGTTCTTGACAATTATCAGAGTAATTAATAATAGGGGCTTGAACCTGTTGGAAGTCATATTCCTACAATACCTAATTGCACACTTAAATCACTATACTTTTGATTTGTTATTTCGAGGTTACTGGTCTTCACTATCCCGAGTGATTAATTTTAATCCTGCAATGAAAACAAGTTTGAGCAATAGGGTCGACTACCTAGGCCCGTTGATGAATTCACACGTAGGCCAGTGACACCATAAGTAGTATGGTGTAGGTCATAATTAGGCTTGGATATCTCGACTGACTCGTAGTCAAACATCGAATAATAGTAAGATCTGATATGTAATTATTTTTGAAAAATAATCTCAAAGAGTCCAAAATTAAAAGCTACCCATTACAAGAAATCTAGCAAGATTGTTACCTCAAATCATGGGATACTGATACAACAAATCTCAAGGTATATTATAAAAAGCAGAGCAACTAGGAGGTAAGGACCAATGCTAAAATTATTCCACCAAACTTATTATTGAAGGCTCAACTAATGTTAGCATCAGAGCGATCATTGCTGAAGAGCTTCTTACAGTATTTTTCGTAGTCTTCTTTGGATGTAGGATGACGGAGGAGTAGTCTAGCAGATCAAATCTCAAGGAACCTTGAAAACCAAAATCAGTGGTAAACTGAGGTCCATCAACAAAAGTATTTAAATTCATAGTATAATGAAATAACATGTAATGGAGAAGATTTAGGAAGGCTTCGTGCTTGCCACTACCCTGCTCTTGTGCACTTGACAGCATATGATGTGATGGATGAACTTGCAAAAACTGGTTTGGTTGGAATGGATGCTTGATTTTATCCTTAAAGGATGTTGATAACCATGCTTGACTTTAGGGTGTTACTAACTAGTTTGGCTTGTGTCATTTGGACTCGATGTGTCACTAATGATGTTTTCTTTGTTGTTGGCTAGCATCATTTGACTTTGATTTGAGCTTTGTGTTTGTTGACTATTTGACAGCATGCAAAGGCACCATAGTCCACTTTAGTTGAAGGAGCTACATGTTAGCAGCTTTGGCTTGTGCTAACCTTCCTTGTTTGGACTTGACTTGATTTGAACTTCATTTAAGCCTTTCATTTGGATTCAAGCTTGATTGTGATTCAACTTCAATTTAGTTTGATCATGGTTTATCTCATACTTGGTTTTGGTCCAAGTTTGGTTTGGTTCAAACTTGACTTAACTCATACTAGGCTCTAGTTCAAATCTGGTTCTAGTTTTTATTTACTTCAATTTGGACTTAAGGTCATCTCTTTTTATGAATTGGATTCAAACTTTGACTCAATCCACTTAGCATTTGGCTTGGACCCTTATTGTGTTTGGGTTTTGACTCTTGTTGGATTAATAGATCTAGGATTTGACTCTTATTTGGTTTTTGGTTCAAACTTATTGGATTTGACTTTTGTATTCATGTTTGGCCCTTAATGGATCCTTATTAGATTCAGGTTCAATCATTATTGGATCCTCGTTGGACTCGGATTCAACCCTTAAGGCTTTGTGTTTGAGGATCCTTAATTAGATTTAGGTTTGACCCTTATTAGATTTAGATTCAACCCATATTAGGTTTGGATATGATTCTTAATGGATTCTTAATGAATTTAAATTCAATCCTTATTGAATCCTTATTTGATTTGAGTTTAATCCTTAATGGATCCTTAATGAATCTTGAATTTGATTCTTAATGAACCTTAATTGGATTTTGGCTTAATCCTTAAAAATCCTCAATGGATTTTGGATATGACCCAAAACAATCCCTGATGCATTTTTGATCTAACTCTTGATGGATCCTTAAAACATATTTGGGTTTGATCTCTGTTGAGCCTTTATTAGGTTTGGATTTGACCTTTGTTGGGGTTTGGACTTGATTAAATTATGGTTTAGGCTCATCATGTTTCAAGTTTAGGTTCACCTTAATTTTGGTTTAGGTTCAACATGGTTCTAATTCAAGTATGGCTTGGTTATAGTTCAAGTTGAACATAGTTGTGGTTCAAGTTTCACCTAATTCTTGTTCATGCTTAACTTAGTTTTTGTTTAGGCTAGACCTAGTTCTGGTTCTAGTTTGTCCTCTTTCTGGTTTAGGTCTAACCTAGTTTTGGTTCAAATTTGGCCTAATCCTAGTTCAAGTTTGACCTAATTAGACCTAATTATGGTTTTGGTTCTGCCAAATGAGCTTGATTAGGTTTCAAGTCTAAACCAATTTGGTTCTAGTTATGGGTTGAGTTCAGAGTAAATTTGAGCCCATTTAGTTTGATTTCAATCCATGTTTGATTTAATTGAGTTTAATTAAACTTTGTCAAGCCCAACTTGTTTGGTGATTTATTTAAATTAAACTCATTTTATTCATTTTGACTAAGTCAAGTTACCCAATTTGGTTCAATGTAATTGATTAACCAATTATCAATGGTTTGGAATCTTGAAAGATTCTCTTATGTTGAGACACTGCCACAATATGATAGAACACAACAAAAACTTAGCTCAGATACAATAGAAGATGGCAAGCTATGGCTGGAATATGGAAGAATACGATAGGACATGGCCGAGATAGGAAAACATGACGAGATATGGTTAGGATATAGTAGTAGATGATAGGAACATGACAAATTATAATCGGGACACAAAGGAACACAATAGGAGCATGGCAGATCATCGGCAGAATGCAATATAGCAAAGCAAGATATGGCCGAAATGCAGTAGAAAGCAGTTCAGAAGCAACAAAAAGCACAATTGGATATAGCTAAAATGCAACTTAACATGGCTAGGGTGCAGCAGAACACAACAGGATATGGCCTTAGCATAACCAAAACATGGCCAAGATGCAATAGAACATGGAAAGATAGGGTCAAAACACAATAAATTATGGTAGGACAATGTCAGGATATAGTAGAATACAATAAGATATGGCCATAACACAGCCTTCCAAGACCTAAAATGACATTTGGAAGAACCTAATGGTTATTCCATGTCCTGAAATAGCATTTAGAAGAGTCGAAAGGCTATTTCTCAGTCAAAACATGTTTGAAAGAGCACAAGGGCTATTCTTTAGCCTTGATGATATTTGGAAGGACTCAAAGGTTGCTCCTCAGTCGAAATGACATTTGAAAGTGCTCTCTATCTAACTCCTTAATTAACTTGAAATATGTTCATCAATTTAGTTTATATTTTTTTTGTCAATTTAATATTATGTTAAATAGCCATTAAACTATATTTTGCACATAAACTTTCAACTGACTCTCTGTTAAGTTCAATCGCCCTAACTAGCTAGTTAGGCACTTGAATCCAACAAGTAGAAAAAATAGCATTCTAGTTCTGTAGAGTTTGACTATTAAAACAGAGAGTTTGGGTATCTAAACTCAAGGTTCGGTTACCTAAACATGTGATTTGGTCTCCCAAATATGTAAGGAAAAGTTGTAATAGTTAGATTTTTGACCATTGGAATATTTTGGTCATGAGTTCGATTAATTGAACCTATCAAAAATAACCAGGGTTGATTCTCAACAGCTAATTTTTTACTCCAATAGTTATATAAAGACTTAGGAATTTTTTACTCATTGACAAGAACTAGGTCTCATATTTTTAGAGCAAGATCCACCCTCATAAAACTTTCTAGTTTAACAAAAACTCTAATTAATTGTTAACTTTTAAATCCTCATTGTCATTGTATTTCAATCTTTAAGAGGCTCCTATTGAATGATTCTATTTGTAATTTTTCCCATCTTTATTATTATAACTCTTCTAAGTTGTTAGGAGAGAGTTGAGTACTCTTCTAAGTTTTAGGAAAGTGATGAGTGCACACTCTTCAGTTTGTGAGGAGTAGCCAATCAGCTCTCGTATGGTGCAATACTCATGGTTTGTGAGGTGATGTAATGCCTTTTGAATTTTAATGATGATTAAATTAAAGTTTAATAAGTTTCTTATGTTATGATAAGCTTCAAAATTATCAATGATCAACCAAATTCAAGAAGGATAGAGTCTCAAGATCAAGCTCATTAAATGATAAAGATGATAAGTCAAAAGATAACAAGGATGATAATTTGAATATGAAGCTTAAAAGATCAAGTTGAAAGCTCAAAGATGCTCAATGTACAAGATCAACTCAAGACTCATAGGTTTAGAATTTTTATTTTTTTGTGTTGAACCAAGGATTTGATAGTAGTTTATTTGAGCTTTTGGTTAGCACTCAAACTTGTCTTAGAATGCTTTCATCAGCCTATTATTTCTATAGAAGATTAGTTTTGAGTTGATGTTACTTAAGAACTAAAGTTGTAGTGAATCAGTTAAGATTTTTCTATAAACTTCAAGTGTCCAAACTTTTGTATTCAAACATCTGAATATAGTAGAGAAATTTTGGAAATTACTGACCGCTTTAGATGCCCGAACCTTAGGTTCGAATGATCAATGATCAACAACTACAAACTTTATGCTCTTAGGTTTGGGAACCGGTCACCTAGTACAGGAATTGGTCATCCAGTTGTGTTGGTTCGGATGGCCAAACTTGATGACCAAATGTCCAAATTTTTAATATTAGTTAATAATAGCTAGCTAAAATTTTACCATTGGGAAATTTGGATGACTGAACTCGGTAGAGACAACCATAGGTGATTTTCAAATGATTAGTTTCTTACTCTAATGATTATATAAAGACTTGGAATGTCTTTGCTCAAGAAGGAGATTAGATTTTTCACATTGTTATAGTACGAATCCTCCTCCCAAAGTCTTTTACCCCCAATAATAGCTCAAATAGGGATTAACCGTTAAATCTTCAAATGTCATTATACTCAATTATTGAAAGACTATAGTTGTAAGTTTTATCTTCTTTTTGTTTATCATTGTAACTCTCTTAAGTTGTTGTAAGAGGAGTGTCATTCTAGGTTTTAGGAGAGTGTTTAAAGTGCATACTCCTCAAGTTGTGAGGAGTGACCGATTGACCCCAATGAGAAGCAATACTAACAGTTTGCGAGTTTATAAGGGTGTGGCTTTACCTTAATAAAATGACAACTATAGTGATAAGTTTAATTTCTCATGATTGCAACAAAGGCTGTAAAGTAAGTTTGGGTGGTCATCAAACTATGTATATTGGTTCACACTCTTTCTACTTTCTTTTTACCTTATACATTTAGTTTGATATTGTTTAGAAATCATCTTATATTTGATTATGGATTGATCATTCTCACCTACTTTAATTGTCGTAGTATTTTTAATTGGGTTTTGATCATCTACTTGGGCTTGTAATGTTTTTCGATTCATTATTCTCTTAATGAAAACTTATTTATTATTTGAAAACCTATTTCACCCCCACTCAAAGGTTGCTAATTCAGCCCAACAGTAAGGTTATGGCTTTATCCAATTAAATCAATAACTCTAGTGAAGAGTTTAAATACTCAATATGAAGACAAAGGTCATGGAGTAGGCATGGTTGGTTGCTAAACTATGTATATCAATTTGTACTCTCTCTACTCTATTTAACTTATGCACTAAAATTTGATTGATTGAATATCCAATTTGATATTAATTGAAAATTTATATTATATATAATTGAGTTTTGATCATCTACTTATGTTTAAAATACTTTTAGGTTTTAAATTTATAAAAAATTTCTTCATTATTTGAAAATTTATTTCATCCTCTCTTATGTTGCCATTAGGGACTTCATACTTTATAATTTATAAATATTTTAGAGATTTATTTGTAAAAAATTTTTAGCCTAGAGATCTTTTTGTAATAGTTTTATTTGCCTAGGGACCTATTTTGTAAAAATATTTTCCAATTAGGGACCTATTGATAATAATTTTATTTTTTTAGGGATCTATTTGTGAAGGTATTTCACTCATATTCTTTTGCCTAAATTTTAATAGGTCTTTGGGCTTGATTTTGGTCCAATTTTGGACTCACTTAGTTCAACTAAAGTTGAACTCAATTTGAGTCCAAATATTATAATAATTAAGGTCCAATTTGAGCCAAAATTTAGGTTAAATTTAACCAAAGTTTAGGTCTAGTGGAAACTTAGTTTTGCACTCCAATTCAGTGACAATCCATATTTCAATTTTGGTTGGATGTCAATCAAATCTAGGTTGATAAAAACCACCTAAATAATCACTATTATAACAATTCCTAGAGATTGAATGGCCAAGAATAATGACTATTAAATCATTCTTGAGTTGCTTCTAACGATGTGCACAATCTTGGCTCTGACTTCGATCGCCACATTTTCTTGAAAGACCTAGGCCATGTCAAAATAAGTTGATCCCCACCTTTAACTAACTTGAGCCACTCTAAAGAAACCAATTCCTATTTCTAAGAGCTTTGTCCACTACCTAAAAAATCTTTTATTCCTTTTGGTAATCTACAACTATACTCACTAATATCCAATCCTCTCCATCTCAATAATCTGTGGGACATGATGCTTAGAATAAAATATCAACTAAGACAAAAGTTTAGAAAAGAAGAATATGACATGCATGAGCCACCTTCTAAGGGCTTTCAAAAGAACAAGGATCCTAGTTCTTTCATTAGCAATGGTAAGAAGAGAGATAAAATCCATCCCCCCAACCACAACCCCACCGCCCCCACACCACCACACAACCCACCACCCCCCCCCCCCCCCCCCCCTGTCACTCCGTGTTAAGAGTTGTATTTCCTTTTATGTGAGCAATAAAAGGTTGGCAAGATTGCTGTACTTCTCTTCTCCTCTATACTCTTGTGGGCTTGTGCGAGTTTGGCGGGCTGAGGTGAGCGACCTTGGCGCCATCACGGGCAAAATTTCAGGATAGAAATTCGCCGGTGTGACACCCCCCCCACCCCCCCCCCCAAAACAAAAAAAACACCCGGCCAACTACTTCAAACAATGGAGGCTGCCCAAATCAACTATTGATTTCCACTCCATCATACAAACTAAGTATGTCAACAAGTTAGTAAGCATCTTTTCTTTATAGATCATTGAACACACACCTATGGTCAAAGATGAAGAGCTCCCAAGAACCAATATACTCAATCACTCACTTAGCAATGCAAATACCTTTCATTTTATCCATGTTTGTAAGGATCATCTCCCTATTAAACTCTCTACCCAAAGTTCTCATCCCACTCTCATCTGAAAGCAAATGCATAGCACAAATTCTCTCTTGCCTCCCTACCAAAATTATTTCTACATCCACCGTCATTTGGTTTCCCTCTTTGAAATACTTTACTCATAGTTGATTGACCACACCACATGTCCAAAATGGATTGGAGATAAAGGTGGAGGATTGAAAGAGACATTAATGGCTAAAATCAGGGGGCTTGACAAAAATGAAAAGAGCATAGCCCCATGTGATAAGAAAAGCCCTCCATAGGAAGAAGGGGTGAAACATCACTCACCTCTCAAGATAAGGTTATTCTTATCTATTTTACATTATTTCTTGTATACATAAAAAATAAGTAGGAAGTAAAACATTTTATGTTCATTGAGTCATTATCTCTATCAAAAAGACAAAAAACAAAAGTTCTCAAAATCACATTAGTGACTAGAAGGATCCTCTCTCTCTTAGGGACATGATCTCTGAGAGAGAAGCAACAATAGGAGAGAAGAAAATGTTGATGATGATGTGAAGTGCCATTCAAGACCTATAACTTTCTTTGATACTCAAATTCTAAGCCAATTACAAGGCTGTAGTCTTGAAGAGTAAGGAAACCAACCTTGAGTAACCAAAAGCTTGTCAAGAAGTAACCTTCCAAGCTAAAGATTGAAGGATAACTTCATAGGAACCCATTCCAGAGGCAAAAAAATTACCCTTCAAAAAAAAAACAAGGGAGAAAAGCAAAAGTCCTAAGGGAGCAAATCTCATCTAAAAAATCAAGTCAAAAGAGGCAAGTTCAAAGGGAAAGCACTGATTGGCATCTATGAACATGCAAATCTTGGATCCTTCAAAAGAAATGAGATTGCAAAAGTTAAGAGACAAAATACCAAAAAAGAATACAAAAGAGGCAGAAAATTGAATCACCTGTCGGAACTAGAATACACACACCAAACCTCGTATTAGTTTGTTACTAATTAAAAAAGATCACCCAAAAAGTAAGTACCAATTGACATCTATTAGTGAGTAAACATAGGAAATTGAAATCAAGGGGCATTTGAAAATCAAAGCACCTCCAAAAGGGGTTGTTGATCAACCATGAGAACATGGCAAAATGGAGAATCCACCAGAAATAGGGTTCCCAAGGAAGGCATTGCATTGGAGCAAGAGTTAGAAGAGAAGCTAGTTGGTCGATCACCTACAATCGAAGATAAAAATTTTTTCAAAACTCAAGCAAATCTGATCAAGTGGGATGACACAACCAAAGAGAGTGACCAAGCCTTTGTGCTTAGAAAAAAAAACATTGATTCATCTACATCTGCATTTAAAACAAAAGTGCAATGAAACTAGTCTCTTATGAGTACAAGACATAGGTAGAGCATCAATCATGGTGGCTGAAGGTTGACCAAACCTTAGAATCAGCACAAAAGCAGTGAAAGTCAACTAACAAGATGCTCTGATGTTAATCGAGATGCATATGATAGCAATATAAATCAAACTACCAACTCCTTAGCCCCACCATTAGTAGATCCAAGCCAATAGCGTGCATCCCACCATGCAAAAGCTATATCATCAACCCCTAGGCCCTATTATCAACAGGAGCAGCAACCACATCTCTACCATAGAAAACATCAAGCAACAGAAAAAGTGTCACCAATCTCATTCCACATAGGACACGCATTTCAAAACTTCCGTTTGTAGAAAGTCAAGGTGATCTACAGCCTCCATTATCAGAAGAACCCCTTGACCTAGCTAATAGTTGATTGCCTTTTCTTTCAAAATTTTTTACATTTTTAAAGCCACCATCACATTGCATTAATCCCAGTACATATATATATGTGAGTGTTTATATGTATATATATAATTATGTATGTATATATGTATATATATATATATATATGTATGTATGTAGTTATGTGTGTGTATGCATGTATATATATATATATACACACACACACACACACACACACATTAGGAATAGACTAACATTCAACCACCTAATTTATTGACCCTAAGCAATTTGCCAAGTTCAAACTCAATTAACTCCTTATAGGAATAGTAATGGAAATAGCTTCACCAAAAGCTCTCAAATTATCCCTAAATCACAAGAGAGCTTAGTACCCTCATGTCTCCATTAGCCCTCTTTTATTTTATCCAAACTATCATTTGAAGAAAAAGTAGAAAGAAAAAATTCACCAAAAGCCCTCAAAACTATACTTGAATTATGAGAGAGTACAAAATTCTTGATGTATTCCCATATCTTCTTAATGTATTCCCATATACAAGTTTACGAACCCTATGATTGATCCGCAATCCTCATTTATATTATTGACTCCTCAACCCACTTGGAACTAACATGTCAATTAGCAGAAAATTGATCAAGTCAATACTCAAACACGGTTATCTTTTTATCCTTGACTCAATTTATTTTCTTCAACATTCTTATCAAGGGAAAATGTAAATACTCACCATTTCATGTCTTTTAAACCTCATTGCAAACCTTGAATGAATCTGACTAATTTGTTTTATGACTATAGTCTTTGCATAGTTTTTACAACTTTTGAGAATTTATTTGTAAAATTATCATCATCTAATTAGCTTTCTCTTGTTTTAATTATCCTTCACTTTCATCAATGAAAATAATTGTGTTTTAATCTTTTAAATTAAACTTAATCATGATTTCATAGTTTTTGAGAATTTATTTGTAAGATTGCCTATTTCAAAAAAAATTTCGCAAAATATATATTTTTTTTTTGTTGCAAATTATTTAAAATTTAATTTCCGTAATTTATTGAAATCATGTGGACTAGTTTGCAAATATTTGGATTTTGGAAGATTTATTTGTGAATCAATCCTATTATTAATTCTAAAAAAGTTCTGATTTTTTTAAAAAAAAATGGGCCAGAACCTTAAACAAAATTTTGGATTGAAAATTCATGGTTTTTTTTTTGAAAATCCATTATTTTTTTGAGCAAAAAGCGTGGCATTTAGATAAATGTAAAAATCAAAAAATAAAAAACCCAAATTCAACATTCAAAAACCCTATTTTGGGCGCCAGTTACCATCCCATCAGTTTTTTTTTATTATTTTTTTATTTTATTTAATTTTATTTTTGATTATTTTTCAAATTCAATTTCAAGTCTGATAAAATGTCCCGATTCAACTTAGTTTTTTCCTTCTGACGGCCACGCAGACTATATAACTCAAAGTGGAACTTAGATTGAGAAACACTAGTTATTTAGGACTCCAACTCGAGAGTAAAATCTACACCATTAATTAAATCTAATAAGTTCAATAAACCCAAATTACATTAGTCTCACGTCGACAATTTAAAAAATTTGAGACCCATATTACCACTGTATAACAGGCTTCTTTGCAATAGCCAAAGTTATCACTCAGCTATGTATTAAGCGATCCTTTACACTATAAGTAATCAAGTCCTAAGGGACCAAGCAATCAATCAAACCTTCACAAATCAAGATTTTTTATGATCAGGGAGGCAAAGGGATACGTGTAATCATTTCCAAGGTCTTTGCTAATAGGTTTAGTACTATCCTTAATATCATCAGTTATGGAACAATTTTCCTTTCTAAATGGCTGACAGAGATTCACGACAATGTGATCATAGACCAAGATATTATTCATTCTATCCACCATACTCCTAACTCTAGAGGTGGCATGACCATCGAGTTGAACTTATCCAAAGCCTATGATAGAGTATTTTGGGAACTTTACAAGAAAACTATGGAGGATTGGGGCGGCTTCAATGACTTGTTTCTGTCAAAGGTCCAAACTTGTATATCTACCGCTTCTTTTTCTTTCCTTCTGAACGGTTTGATGTGTCTAGGGATATTAGGCAAGAAAATCCTTTATTCCCATATATTTTCATTATGCATAAACAAATTCTTGCTAATATTGTTCATTTTAGACTCCAAGAGAGGAGATTTCACTATTTCACAAGTTTAAACAACTTCAATCCAATAGCACATTTAGCTCACACGGATGATGCCGTCTTCATTGGTAAAGCTAACTTAGGTAATGCCATGAAGATTCTTAATATACTTAGCAATTTCAAAGATCTATAGGGCAGGTGGTTAACTTTGAAAAATTACCAATTACCTTCTTGCCTTATTTAGATAAGAAGAGTGTTATAGGAGCCTAGTTTACCACTGGTTTTGGTCCAAAGGGATCCTCAAGATCACAATCTGCTATGCCCTTTTTATATCGATCTATAAAGGAACACATTACAAAAGAGATCATTAAAAATTCTCTTATAGTGGCCGCTCCAATGCCAAATCAGTAGTAGAAAATTAAACAGTAGATATAAGATATTGGCAGCCCCTATCTTAGCAAACACGTTGGTATTTATAATGAAGAAAGGTTATTCAGTGTATTTGAGATGCCTTGACATCAGTCGAGATACCCTTTGAATCCTCCATACCTAATTACCATAAATTTCGGATCTCTTAGGACTATCTTTTAGAGAATGAATTATTTATAAACACTCAAATTCTTGGCCAAGCTGTTAATATACTAAGGTTACTAAACTTCATGATTTACCTCGAAGTGATCCTTTATTGGATCCACCAAAGTGCCATTAGTGGGCTCAATGTGAGATCTTAGTAGCCCTCGTTGATAGTTTGATTTTCAGACACATATTTAGTTTTTTGACTCAATTGATTTGGTTCGATGTATTATTAGTATCCTCAACTCTTAGCATTGATACCTTGATTCGGCATACAAAGTTAGCTCAATTTTTGCTAATTTAGTACAAGCTACCAACCACCATATTTCCTTAGAAAATGAGCCCCCGTCGTATCAAATCACATGAAATTATTAAAGTTCACTGCTTTTCCAGGCAGCAGTGCTAACTCATTAATTTAGTTGCTAAGGTGTTAATACATGTTCTTTGTGACCATGTCCAACTACTCTTACAATCAAACTCAGATTCTCAATACATGTCTTCCAAGATTCGGATGGGAAATTTGAGCTCCCATCCTTTGATCTTCAATGGCTTGAATTAAGCTACGTGGAGCTTATCCAACATCTCAGTGTGGCATGTATAAAACCCCTTTCAGTCCCAATCCTCATTTCGCAGCCATTTAAACCTCCGTCCATGCATCTGATTTCTTCTTACAATGTCTTCTTCTCTAGTTCCTATCGAACTACTTCGATCACCACCTACAGGTCTGCTCTAGCCCCTGAAGACTCTATTGGCATCACTCCAACCATGGAGGTGGTTGTTCTTGCCTTTGGCACACCAAGCACATCGAATCTGATTCTACTACACCCTCAATGGTAGTTGCTGCTGCCTTCACGGCATCGCCTCAAATCACCATGACCATCCCAGACCAAGCATATAAGTCTTCCTCTTGAGCCTCTTATGTTTCTGTCTAATTTTCAGTTCATCATTTCTGAATTTATTTTGACAAATTGTCGTATAAAGTATAGGGCAAAAACTTGACAACATTACTAACTATCTAGGTTCTACCTCGGATAATTTACCGAAGTATAGTTATAGACCTGACTCATATCTGGTAGCGAATGGTGTAACCGAAGTGACATGATCTAGTAAAATCATGTTATCTCCTTGATCGTCTATCTTGGGGTAGCAAACCCAAGCAACCTTTTTGCCAAGTTGAGCATACCTCAATTTCCTTGTTTACTTTGGATACCTCCGGACCATAAGCAAGGTTACTTCAATTCAAATCCGGATCACTAATCCTATGCTTAAAGAGAAGAATATCAACCAGTTGGTATGGGTGTTCAAATTTTTTGACTATTTAGGTGATTTTTACTCAAATTAAATTTGATCAAAATTTGACTAAAATCAAAACTTAAATATTACTGAATTATAGCTTAAATATGGGTCTTAATTCCACTTAAATTGCAATTGAATTTGACAAAAAATATTAAACTCAATCCCAATCTGAATTGTTATAAAATTTAGATTTAAATTGAATTCAACCTAAGTGATTGGGCCAAAAATTTTGATAAAAATTGGGCCCAAAACTCATCAAAAATATAGGCCAAAATGAGAAAAATAAAATCTTTATAAATAAGTCTTTCAACAAATAAAACTCTTATAAATAGGTATTTGACCAAAATTTTCTTATAAATAAGTCTCTAAATTGAGAATTCTTATCAAAAGATGCTCACATAGTCTAGGATTTACAATAAGGTCCTCTTAAAGGTGAAAAATTACAAATTACTTCTCATAAAATCTAGGATTTTCAAAAAGGTCCCTCAAAGATAATAATTACATGTTAACCCCCACAAAATTTAGGGTTTACAAAAAGAACTCTTCAAAAGTCGATATTTGCAAGTCAATACTTAAGATTTTTCACTTTTTGTAAATAAATCCATCAAAATTTTTTATTTAAAAAAGTTTAAAATTCATTATTTTGCAAATAAAATTTTACCAAAAAGATCTTGAAAATTTTAAATCTTACAAAAAAGTCATTATGGTCCATTTTTTTATAAAGATACCTAAACTCTATAAGATCACAACTTAGCCCCTAAATCAAAAGATTTGCAAGTAACCCCAAAATTTCGTGATTTCACGAAACAACACAATTTCATCCAGAATAGCTACATTGGTTCAAATAGATGATCTCATCTATAATTTAGAATTCAAATGAGATATTTGTGGAATAACAATCGACCATCTGGGATAGTTAAAAGATTCTGAGAAGTAATCTTGAGATAATAGATAAAATTTGGGTGAATTTGAATGCACAATCATATATTTGGGGAACATAACTTTCAATAGGTATAAGTCCCTTTTGTTAATTAGCTTGACAATCATCAAGAATCTCATAAAGTAAGAAAACCTACTTAACAAAATAGAGACATAAAGAGAAGAGATATAATTAGATTAATTTAGAGAAGATATTATATGACTTATGTAAGAACATACTCTTTATTTACAATTTAAAGAATTTAAATTTATAACATGAATTGACATGGAATGAGGAAAGGATTGGGAAAAGCTTGATGCTTGTTGCTGTCCCACTCTCATGCATTTGATCGAGTGGAGCTTGACTCAGATGAGTACTTGATTTGATCCTTGGTAGATATGGATAACATTACTTGATTTCAAGGTACAGCTAATTACTTTGGTTTATGTAAGTTGATCTAATTAGAGTTTAAAGAATCACCGATGGCTTTCTGTTTATTACAAGTTGACTTCTTTTGAAGATGGCATTTTGTTGACCAATTAAGTTCAAATATGCATTAGTTCGGTTAATTTAAGAGAATGATTAGTAGTCTTGGCTTATATTAATCGCTCTCGACTTGATAATTGATAGTCTTTTTGACTTGTTGTTAATTAAGTTTGAAGCGTCACCAATGAATTTTATACTTATGTTAGTTGAGCTTGAATTCTTACCGATGACTTTATGCTTGTTGCTTAATTTCTTTTGAATATGTTGTTTAAAAGAATGTTAATGACATTAACTTATGTTAATCATTTTTAATTTAATAATCAACAGCTTCTTTGGCTTATTGTTCATTAAGATTTGAAGCATCACTAATGAATCTTATGTTTGTATTAGCTGAGCTTGAAGTGTTACTGACGACTTTATACTTGTGTCAACTGACTTCCTTCGATCTTAATTTAATAAAATGATTTTTGGCATTAGTTATGCTAATTACTCCTAATTCAATAATCGGCGGCTTCTTTGCCTTATTGTTAATTATGTTTTGAAACATCACCAATAACTTTTATGCTTATATTAGCTGAGTTTAAAGTGATACTAATGGCTTCATGCTCATTTCCAATTAACTTCCATCAAACACGATGTTTGATTGACTAACTAAGCAAGCTTAGGCCTGTCTTAATTTAGTTTGATTTGAGAGAATAATTAGCGGTCTTAACTTATAGTAGTCATTCTTAATTTAATAATAATTGGCCTCTATGGCTTGTTATTGATTAAGTCTAAAGTATCACCAATTGCTTATATGCTTATTTTGGTTGAGCTTGAAGTGTCACTGATGACTTTGTGGTCATGTTAGTTAACTCCCTTTGAACATGGATTTGGTTGACTAATTAAATGAGTTCAAGACTACCTTACTTTGGTTTGAAATAGTTAGCATCGTTGGCTTATGCTAACTTATTTTGATTTAACAATCGATAACTTTTTTTGATTTGTTATCGATTAGTCTTGAGGTGGTATCAATGGCTTTGAACTTGTTGTCGATTGACTCTAATTGATTTGAATTTGATGCAATTCAAACATGATTTTGGTTCACATTTGATTTGATAAAATTTGATCTTCAAACTTGATCTTGATTCAAGTTTGATTTAATTCAATTTGATGTTCAGACTTAGTTTTTGTTCAAGTATGGTTTAATTTAATTCTATGGATAGACTTCGTTTTGTTTCAAATTTAATTTTATTCAGTTCAATATTTAGACTTCATTTTGATTCAAGTTTGACTCGAATCAGTTTAATGTTCAAACATGATTTTAAGTTTAAGTCTGATTTGATTTAATTTGGGTTAGGTTAAACCTTACAATCCTTGGACTCGATCCTTAATAGATCTCTAACTTGATGCTTAATCAATCTTAGATCCAATCCTCTTTATGTTCTTATTAGATCCTTAATAGATCTCGGACTCAATCCTTAATGGGTTCCTAATCTTTAATGGATCTTGGATCCAACACTTAATGAATCCTTGTTGGATCCTTAATAAATCTTGGATCCAATCATTATTATGTTCTTATTAGATCCTTAACGGATCTTGAATCCAATCCATAATGGGTTTTTCTTGGATCCTTGATGGATCTTGGATCCAATTCTTAATGGATTCTTGTTGGATTTTTAATAGATCTTGGATCTAATTCTCATTGAGTTCTTATTAGATCCTTAACAAATCTTAGATCCAACCTGTATTAGGTTCTAATTGGATGTTTAATGAATCTTGGATCCAACCCTTGATGGGTTCTCATTAGACCGTTAATGGATTTTGGATCCAACCCTTAATGGGTTATCATTAGACCATTAATGGATTTTGAATCCAACCATTAATGGGTTCATATTGTATCTTTAACGAATCTTAGATCCAACCTTGTTGGATTTGGGGTTTGACCCGAGTTGGATTCTTATTGGATCTAGGTATTATCCCTTAATGGGTTTAGGTTAGTGGAGCCTTATTGGGCTTGAGTTTGATCCCTTAATGGGTTTTGGTTTAATCCATGTTGGACCCATATTGGGTTTAGGCTCGAACCATACTGAACCATTATTAGCTTTGACATCAAACCTTAATGAATTTTTATTCAAGTTCAACTTGTTTTTGGTTTAGTTTTGACTTCATTTTGCTTTAGGTTTGACTTAGAAAAATTCGAAGAAGAAAGGATTTTTTGGTTTAGGTTCTACCTAGTTCTAGTTTAGGTTTGACTTGGCTCTAGTTAAGATTTTACTTAGTTCTAATTCAAGTTCAAATTGGTTCAAATTTGGTTCTAATTCAGGCTTAGGCCTAATTTAGTTTTATTTAGTTTTTAGACCTAATTCTGATTTTGGTTTTCATCAATTTAAATTTATTTATTTAATTTATAGTTGAGTTTTTGAAAGAATCTCTTAGGCTAAGAATATAGCAACTAGTTCCCAAAGAAATTTCTTAAGCTAAAAATACGATATTCAGGCTTTTGAAGAATCTTTTAGAATAGAAATACAACATTCGGGTCTCTAAAAGAATTTCTTAGGCAAAAGTGAGGCGGTTAGATTTCCGCAGAAATCTTTTAGGCAAAAGTGAGGCAATCATGTTCCCAAAACAATTCCTTAAATTTGAAATAGAGGTGATCGAATTTTCGAAGGAATCCCTTATACTAGAAATAAGGTTATTGATTTTTGAAAAAAATTTCTTAGACAAAAGCGAGACAATCGGATTCTCGAAAAAATTTCTTAGGCTAAAATAAAGTAATTAAATTTGTAAAGGGATCTCTTTGATTAAAAAAGAAATAGTCGAATTCTCGAAAAAAATTTTAGGTCAAGATGATATGTACATGTAACATACAAATTGAGATGGAGGGAGAGACTAAAATAAAATAGATTTTTTTTTCTTTTTTTTTTTTTTTTTTCTCCAATTCTTTTCTTTGACAACAATTTCCATACTTTTTTATTTTTTTAAATTCCCTCGTTCCCGTACAGCTGCTCCCACTTTTCCTTTTTTTTTCTCTTTCTTTATTTCTCTCCTTTTCCTACAAAGCTTCTTCTCCTCCAGTAAAATCACCCTTCCTTCTTCTCCTTTGTCTTCCACTTTTCCTCTTTTTTTTTTCTCTTTCTTTATTTCTCTCCTTTTCCTACAAAGCTTCTTCTCCTCCAGTAAAATCACCCTTCCTTCTTCTCCTTCCTCTCCCTTGTCGAATGTATTCATTGTCTTGGCCGCTGAAATCCAGCCAAAGATGTTAAAGATGACCTTTTGGAAAGGTTCTGCGAGTAGTACACGATGCCCAGGAGGAACCATGTGGTGGTGGTGTCAATGAGGTGGAGGCTGCGAAGAGAAAGGTGAGGAAACAACAACAGCCTGTGGGGGAGATGGTTCAAGCTGCGAAACCTCATAGTTCGGATGGTCTAACTTTAAGGTTTGGTTGCCTGAACTCAGGCAACTTAGCAGTGATGTAGGGAGGGAGAGAGGTGTACGACAGGTGATGAACGACTAGGCACCTCGGGGAACACCGAGGGAAAGAGGAACAAAGGAAAATGGAAGAAAGATAAAATAGAGAAACAAAAATATGAGTACTAACTCCAATCCAAATTCTGATTGTTCTTTCTCCTTCTATTTATAGGTTGTTCATCCTCCTCCTTGCCATCTCTGATGTTTTGCTGCCTTCTCTTTATTTTTTTTGCAGAATCAGAGGCCCTCTTTATAACAGTCACAAAAGATAATAGATCAAGATCTTCTTTGAATTTTGAATTGAAGATGTGTATAATGATTAGATAATGATTTTCTATTTTAATTTAGCTAATGATGAGATTGTCTATTTTGATTTCAATGAGGATAAGATCCTCTGTCTGAATGTCTAAATCATGAATGAAGATCTTGTTTAAATTTCAGGTTGTGGATGAGATTGTACCATTTTAAGAAATTGTAAAATTTAAGGGGTTGTTTGCAAAATCTCTGTGTTAGGGGCTGATTTGTAATTTTAAAAGATTCAAGGGCTTATTGGTCATAGGGACTTGTTTGTAAAATATGAAACTTTGATGGCCTTTTTATAAAATTTATTTACAAATTACTAAAATTTGGTCTAATTTATACATTAAAAATGTTGAGGGGCCATTTGTAATTTTGCCAAATTTAAAACTTGCCATTTAGTATTTTATGGAGGGTTTATTTTGCAAAAAGTGAAAATTTTAGGAATTTATTTATAAATATAAATTTTTTAAAAGGGTTTATTTGCAAATAGCAAATTTTACAAAAAAGGTAGTTTGTAATTATTAATCTTTTGAGGTATCTATTCACAATTCGTTTGTAATTTGATTTTCCGAGAATCAATTTCTAATTTGAGAATTTTCAAAGACTTTTTCGTAAAAAATTCTATCCTAAAGACCTTTTAATAAAAAAATCTAGTCAAAGATTTAATTAGTCCAAGGACCTATTTGTAGAAATTTCATCTTTCTTTATTTCAATTTAGATTTTGATGAACTTTTGAGTCCAACTTTGGCGCAAATATTTGCCCACTTAAGCCATTTAAGCTGAGTTCAGTTTGAGTAACAATTCAAATTTGGATCGAATTCAATTTTCAATCAAATTCAATCAAAATTCATATCCAATTTAGATTTATATTTGGGTCATAATTTAGTGGTATTCAAGCTTATATTCTAGCCAAATTTTAATTAAATTTGGTTTTAGTCCAAATGTGCCCAAATAAAATACTCCTTTCACATTCTCTTCTCAAGTTTTTGATAAGAGAGGGTATAAATAACTTTCAAGTATTTAGCCCTTTTGTCAATATTTCGAGAGTTGATTATGTTTGTTACATGAGAGTATATTTGATTTCCTACGTATAAGTAAAATTGATTTGTCATGTGAAAATAAACTTAATTTGTCATATGAAAGCACACTCGCTTTATCATGTAAATGCAAACTTGATTATCATATAAAATGCACATTAATTTATTATGTAAAAGTGAACTTAATTTGATATGTAAATACGGACTTAATGGTCACTTAAGATCAACTTTAATTTGCCATATCGGTAGACCTTATTTACTATGTAAATGCACATTTGATTAATCACACAACATGAAATTTAATATCCTACATGAAAGTGAACTTAGTTTGTCATATGAATGCAAGCTTAATAGCCATACAAAAATAGATTTTAATTTGGCTACTTTTAAAAGATGCAGCCTTGGTTTCATCATATTAGAGATAACATATTTAACTTTATAATACCCATAAATGAGGTATTTGATTTTACCATTTTGATGGTAATCTATTTGATTTAACATGGTGATTTATTTGATTTAACTAATTTGTCAGTGTAAAGCTGTAATCGACCATGTGGGATAGTTAAAGACACCGAGAAGCAATCTCAAAATAACAAATAAAAATTAAGTAAATTTTCAATACGTAATTAGAAATTATAGGAGCATGACTTTTAATAGCCACACGTTCTTATTATTAAAAGCATGACTTTTAATAGCCACACGTTCTTATTATTAACTATCTTGACAATCATCAGAAACTTTCTAAATTAAGAAACTTAACTAATAAGATAGAAACATAAAAAAGAAAAAGTATAATTTGATTTATCTAAAAAAGGGATAGGTAACTTAACATAAGGCATATTCTCCTTTTATAATTTAAATTAACAATCATTAATGGTATGAAATAAGAAAGAGGATGAAACGGGCTAGATGTTCACCGCTACCTGCTCTCGGACATTTGATCGAGTGGAATTTGATTCAGATGTGTGCTTGGCTTGATCCTTGGTAAATGGTGATAACTTTGTAAGATTTTAGGGTATGGGTAACTACCTCAGCTTGTGTCAACTAACTCTATTAAGATTTGAGATAGCACTAATAGCTTTATACTTATTGTTGATTGACCTCTTTTGATCTTTGATTTAAGAGAATGATTAGTGGCCTTAACTTATGTTAATTATTATTGATTTAATAATTGGTGATCTTTCTTAGTTTGTTGTTGATTAAGTTTGAAGCATCATCAATGACTTCAATCTTGTGTTGGTTAGGCTTGATGTGTGACTCTTTCAAACACAACACTTGGATGACTAAGCAAGTTAAAGCTTGCATTTAATTCAATTTGAAATAGTTAACAACCTTAACTTATGCTTACCATTTTTTATTTGATAACTGATGGCCTCTTTGACTTGTTGTCAATTAAATTTAAAGCATCACCAATAGCTTTTGAGCTTGTGTTGGCTAAGCATGAAGTGTTTCTGACAACTTTGTGCTTATTATTAATTAACTTCTTTCGAACACAATGTTCAGTTGATTAACTAAGCGAGTTCAAGTCTGTGTTAGTTCAGTTTGAAGTGGCTAGTAGCCTTAGGTTTTGCTAATCATTTCTAGTTTGATAATTAACAGGCTCACTTGGCTTGTTATCAATTAGATTTGAAGTGACACCAATGGGTTTGGGCTTGTGTTGATTGGGTTTGAAGTGTAACCGATGGCTTTAAGCTTATTGTTAATTGACTACCTTCAAATATGGCATTTGGTTGACTGACTAAGCGAATTCAAGTTTGCCTTAATATGATTTGATTTGAAGAAATGATTAGCGGCCTAGGTTTATACTGATCATCCACAATTGATAGTCAATAGCCTTTTTTGGCTTGTGTCAATTAGATTTTGAGGTGTTGTCGATGATGTTGAGCATGTTATTGACTAACCCTAATTAATTTGAAATTGATTTGACACAAACTTGATCTTAGTTCAAGTGCGATCCAAGTCGGTTTGAAGTTTAAATTTAATTTTGGATCAAATTTGATTTGATTCAATTCAATATTTAGAACTTAATTTCAATCAAGTCTGATTTAATTCAGTTCAATGTTCAAAATTTGATTTCGATTAAAGTTTGATTTGATTTGGTTCAATGTTCAAAACTTGATTTTGATCAAGTTTGATTTGGTTCAATTCAATATTTAAAACTTCATTTCATTCAAGTCGATTTGATTCAATTTGTTGTTCAAAACTTGATTTTGATCAAGCCTAATTTGATTCAATTGGATTTTTAGAACTTGATTTCAATCAAGTCTAATTTGATTCAATTAGATATTCAGAACATGATTTTGATCAAGTCTGATTTCATACAATTCAATGTTAAGAACTTGATTCCAATCAAACTTGTTTTGATTTAATTCAATGTTCAGAACTTGACTCTAATTTAAGTTTGATTTAATTCAATTTGAGTCGAGTTCAACCTTATATTGAACCCTTATTGGATTTTTGATGAATTCTTAATGGATCTTGGATCCAATGCTAATTTGATTCTTATTGGATCCTCAATGAATCTTGGATCCAATACTGTTTGAGTTCTTATTGGATCCTTAATGGATCTTCAATCCATCCCTTAATAGATTCTTATCATATCTTGATTAGGTTTAGGTTCAATTCCTTGTTGTGTACAAGTTTATCTCCTTAATGGATTCGAGTTTGACCCATGTTGGGCCTTTATTGGGTATAGATTCAAACCATGTTAGATTCAAGTTTGATCTATGTTGGACCCTTAATGGGTTTTGGTTCAAACCATGTTGGACCCATATTGGGTTTGAGTTCAACCATGTTAGTTTGGGTTCAACTCGTCGTGATTCAGGTTTGACCTGATTTTGGTTTAGACTTGACTCAATTTTAGTTCAAGTTTGACCTATTTCTAGTTCAGGTTCAACTAGGCTTTGGTTAACACTTGACTTGATTTTGGTTCAAGTTCGATCTGATTCTGGTTCAAATTTGGTTTGATTTCGGATTGACCCGATCTGAACATAATTGGGGTTCGATCTAAACTAATTTGATTGGGACTCACCAGATCGGGATTGGATTGGGGTTTGAATCAATTTGACTTGTATAAACTCAGTTTGTATTTGGATCTAGTTCAATTTGAGTTTTAGTTCATTAATTTGATCCATTTAAGACTATTTGGTAGTCAATTCAAGTTCAATTGATTTAGTTTAATTAATTTTCTTAATTTAGCCAAAGTAGCTTAGTTTCAATCTGATTAAGTCAATTATCTTAATCAATTTATGTTAATTGATTTGATTATTTGATTAGAGAACCATCGGGCTGTTCATTGATCAAAATGACTTTGGGTGAGCCTAAAGTTAGCTCTGAGTTAATTTGACTTTTAGGCGAGTCTGCAAGCTAGCCTTAAGTTGATTTCACTATCATATGAGCCTATAGACTAGTCTTGATTCAATTTGACTCTCAGATGAGTCCGTAGGTTGGTCTTGAGTCAATTTGATTTTTAGGTGAGTCCATAGGATGGCCTTTAGTTGATTTAATTTTTGAACGAGCCCACGGATTGGTTTATACTCAATTTGACTTTCAGGTGAGCCCATAAGCTGGTCTTGAATTAATTTAACTTTCAAATGAGCTTGTAGATTATCCCTAAGTAGAATTGACTTTTGAATGAGCCCACATACTAGCCCTAAGCAAAATCTATTTTTGAGCAAGCCAGCAGGCTGGCCCTAGGTCTGAGTTGACTTTTGAGCGAGTATGCAAGCTAGTCCTAGGTTTGTTTGATATTCAGATGAGTCCGCTGACTTGCCCTAAGCTGGTTGATGGGAGCATGCACATCTAGGTGGAGGAATTTCTTTTGTTTTTTCTTTTCTGTTTCTTTTTTTTTTTTACAACAACTCCCATTCTATTTTTTTTTCTCATATAGCTAGCCCCCAACTTCCTTTTGTATCTTTTTTTTTTCATTTTTGATCTTCTTCTTCACATGAACTCTTTCCTGCCCATTTGAGCCCATATTTTTTATTTCCTCTCCATTAGAACCATAGAGGAGCTAAGTCTCCTTATCCCTCAGCTCTTTGTGAGCAACGAAGGCAAGAGCTTAAATGATAGCTAGAGCCCAAGCATGATGGCTGGAGTGGCACCAAATAGAGATCGTGGATATCAATGAAACAAATTACTCTATGAATTTATCAACTTGATCATCAAGGAAATGATAGAGTACCTCAAAAGCCCATAGTACTAAGCCCGAGCTAGACCTTGTAACATCATTAGGAAGACCTTCACACATGGTGGAGTCCCATGCACCTTGAAGGATATAGCATTCCTAAATATACCAACATGGTTGACTGAAACTTTAGAGCCATCATATACTTCATAGAGAGGTTGGCGATACTTCAGGTGTACCTAGAAATATGCAATCTCCAGGATCAAGGGGGTATTGTACTTTGCCCAATTTGTGTAAATTGGTGCCTTGAATTTTTCTTAAGCTACATGGGATATAGCTTCCTATTGTGTACCTTGAACTATCCTGGCCAAGGCTCTTGGGTAGTAAGCAGCCTCGTTTGCTAGGTCATAAGTAGGGTCATGAGCATCAAAATCTCTTAAGTCTTTGTACTACAAGGAGACTCCTACGAAAGGGTCCTGATGACCTAAGTGATGATAATCGCTGGGATGTAATTGGCTTATGACCCATGGGTGTGGCTTATTTTGTTGACTAGGAATTGCACCTAGAGTTGGAACTAAGGCCTGAACTTGTGGTTGAGCCTACACATATAAGCTTGGATGTTCTACATCATATGGGCCTAATTTTGCAATTGTTGAGCTTGTAAGTTCTGCATAACTTACACTTGGACTTTTATGAGCTACATCATTTGTTGGACCGCAGTAGTAATTTTTAGAAATCCTGTTGACTTACTGAGTTGGAGAGAATAGGCAATACCTTGGGAATAGTCTTCAAAGGAACTCCCAGAGGTACTTATCCAACAAATGGCTGAACGGCAGAGTTGGCTCGATGGATTGGCTCACCTAGTCTGCTAAAACAATTGTGTGACTCCACCAACATGCAGGTGATCTGCCCCCCATGTTGATTCCTGGATGATGACACCCTTGTCACTTTTGGGAGCATGGTCATAGAATCTTCAAAGATGTTGATAGGAAAAGGAGATAGAGCAAATCTCAATGAAAGTACTAACGTACTAATAGAGCCTGATTTTTCACCAATTTTGTGTTGAGACACTCCTTGAGAACTCGATCCACTAGGCTGTCACTCCATATATCACAAGAAAGAACTATGAAGTAAATCGCCAGGAACTCTCTAGCGGATGTCTTCTGACACTCAAATTAGTCTCAAACCTAATTACAAGTAGAGCAAGAGATCAAGTATTATCCTTTACCTCTCCTGCTATTATGCTATTTATAGTGGGTCCTAAGGTTTGACGTATTAGGATCCCATGATTTTAGGCGACCACCTTATTGGATTTCTTGTAATAAACAACTATGACTTCCAAGAATAGATATGGGTTATATCCCTCAATTCTTTAGTGTCAGCCATGAATTAGCTAGGATATCCAAACCTAGCCATAGATCAGTGTGGCTTCCTTATGTTGCCGCAAACCCATGCATGGGTTTGTTACTAGCTAAGAACACCAAGCTTCTCATAGCTCAGTGTTAAGACTGGTTTTTACCTTGGATATATCAATTCATTGTCTAATCTTCAGATTTGGTTCTTATTGACCTTTTGATCCGAAGAGTTCACCTCGGTTGGTGATTCTAGGTTCAATTCATGACTATCTAGTTTTATTGAGTCAATTATTGTGGTTCGGTGTATCATCAAGTTTTATTCATAAAAGATGATTATGGGTTTAGATTATTTTGTTAATTTAGTGACACCCTATTTTTAATAGACATATTTCTTGGGTCTCAAATAACCATATGCTTCCTAAAAGCAAATTCAATTCCTCAAATTTCAAGCGTAGAAGTGGTAATTGGCATCAAATTTATGCCTAAATAATGTATATATTAATATAGCAACTAATGAAAAGTTAAGGAGAAACAAATGAAGTTAATTATTGTTTCACAATTAGGAAGACACATCAATAGCTCTTTTTCAAACATAAGTAATTTCTCCATTTATGGTTTCCACATGAAATATGTGCAATTTCCTTCAGACATCTTTCAAAATAGTCCATCAATTTTTTGTTATTATTTGTCGTAAGCAATTACATCAACTTTGCTTCTAAGGCTGCTACAACACGAGATGTATCTTTGAAGCATGTGATTAATTAGGATAATCAAAAGCCATAATGAAAAGGCACAAGATTCATCTCAAAGACTAGTCAAAAAAGCTATATCTTCCACTTCAAGAGTTAAATTATATGAGCCACATGGAAGTCAATAGTCTTGAGGGGTAGGTCTTTTAGGATCCATGCAAGATGTCTTGGCTTTCTCATAAGAATTCTCCTAGTTTGGTACATAGGGACTCTATGAGATTTGCCCTCAGCTTGAGAATTCTCCCTAAACCTTCATCGATGATGAAGTTGATAAGTTGCTCCATTGGTTCAATGTGCACCATTTTTGGTTCGGCAATGGATCTGAGGACCTTAGCCACTACTGAATCTTTTTGGCTAAGAAAATCTTCCTAGTAGGCTATTTCACATATTTTTGTGAGGTCTTGACCTCCCTAGATTTCACCTATGCCATCCTTAGTCAAAATTTTTATAATTATATGAAGGGTTGAGATTAATACTTGGAGTTGATTAAGAGTTGGCAACCCAAGTTAACATTATAAGCCATGTAGGTTTAGACTATCACCGCCGGGATTTGATAGTTGTGCTCTTCGAGTTTTATCCTATTGTTAAAAATAAATTAACCATGCCAAGCGGAGTGATCAAGTTGCTCATAAATCAAGTGAGTATCTTGGGGTATGGCTACAAGTTATGTTCGGTCCTTATTTGATCATAGGCCCAGGTAAATAAGATGTTTTTCAAACTCTCTATATCTATTATGACACGTTAGGTGATGTAACCACCGAGTATCACTGAGATCACCAGTGCATCATCATGGAGTATCCAAACTTTCTTAAGATCTTTTGCTGAGAAGGCTATGCCTCCATAGTTTGGGTCATGATATTGTCCTTTCAACTATTCCTAATCCCCCAGTGGCAACTCAGCACTTGCCAATTGACATTGAAGCTTCACCTCAATTTGGATGTCTTGTAAGGATCATGTTAAGATGTCCTTCCTCTGAAGGGCAACGTGATTCTAGTCGAGGCAAAGTTGTATGCACCCCAGTTTGATCTCTAGGCATCACTCCTCTTGTTCTTCAAGAAGACATGGCTGAAAGATTGTCAAAAGCCTCCTAGATTAACAAAAAAAGGGCAGAGTGAATCTTAATGAAAGTACTAACTATCATAGGAGCCTAGTTTGCCACCAATTTTGATCTAGGAAACTCCTTGAGATTAGTTTCACTAAGCCATCTTTTTTCTCAATCCGTGAGGAGAAAGAATTATAAAGAAGACTACTAAAAACTCTTCGGAGAGGGCGATTTCAATGTCCAAGTCAATTGCAATCAAAAAATAAAGAAGGAATCTAAGAAATTAGCATTAGTCTCTTACCTCAATGAATACTCTTGTATTTATAATGTGTGAAGGTGGTTCGGTACATTTGATATTCTTTGATCTCAATCGTGATACCTATTGGACTTCTCGTAACTGATTGATAAAGATCCTAGGTCCTTAAGGATCATATTTTGGAGAACAAGATACCCAAAAACACTTAAATTAACAACTAAATTTCAATATAGCAAGGTCACCGAGCCCCATGGTTTATCTTAGGATGGTCCTTCATTGGGCTAAACAAGTTGTTAGTACCCCCAAAAGTGAATTCATTTTGAGGCCTCGGTTATTTCTATAAATGGCTTGATTTCTGACTTTGACTCTTTAATTTGGTAGATTTAGTTCAATGTATTATCAAAATCCATCTGTATGTTATCCAAAGCCAATTGATACTGGTTAAGAAGAACTTAGAACTCAAGTTTCATTGAAGAAGAAAACAATAGAGAATTTGTTGAGCAGAAATGGTGGGTTGGTGGTGATGCAATAGCAAGCTAAAACCGGAGGCGATGGTGAGATAGAGCCGATGGCGAGGACCTGCAACTGCCGATGAACAACTAGAGGCAATGGTGAGCAATTGGAGGCATTGGCGACCTCTAAGGTGGCAAGGACATGCAACTGATGGTAGGTTAGAGCAGAAGAATCACATCAGCGAGAAGGAAATGGGTGGGATCTGGGTATTTTGAAAGAAATGTGCAAGAGGCAAGAAAATGGGAACACGTCTTAAAAAGGTTTTATGTCAGCACTAATTTAACAGCACCAACAAATAGTAACACTTTGACGGCACTAACAAGTTTAGCACCGCCAATTTGTGCTTCATAATCGGTGTTACTTTAGTGCCATAAATAGTAATGTACTGGTGACTATTTATATAGATTTTGTAAAATAAGTTTAACTCTTAAGTTTAATGAGAGTTAAAATTGAAATTTTATTCTAATTTGTAATAAGCTAAATTTAGACTTAATCTGGTCCAAATTTGAGTTAAATTTAGGCTCAAATTCTGGTTAGAGTTGGGATCTAGTTTTGACTGGGTTTCGGTTAAAGTAAAATTTTTTAAATTTATAAATAAGACTCTAGATTTATAAATTTTACAAGTAAATCCAAGCATATTAAAATTTACAAATTAATCCCCTCAAAATTCAAAATTTAGAGGCATTTGAGAAAAAAAAACTCTAAAGTTTTATATTTTTACAAAAATGTCCTTACAGCCAATTTTACACAAGAGTTTCTGATTTTAAGGAAACTACAATTTAGCCCCTGAAAATAAAAAAAAATTGTAAATAACCCTTTCATAAGTTCAATATCCCATGTGAATACAAATTTCAAATCTCTAAATCAAGAATCTAATCCACAAAGAATTTTTCAAAACAAACAAAAAAAAGGACAAAATGATAAATCTCCCATTTGAAATTTGAGCGCAGTGATCCAATCCGATTTATCACACCTATAAAAAGAACCTCACCCTGCAAAACAAAAGGAGGAAGAGATGAAGCAATCGGATGGAGATAAAAAGGCATAAAGGAGAAAATCGACGGTCACCCACCTGTTGCATTGCTTCTTGGAACTGTCGGAATGAGCAGTTCCCCTACGACACCTTCATCATCCCCACACCTCATCGCCGCTGTCTGAACTTTGCTGCAGCATTGGCCATTCTCGAATCTATCCTCCAGCGAGCCACCTCCACCATGGCTATGGACTCTGTTGCCGTCTGCGATGACACCCACCTTTCCAATGTCAACCTAGATGCCTACGATCTCATCAAGTGAGAGGAGCACCGCCATGTCAACAAAGCCAACTGCTCGCTGCTTCTCCACCCACCATTGCACTGGACCCCTCTCTAGTCTTTATTGGAACAAAGCCATAACCTTGGCTGCTTCCAGTCGAGACCCCTAACCATCCAAGTTTGGGCAATGGAACTTGAAGTTCAGTCGCTCAAGTTTGGATTCCCACTCCAACACCAAAATCAAATCCGTTTAGGGCTGCAACATGCCCGACTTTAGGTCACTTGTGCTTTGCTCTTGTGGCCGCATTCGGCCACCAGCCCGTTCGCAAACCATCACTAGATTGCTCCTGCAGTCATCATATATAGTCAGCACCGCGTCCGATGCCTGTCACTCACACATTGACTCTATGGGACTACCAACCCGAGCCCTTCATGCTGCACCGGCCTACTGCACCTCCTGCCTCATTGATGCCGGTGCCACTGTCGCTCAGATCACCTTACAAGATCTCTAGAACGCTGCCACTGCTGCCATGGACTCCGATGACCTCTCCCCCCAAAGGGTCTCTGCCTGCAACTAGAGATAGCCATCAAACCTCACTCCTGTGCCTCATTCACCATCCCAGCTCGCTCTATGGGCTTCTCCACCACTATCTGTCGCCCTTCAGGGTCAGATCCAGCCAGATCTAGACAGATCTGACCACTAACTTGAATAGGAGAATGAGGACACTAATCAGCCATTTCTCTTTGGGTGAAACTCAGACGAAGAAAAAGGACGATGGAGAAGAAAGAAAAAAAAAATAAAAAGAAAGCTGTAGATGATAAAAAAAAAGAAAAAAAAAAGGGAAAAGATTGACAACAAATCTCAAATGTAATTGTCACGTGAGTAATTATTTTATCTCTTTTCAACATTGCAAAATTAGCACAAAGTGATATGACTTGTGTTTCTTGTACAGAAATGGAGCACACACATATATAGTGGCTCAAATCAAAATAGAATGGTCATATTGAAACTAATGGCAAAATCACAAAAGATACCTTGTGGACCATGCCGCTCTTCTGATGCTCACAGATGGCGATTTCATGTATAAATACCAATACATATCAACATGGCCATGACAGGTCTCTATGACTAGGCCATAACAAGAAAATGAGACCACACAATCAAAATTGGTAAATCAGGAGAATTGCAATACTTTTATGAATACGAAAAAGAAGAAGAAGAAGCGAAAGGAGTAGAAGCACATACATGATTTTTTTTTTTTTTTTTGCTCGTTTTCAAGTCATGCAATTCCTCATCGATGATTGCATAGAATGCTATTAAAACATTAAAGAATCATTTCAAGCAATATGGTGCAAGAAAACATCAAACTCATCAATAGAGATAATATCATCAAGACAAAATGTTGCTTAACATTATTGAAAATCACTCATTTGTTTATTTACTGAAAATCACATCAAACAAAAAGAAAAAGATCAATCCTTCTCATTTGAATCTATAATATAAAATAACCAATTTCAAATCCAAATTTATTACCAATATTACATCATGCTAATCAAGACTCTAATCCTGAAAACAAGAATCTATAACATGAAAAACTAGACTTAAAATATGACCTAGAGTTATTTCATGATTCATGAGGAGAAACTAGTGTAAATAGAATCCAAGGCATTAGAGTATCCTAGATTCAAACTTGTAAGTTGATTACCATTTACAAGGCAACTTGACATCAAAATTGATTGCTTTCTATCAAAATAAGAGCAAAGAATAATATATTTTGAAATCTTAACTTTCGCAGTTTTCTTGCTATCAAGGATTTGCAGAAATAAAGTTTGCTCAAAACCAAAGTGCATAGAACATACAATAGCAATAGCATAAATATTGAATGAAAACAAAAGGAAAATAGCTTAAAGATCAAGGGTTAAAACCACAATAAATTTTAACTAGCAAAACTAAAACTTATTAAAGAACAAAAGTAGATTTCAAATAGAAAGTCAAACCTCTTTAAAAAAAAATCATATTGCAATTCCAAGATTTAAACCCAAACATTCTCAAGCTTTAAAAGAAAGTAAAAGACCATAGCCAAATCCTAATTAGAAGTGGAGGTATTGAACGTTCCCTAGCTCCACAATAAATTTCAGCGCTTAGTCTAGTAAAACTTCAATAAAGAGGGAAGTCCAATGCCAAATTTTTAGAATGGTATTGACAAATATTGATGGCTGTAAAAAGTTAAGAGAAGTCAACAACTCTCCGTTTGCTTGTCATTTTAGTACCATGATATGGAAGCAACATTCCGAGAACGAAACCCTCATAACCTACCTCTAGAGAGAATCTTAAAATAATAGTTTCAATTTCAGATTTGACGCATCAAGACCACAACTTATAGAGTATAAAAATAGGTTCAATTTTTTGAGTAAAAGACACAAGAAACTCCCCTTTCTAATAGAAAACAAGGCCCAACACTTCGCCAATCTCAGCTGAAGAACATGGCCATGATTTGGCACCAAAATATTTCAGCAAGACTTCACCAATCTCAACTGAAGAAACAAACATGAATTTGATCAACAAAAAGAATAAGAGAGAAAGAGAGAGAATTTAGATCCTATTCTTGATCATCAGGAAAGGGAAACACTTGAGTTGCAGCTTCCCAATCTTGCTCCTATTCAGCAAGAAGAAAAAGGATTTAGATTTTAGCAAGAAAAAGAGAGCAGGCTCAAATCATTCCCTTCTTGGTCATATTTGCCCCACAAAGAAAAGAACAAAGTAGGGAAAGGAGCCCTTACAGGCCTGCAGAAAACATGGAGGAGAAAGGGGAGAAGAGAGTAACCTAAATTTGTGCCTTTATCCAATTTTGCCATCGCAAATCCTAGCTGCTACTGCCCCCTTTTCTCTTTCACTATTGCTATTCTTTCTCTTGCTCATGGGAAGGAAGAAGAAGATGAGAACATGGGAGAAGCATCTTGATGTTGATGTTTGAGCAATTTTAAAAAACCCCCCATGATCTTCTCTATTTAATATTTAAATCCCTTATTGAACTACCTGTTCTCTGTTTTTTTTTATTTTGTCCTTCTATCTTGATTTAGTGCCTCCTTGGTCCTTATAATAAACTGGATTGAAAGTCATTTCCGTTTAAAATAGCCCGTGGGCTCATCCAAAAATCAATTCAGATCTAAGGCTAGTCTGTATAATTATCAAAAAGTCAAAATTGACTAAAGGCCAACTTGTGAACTCACCTAAAAGTTAACTAGCTTAGGATTAGCCCACGAGCTTGTTTGAAAGTCAACTTGATTTAAGACTATCTTGCAAGTTTGTCCGAAAGTCAAATCAACTTAAGGTTATCTTACAAGCTCTCCCAAAAGTTAAATCAACTTAGGACTATCTCGCGAACTCGCCCGAAAGTCAAAATTGACTCATGGTCAACCCACAACCTCATCCAAAAATCATTCTGATTAATAGCCCAAGAGCTCCCTAATCAATTAATTTAATTAATTAATCTAATCAATTAAATTAAATCGATTATAATATTAATTAAATTAAAACTAAGTCAATTTAGCCAAATTAAATAATTGATTAAGCTAAACTAATTTGATTCGAATGGACCACCAAATGGACCTAAATTGATTAAATAAATAGACTTAAATCCAATTGGATCAATCTAAATTAAATTGTGTCCAATTGGTTTAAATCCAACCCCAATCAAGTTTAAATCAGAATAACCCAAATCAAATTGATTCAGACTCAAACCCAATCCAGTTAAATCAAGTTAACATGAATCAAACTAAGTTCAATCTAAATACTAATTGGGTCGAATCAAGTTTGAGATAAACCCTAATTAAGTCAAACCAAGTTTAAACTAAAGCCTAATTTAATCAAATTAAGTTTGAATCAAATCCTAATTTAGTCAAATCAAATTTGAACCAAATCCTAATTGGGTCAAAATAAGTTTGAACCAAATGAGTTGACCCAAATGTCATTCCAAACCAAACCTTAATTGGGTTAAATCAATATTAAAGTAAACTTAAAGGTCAAATCTAAAACAAAATTAGGTCAAACCTGAATCAGAACCAACTTAAAAATTAACCAAAATCAAGTTGAACTTGAACCTAAGTCAATTAAGATTCAAATCTAAACTCAATAAGAGTCCAATATATGTAAAACGCAAATCCATTAAAGGATTGAACCTAAATCGAATAAGAACCGATTAAGGATTGGGTTCAAGATCCATTGAGGATCCGATAAGAATCCGATCAAAATTGGATACAAAACCCATTGAGAGTTGGATTCAGGATCCATTAATAATACATAAGAACCTATTAAGCATTGGATCCAAGATCTATTAAGAATCTAATAAAGATCTATTAAGAATTAGATCCAACATCCATTAAGAATCCAATAATAATCCATTAAAAGTTGGATCCAATATCTATTAAGGATCAAATAAGAACCTATTAAAGACCGAATCCAAGATCCATTAAGAATCCAATAAGAATCTATTAAGAATTAGATTTAGGATCTATTAAGAATCCAATAAGGATCCATTAAGAGTTGGATTTAAAATTTATTAAAGATCCAATAAAAATCCATTAAGGGTTAGATCCAAAATCCATTAAGGATCCATTAAGAACCCAATAAGGTTATGTTAGTCAAATCCAATCCAATCAAATCAAATCTGAACAAAACTAAGTTCTGAACATCGAATTGAACCAAATCAGACCTAGATCAAAATCAAGTTCTAAATATGAAATTGAACCAAATCAAACTTGAATCAAAATCAAGTCTGAACTTCAAATTGGACTAAATCAAACTTGAATCAAAGCCAAGTCTGGGTCGATCATGTGGTTCTCTAGGTGGTCGATCACGGCTCCGAAATAACATTTCAACTAGCACCTGATACAAAGCGCTGCTATTAATAGTATATGTTGTAGTGATTGCATAGTTTAAAATCAAATGGGTGGTTGTTTTTCACATACAAATACCAAAAAATACTGTTCATTTTGATTAGTGATTTCACAACATTCTTAGACTAACCTCTCTGCATTGTGATTGAAAGTAACTGTTATATTAATATGTGGTAGCCATGACTCTTTAAATCAGTAATGCTCCAATTTTTCATATTGAAGCATCTAAAAATATTTATCATGTAACTATTTGAGACTTTCACATTTTTTAATGTATCTAAGAAAATTGCATTCTCTTATTTGCTCATAGTGAATGGAGCTAGTGATAAAAATATACCTCTATCTTTTAAGTGAAGTGTCCCACATATGCCAATGGCCTTTATATCTAACTATGCATTCAAATTATCTTTTGATTTGTTTGGAGTGTCAAGTAATGCCCACAACAAATTTTTGAAAAATAAAATTCTCAATATGTATGATATCAAGATAATGTCGAATAAAAAATATGTTCCATTATAAAAAATAAAATAAGACACTTCTAATTTTTCAATTAGACTTTATATTTGAGTAGTCTTTAATATACATTTTGAAAGCCTTCATCCTCCTAGAGATGAGTAAATGATAGTGTGTCAATCTCTATACGACTTTAAGTGGTCATTGTTTCACTTAGTGCGTTACCTCCAAATATTCGAGGGAAAAGAACACTATAGTCGCATGTCCCATCGAATATAGACTTATTATGCCAAAATCTATGATCCACAGACAAAAACTTTTGATGGCACATGTAACAAAATTTTTTATCATGTTTTAACCACTTGAAACACGTGTTCTTTTCACACATAAGATACACCTTCTCTGTTTTGATACTATAACTTGAAAAATATATGTATGCTAGAAAATTATTGATTGTCCACATACATATTGCATGAAAACAAAAGATCTATTTTGTGCTTGCATCAAATATTGGCATGTCTAGTTTTCATAATTTCTTCAATTCTTCAATTAGCATTTGAGGTATATACCAATGTCATTTCTTAGACCTTTTTCTCCATCGAGGATAATGAGTAAGATGAACAATGATTATTTCATACATAACTAAGGAGGCAAGTTATACACAATCAAAATCATAGACCAAGTATTATACGAGCAATTTCTTCTCTGAAAGAGATTAAACTCACCAAAAACTAAATCTAAATGAATATTGTAAAGTTAGTAGCAAAGTCAAAGTGATGTTGGTTGAACTCTTTCTACTCAACATTATCTATTGGATGCTTAAGTGCCTCATTATATATGTGATCTTCGTCATACTATTTCATATGTGGTGTTGTCATTGTTTATATAAATATTCGTTGTAATCTCAACTTAAGAGAAAAATATCATACAACCTTAGTAAAGATTTTTCAAATATTCTAATTATCATCCTTGCTTAGGATATAAAATATTGATATGAGGTACTTTACAATCCTTGTAATATATTTCTGATTTGCTTTCATTTCTATAGAGTATATAATTATTTGGGCATATATGAATCTTTGTGTGTCCTAAGCCTATACCTTTTATAATATTCCAAGTCTTTCGATACAAACTTGAAAATGAAGGATACTGATGGAACATCTCTTTCAATATCTTTAATACTATACTAAATAAATGATTGCTCTATTAACACTTGGACTTCACGATCAATAATTTCATGATGAACAATAAGAATGTGAATCTTTTGCATCTCAAGTATAACTTAATATAAGATTCATTGAGCATTTTGTAAAATTTTTGACCATCTTATCACAATTTTCCCTCGCCATGTCAACCATCAAGCAGTATATCATGAGAAAATATGGGATCCCCAAAAGCATCATAAATCAATCCTTTGATGTCATCTCCCTTATTGTCAATTAGTGAGATATTAACTATCTGACCTATCAGATTCTGCATATTTAAATAGTAGGTCTCTTTATTATGGAATATCCAATTAGTATAATATGTATTCTATTCTCTTTCATTATTATATATTCATACACTTCTTACCTTATCTGATAGTACATATTCATACAATCAATAATGAATATTATATTTTTTAGATCTACTCACGTAGACATAGTTCAAAAATATATTTACTCTATTAATATATCTGTCATTTAGTCGGTTTTTTTATCTTGATCCAACATTTATTCATGTCTATCGAATATGTATAATTTTCAGTTTAATGCTCTACATATACAAAAATATCATTCTTTATTTAAAAAATAAAGAGGGAGTACATGAACAATCTAAACATTATGATTGTATATATCGAAAAAAAGAACCAAGTGATCTCATATTCTGAAGTTTGATATGATTTAACATGGGTTAAGCCATCTCTAGTATATGGTTAAAGAAATCTATCATCTCTCGGACTCTTGCTACCAAAATTGACATAGTGATCACAGGAAATGTTTCATAAACAAGTGAAAAAATATTAATTTTCTATTGCCTGCCAATGTAGGAATTTCTCCCTACCAATTATGCAGGAAAATATTAATTTTGTACTTTTAAAACTAAAACAAAAAAGAGAGCTCAATTTGCATTTTACATGTTGCAAGTGTTAAAGAATTCTAATATTTCATTTCAACTCACATATCTATCAAGCCACGTGCTTATACAAAACTACCAAAGTGTAGCATCTAGCTTGATCATTGCACTTGAGGTCCTTTTGGAACATGTATGAATAACTCATTTACAAATACTTCTCTATATTGATTTCCTATTATAAAAATCTTAAAGTAGATCCATTTTTGTTTAATTGGCACTCAACTCTTCTACTGAGTTGTTCTAACTAAGAAAATAAGTTTGTAAGCATTCATATTGCCTTTGTTATCCCAAGGTCGTTACTCAAATAAATTTGCGAACACAGTGAGCAGCTACAACAATTTTGAGTTTGACTAACCTATGCTAAATACAAGCTTACAGCTTCGAGATGTTCCAAAATCACTTTTCAACTTTCAAGTGGACTTTAGAAATATAGATCATAAAAATCTCAGTCCATAAGTCAAATGGTATTGAAAAGCTTTCAAATTACTTCTGTATAGTAGACTTTCATTACCAGCACAAATGCAGAAAATTATGAGAAATAAGCGACTCCATCAAGAAACGCATTTAAATCTTAAAGCATAATGGCATAAAACTGAATAAAAAAATTAACTGAATTCGAACTGAATGAAAACAACCTAATTAGAAGTTCAACACCTCAACTATGAAATTTCACAAAATCTCAATTTGAATGAATCAGAACTAGAGAATTCAAATGGCACGTGTGAACTGCCAGGTGAGGTTTGTGGGTGGATGCGCCGATGGCAAATGCTTACCAGAGGATAGCTAGTGCCGGTAGTGAGTCGGATTAGAAGATGAGTTGTTGTCGGCGGCGAGCTCGAGGCAACAACCCAGTGGGGATGGCCACCGGGAGATGGTGGCGACCTGGAGGACACTGGCGGCGACTAGAGTAGATGATGGAAAGAAATTAAGCAAATATGATTATAAAGTGTTATTTGAGGTAATTTTTGATATAATCAAATTTAATCAAAATATGATCGAAATATAATTAAAATTAAAACTTGTACGTCATTAAATTATGACTCAAGTGTGAGTTTTAATTGAATCTAAATTGCAGTCAAATTTCATAAAAAAAATTAAACTTAATTCAAACTTGAATTTTTAAAAAATTCAGTCACAAGTTAAAATGGACCGAATGGATTGGATATACCAAATAAACTTTTACATATATATCATTGGCCGGATTATTCTTATAAACATGTTCTTGGAATGAAAATTTTACAAAAAAATTAATACAAATCTAAAAATACAAATCGATTCTAACAAAATATACGATTTTTCAAATAAACACCTCAAAAGATTAATAACTACAATTTGATCTTTATTAAAATTAGTGTCTATAAATAAATCGGTCAAGAATTTCATATTCATGAATAAACCCTTAGAATTCTAAATTTTTGTAAATAAGTCGCTCAAAAATCTTTATTTATATGTAAGTCCAAGTTTATTCAAAAAGAACCCTGAAAATTTCAAAACTTTATGAATAAGTTATTTTTAAAAAATAATTTCTAATATTTATAAAATTACAATTTAGTGATTTTCTGAAAAAAATTTGTAAGTAACTCCTTTATAAATTTAATATCCAAAATGAGTACAATTTTCAAATTATTATTATCTATAATAAATAAATATTCATCCATATTTTATTCAAACTTATCTAATCTTAAATTAATACATCCAATCTCAATCCAAACATATCCATAACTATTCAGTCTAAATAAAACTCATGCAAGATAAATGAGAAAGAATTGATAAGATCTTGATTCAAAATTTTGAATGAAGCTCATTCCAATCCAACTTGATCCCCCCATTGCCTATAAAAAGAAACTTCCCTTGAACCTGCAAAAGAGAGATTAGAGAGGATCATTGAAAAGTAATTAGGAAAGAGTCAGGAGTTAGAAGAATTCTGATATCAAAAAAGAACAAAGAAGAAATCAAATAAGTAAGGTTGTAAAACTCATCTCGTTCTTTTTTTCTCTGCTTTACTTCTTTCGCTCCTTAGCCTCTCTCTCCTTAGTTTCTAGTAGGAGTGCTGGTACTGTCCCTACTATTCCTTGTAGCCTTACATTGATCACCTCATTGACGATGCTTCCAGTTGTCAGCGATGTCAATCTGAAGCCTCTTGCTATCCTCCAACCCCCTGTGAGCTGCCACAATCCCCACAAGCAAGACCCTATGAACTTGTAGTTGCTTCCATGTTGAGTTCACACATGGTAGTCATCTAGCACCCGCGTCCAATCCCAGACCACCTCCTATGCATCAGCCTGGCCTTCTCTCACCCTGAAGCTCCATTGTCGTGCCTCTTGCCGATGCGAGTAACTCTATGCGACCTCGAGCAACCCTTGGCTGACCTGCTCCCGTGCTTACTCCCACAAGCTCTACCATCCGTGCCTGCACGCTACTGGAGACCCCGTTGCTTCTGCTTCCCTCCTTGCCATCAAGCACTAGCATAGCCGCCGGCCTCCAAGCACACTCTCACTACTGCCTTGCCGAAGCTCACATCCCACCATTGTGCCGGACTGAGCTCCGCTCTAGCCTGCAACCTCTCTAGCCATTGTCTGTTAGAGCTTGCCACCGAATCTAGCCAAGATTCAATCGTATCCAGCCTAGATCCAATGAGGAAGGGTCTGTCCCCTTCTTCAGCGAAGAGAAAGGAGATGAGGAAGAAGAGATGGGAAAGGAGGAGAAAAGTACAAAAAATAATGTTTGTTGTTGGCAGCTGTAGGAGGGGGCAAGCTAAAAAAATTTGCAAGACAAAATAGAGGAGGCCCATGCAAGACGCTTGTAGTCAAAATGATGCAGCAGGGGGAGGGTACGAGATATAGGAAAAAAATCACTGTCTTCTCAATATAATAGATCCTTGAATCCACAAGAAAAATAAAAAGAAAATAAATCCAAAATAAGAGAATATTATTGATAGAAAAGCTTCCTTTTCTTTTTTTATTACAACCTTGGACTATATATATACCTCTCTAATAAACTTAGAGTTATAGTTGGTGTAGACTAAAAATAAAACTTAGACTCCACTAAGAATTCTATTTAATATATCTTAAATAAAGATATATAAATTTTATTCCTTATTGGGATAGGACTCTTATTGACTCGGACTGATAAATAAATCCTAATTTTAATCAATACAAAGTTTGAATTATCCAAAATAATAAATAAGAGACTTGTAGAAATCGATCTCAGCTTTTCAACATATAGTTATTTACTGGATTTGGATCAATATCTAAGGAGATATGACCTTCAGACTATAACTATACGAATCTTGACGAATCCTGATTGGAGTTGGAATTCAACTTAGACTGGATCTCTAATTTTACTGTGAAAAAGGATGTAGTTTTCTTACATCGGACTTCTCCACTTGTAAAAGACTTATCCTCAAGTCAAAGATTGGAGTCTCCGTTGGTACAGTTATACTCCTCTTGAACTCTTTGCAACATAAAACTTGATGATGTAAACCAATAAAATTTCTTCGAGTAATATCATCAACACTTTGATCTCCTATTTTCTTTTGGCACAACCCCTTAAACTGTTGCCGGCTTTCCTTCGATCTTATTTGAAATAAAATTTTTGTACACACCAACTTATGGTTTGTTGTCATGCAATGAAAGTATTTTTTACAAGTTTGCTAACAATTACTATAATAATCTGAATATATCATTACAAATTTTGAATCTTGCATAGTGATAACTCCTGTAGAAATTTTCTCCAGTTGTTCAAGAGAGTTGACTTTGATAAATTTAAAGAATAATCTTGAGTAGCACAATCAATATTTTCACAAGTAGAAAACTCTTCATTACAGCCTTCAAGATTATCAACTGATTCATATAACTTCTTATTGATAGTCTCTTGAAAATTTTTTGTAACATCCAAAGCCACTTTTGTATGATTTTCTAACTCATTGAAGAAAGAATATTTGGGGACCTCAATAAAATCTTCATTAATTTGTTTGTCTTTCATGTGATTCACAACCTTTTCTTCGATTTAATAATTCAATACCAGAGAAAAGTTACTAAGATGTGGAATTAATACCTCATGTTTGTCTCCATTGATTTCAATTCCAAAAGCCCTTGGATCAGATATTTGTCTTCCTTAATTTTGTTCCCCTTTTGAGAATTTTATGTTGAATAGTTTAAGCATCTTCGGGCATGAGCGGATTTTTGATTTGCTTTCACGTGTTCTTTAGAGTTGAATTTGCTCCCACCAAGATGAAGCATAACCATCAAGCTTGTATTCAATAATTTTCACCTTCTTCTCTTCAGGAATCTTCATAAGATTAAAGAATTTCTCAATTTTATCGATCCAAATAAACAAATTCTCATAACCATAAAAGTGTGGAATATTCACCTGACTAAGGTTTTGGTTTTTCTGAGTAGCTTCGTATATTGATCTCCAAGACATTGGACCGCGAGCCTCTTCAACGATCAATTGATGAACTTGGTTCTTAGTTTTAATCTGTTTCAAAGCTTCATACTTTCTAGTGATAGGATCAAGAAAACTTTGTTTGATCAAATCTCAAATTTGATAATCTCCTAGATCACCGTCCATGGAGTTGTCACCACCAACTACGATCAATGGAGTTGAGCTCAGGAACAACATTATTCTGATACCACTTGATGTAGCGGGGGGAGGGCATAAGAGATAGGAAGAAGATCACCATCTTCTCACCATAATAGAACATTGAATCCACAAGGAAGATAAAAAGGTAACAAACCCAAAATAAAAGAATATTATTGATAGAAAAATTTCCTTTTTTTTATTACAACCTTGGGCTGTATATGTAGTTTTCTAATAAACTTAGAGTCCTACTTGGTGTAGACTAAAAATAAGACTTAGACTTCACTAAGAATTCTACTTAACATATCTGAAATAAAAATATATAAATCTTATTTTTTATTAGGTTAGGACTATTATTGACTCGGACTGATAAATAAACCCTAATTTTGACAGTATCAATGCAAACCTAATCACCAAAGGTTGAGATAATTGGTCCACTGTTCAAGTTGAAAAAAAAGAATGATATGGTCATAATGAGGGAGTTGCTGATTGATTTCTACACAAGTTTTGGAAAGGAAGAAACCAAAACATATCATTATTTTTTGAGAAAGAGTTAGTGAACTGTAATTCAATCAAGTTTTGAACATCGAATTAAATTAAATCAGACTCAAATCGAAGTCCAGTCTTAAACATTGAATTGAATTAAATCAGATTCAAATCAAAATCAAGTTCTAAGCATTGAACTGAATTAAATTCGATTCAAATCAAGATTAAGTTTTGAATATTGAATTGAATCAAATCAGACTTGATCTAAATCTAGTTTTGAATATCAGATTAAATCAAATTAGACTTGGGTCAAGTTCTGAATATTAAGCTGAATCAAATTAAATTTAATTAAAACCAAGTCTGAACTTCAAAACCAAGTTAAATCAGACTCAATTAGAATCAAGTCTGAGTTAGTTGATAATAAGCTCAAAGTTATCAATAATACCTCAAATTCAGTTGACAATATACCTAAGAGACCATCGATTATCAAATCAAATTGAACTAAGGTAGGCTTGAGCTCGCTTAGTCAGTCAGTCATAATACCTTCAAATGAAATTATCGCCAACACTTTATCGGCTAATAGAAATACTTCAAACCATGTAAATCAAACTAAGGGCAGACTTGAACTCACTTAGTTAATCAGCCAAATTATTTTTTTCAAAGAAAATTATTGCCAACAACACTAGGATAACGAAAACACTTCAAATCAAAAAATTTATCAACCACACCTTATTGGCTATGAAAATACTTTAAAAACTAAAGAATTTTTTGCCTACAATTTATTGGCTATGGAAATACTTTAAATTATGAAATTATCTTCAATAACTTATTGGCTAATGGAAACAATTCAAACCATGCAAATCAAACTAAAAGTAGGTTTCAACTCACTTAGTCAGTTAGCTAAATGTCTTATTCAAAGAAAGTTATTGCCAATGTCATCAAGTTGACAGAGACACATCAAATCAAATGAAGTTATTGCCAATACCACCAATCTAACAGAACCATATCAAACCAAATGCCTCATCAACTAATGAAAACACTTCAAGTCAAATGAAGCTATTACCATTGCCACCAGCCTAATAGAAACACTTCAAACCTAAAAAAGTTATCACCACTGCTACCAGACCAATAGAAACACTTCAAGTAAAAGAGGTTATTACCAACTTTCACGTTATTGGATATACCTCAAACTCCCCATTTTGCCTTTCATGTCTCATTGGATAATACCACCAAATTAAATTATGAATATCTATTAAGGATCAAGTCAAGACCCATCTGAGTTAGACTCCACACAATCCAATGTACGGAAGTAGGGCAGAAAACGAGCATCAAGCTTCTTTCCCACTTTCTCTTTCACTATTTTCTTATATTTTCTTTAATTTCATAATAGAATTCATTGTAGAGTAAAGGTATGCTCTTGCTTAAGTCATATATCCCTTTCTTCAAATTAATCAAATAATATTTTCTTCTTTTCATTTGTGTTTATATTTTATTAGTTAGTTTTCTCACTTTAGGAGGTTTCTAATAATTATCGAGGTAATTAATAATAAAAGCTTACATTTATTAAAAGTCATATTTCAACAACACCTTATTGCATTTAAACCATCACATTTTTTATTTTTCATTTCGAGATGGCTCCTCAAGGTATTTTGTTATCTCAGGTAATCAATTTCAATTTCACAAGTGTAAAAGAATATAAGCATAAATGTTATATGAATTATCACAACTAGGGAGTTTAGTAACCATGTGCATTATATACATACTCCCCCTTTTATAGTATTAATTAAACTAGTTTCAAAAGTTATCAATTTTGCCCAAAATAATGTATATTCTCTATAAAGATAGTAAAATTTATAAATAAAAGCAATACACTAATAGAAAGCAAATAAAAGTCGAAGAGTTTTAATTTACCCATTATAGTTGAATCACCAATAAAATTTATTGATATATTATTCATACAAATATCCTCTTCATTATCCTAGAATATAACATGTCTATCTTTCGAAAAGAGATTAGCAATAGTATAAGATATTAAAAAAATTACAATCGAACATGAAAATCATGTAGAGTTAATTGCAAGAGAGACCAAAATAAAAAAAATTAAAAATATCATGTAAAAGAATAAAATGTCCTACTTAGACTAATTTAGTTATGAGATGACTGAGAAGATAAAATATTTGGAAAATTAAGCATTATCCCTAGCTAAATAAATTAGCTTAAGTTAGTGAGAATTTTGGAACTCAAGTTTATTTGAATTTCACAAATTGTAGAATCATGCTCTTTGATATCCAAACTTGATTTTGAAATTGACATTTCTTTTAATAGGACAATAAGTAAAAATATGATTCTTACAAGAATAATAATGACAAGTCAAATTTTGTGAAGAAGAACATGCACTACGAACATTTGAGCATTGTTCCTTCATATTATAAGTAAAGATAGATATGTTTTTTCTCAGAAACTCATCCTCATATTGTAAAGGATGAAATTTATTTTTGAAAAATGAGTTCTTCAAAATTAATTCATTATTTTCTATTTTAAAGAGTCAAGATTGCATAAAATTGATGTAAATTCTTTTTCAAAAATACATGCTTCAAAAGTAGTTTGAACCTCTTTGATCCTTCCAATTAATATACTTTTATCTCCATTAAGGAGTGTTGAAAGAGTTGAAGGAGTATCGAATCAAATTAATATAGTGGGCTGGATACCAATTCATCCCAAAATCTTAAGTTCATGGAATATGGGCCTTTTTCACTATATATATTGAACTCTATTTATCTAATATTCAATATAAGACTAATTCTTCGCATCTAACATTATAATAATTTTCCTCCTCAGGTGTGATTTGATCACATTAATTTTAATACTGTTTAAAAAAAAAAATTTTACTCAACCAATTTCACCGTTTTGATACCAGTTTGTTGTGTTAAATATCAATATCTACCACAATTCCTGATATAGAAGAAAAAAAGAAAAGAAGATAAATAACACACAAGAGATTTACATGGTTCAATCTACAACCTACTCTATGGGCGAAGGTGCCAAAGGATTTGTATTGATAAGAAAGGTAGAGGATATTACAATGATGAAGGCAAAACTCCAATATCACCAACTCTCATAAGAGAATAAGTAGTCTAACCGTCACAAGACATTTTGAGAGTTGTAATATATATCTCTCTCTATTGCACTGTGTTAAAATTTTTAGATAAATAGGGTATTTATAGATGTAATCTAATTGAGTTTGAGTCAAAGTAGCAAACTGACTTAAATAAGAATTTCATTAATCTAAGTCTTCTAATAGAAGATAAATTCAAAGAAGGATTAGGTTTACTAAATTACTTCCTAATATGAATTCTAATTTAATTAGGACTCTTCAGAAAATCTGAATTCGAAACACAGTTAAGTCAACAAAGGAGGACACTACACTATTTATGGTTATTCTTAACCTTTAAGAGATATGGTCACCCAAACGCCAGGAATAATCAATGTTGGTAAAATGAACGTTGGTAATTTTTGGCATTCTATAAATAATGTAGGAAATTTCCAATGTTTTGGAATTCTTTTGAAATTTTTTTTATCTGGAAGATTTAGTCACCCAAATAGGTCAGTTTGGTCAGTTGAACTCGAAAAATAGAAAATAACTTCTTGTTTCTATTATAATTAATCACCTAAACAAGTTAGTTTAGTCACCCAAACCTAAAAATAGAAAATAACTCACAATTTTAGTGAAATTTGGACACCCAAAAAGGTTAGTTTGCTCACCCAAACTCTGAAAATAGAAAATACCTCTTAGTATTTATTATGTTCAGAAGCTCGAACAGGTCAATTTTGATACCCGAACGCATGAAGTAGAAAACATTTCTCGACATTCCTGGAAAAATTATCAGTTTTCCTAGCATTTTTAAGTTGAAAATACTAGCAAAGCCCCATTCTAAATATCAAACCCAAGAGTTCCTTCCTCTCCAATCTCCAGTACAAGGGTTTTTCTTTACCTTCCTCTTTCCTTTTTGTGTAGCACATGTGGCTGTCCAGATCTATCTCCATCTCTAATTTGGTGTCTCATTCTTTTTCCTTATAGTATAATATTTTTATGATATTTCTAGCACTAATATATCACTACTATAAGCAAAATCAATGCTGGAAAGTCATTACCGGTACTAATTTATGATACTAATAAAATATCATATTAAATAGTGTTGTGAATATTTTCAATGCTAAATTAGCACTCCTAAAAATTAATACTAGTGCTAATTATTACTATCACTAATGAAATTAATTAGCACTCCTAAAAATTAATAATAGTGCTAATTATTACTATCACTAATGAAATTATTTAGCACCACCAATAAAATTATTAACAGTGCTAGGGTGTAGGCCATTAGTGACACTTTCAATTTAGGGTTGCTAATGGCTGATTAGCGGTGCTTATCTATTAGCACAGCTCACCTAGATCCAAAACTTGTAATTACAATATCAATCATTCTAAATACATTTTTATTTACAAATAATATAATCAATACATAAAACATAAACCAATTAATATAAATACAATCTCCAAAATAAAAATATAAATATAATATCTAAATACAATGCAAACTTCTCCAAGTACAAGTTTAACAATATAATATAAAGTTGTCATGCATAACAACCCATCCAAAAGAAAGGGAAGAATATCACTTCATGCCCTTGTCCTCTTGTCATGCTCCTGATGGTCGACTCCTAGATAATCTCATCATATAAGTTTAAATGAATACAAATAGAAATTTAGAATTTGTATAAGCAACACAAAATGTGAGAAACCATCCGATAAATAACCCATGCCTAAATGTGCATATCCAAGTTTCCACCTTGATTGATACCTACTTTTGTCCCCAAGTCCCCCCGTGTCCTACCTATGTCTGTATGCATGCCCAAATCACATATCTACATGCCCAAGTCATCACCCCCATGCCTAGGTCCCATGTTTATAAGCAACAAATGTTTAACATATATAATATCAAACATGGAAACAAGTTGGTAAGACAACAAAATGGCAATCTAAAACCACCAAGAATCACCTATACAATGCATCAATGAAAATTGCAAAGAACAAAAAATATAATATGCAATGTATAAAAAAAATACATGCCAGTTTAATTCAAATGGCGTTTTCCATCAAGAAAAAGAATAACTCACAGAAAACTAAAGATTTGATGGGAAGAAGGAAGTTAGTATTATCTTTGTTTCCTTTGATATAAACAATGATTTAATAATGTCTTCACAAACAAAAATGGTTGCTATAGCAATCAGTGCTATCAGAGAAATATCAAAATAGTAAAAAATCAAAACTAATTCAAAGCAGGAATCAAACAAAAGTATTAACTTTAACCTTAATCTTGTTCTCGAATCTTGATTTCTTCATTCCCCAAGAAGAATCACAGAAAAAGGTATAAGAACCACTCCTTTTTGTTCTACTAAATGAGGGAACATGATTTTTGATGCTTAAAGGTGCATTTGGTTCGGGATCAGGACAAGAACATTTTGTCCTAACCAGCCTACCATTCAAACACCAAAAAAATATTCAGACTATCTTTACATTACTTTAAAAAGTAAATTACCATACTATCATTATATTTATTTATTTAAATCTTAATAAATAATATATTCAAGAACAAAAATGTCCAAAAAAAATTTAAATCATTTATTAGCCAGACTAATATTCTAATACCAAAACTTTGATTAAATTACCTTTTTATACTTTAGTCTTAATTTTGAATTTGAACTAGACTTTAATTCTGAATCAAACCTTACCTAATTGCTTCAATCTACCAGACGACAATGCTTGTGGTTGCCTCATAGAATAAACGAATGTGCTCAAAACCCTACCGCCTTGCACTCCACCTCCATCACAAGAACCATTCAAGATGAAATCCAAAGCAGCATCAAGGCTTGGACCGATAATTTCTATGGCTTTCAGAACCCTATCAAACTTGAAATCATATCAATCAGCCCTGCAATTACTCCATTGGCAGATACATCGTTCCCATCCATTTAGATTGAAAAAATTGATCTTGGCTAAAATTAAAGAAGTTTTGCTTAGAAACAAGAGTTTTAGGGATCAAGAACCCTAATAAAGAGCTAGGGTTTCATAGAGATGGAGATCCTGATCTTGTCGGAAGGAGCTCCAGGGATCTCCACAAAGGAGAATAGAGGTCCAGCAACAAAGAGGCGGCTAGTGAAAGTGACGGTTACAAAGCAAAAATATAGCAGAGTTTTGCAGCGGAGAGCGGGAAGGACTCATCTGGTGGGCTGTCCACGGTCAGCAACAGGCGGCTTTTCGTGAGGCACTGGGAGAGCAAGATCAGGCAAAGGGAGGAAGTCAGGGTTTATTATAAATGCATTAGCAACGTAATGAGGATAATTAGTGACACTAAATAATTAGTACTTCAAATGATTAATGTGCTTCTAACTAACGCCACTAATGTGATAATTATTAGCAACACTAACTATTTTAGTGGCATCAGTTAGTGGCGTTAGTTATATATTAGCAGAGCTAATAATTTTAGCGCTACTAATGACTACTTAATACGGAGACATTATTAGCATCTGTTAATTACGCCACTAATGCCTGTTATTATTGTAGTGGTACATATTCAAATTCGAGAGCTTTCAAGGTATGTTCAATCCTGCGAGTTAAAGATTTTTTGTCAATTCACGTCAAAGTATTACATTTTTCATTTTATTGCTGCAACTCTTGAAACTAACCATCCTGCTTGTGCTACCACAATGTTGTGTATATTGTGGTCCATATCTAGCACATATATGTAAATGACACTAAGAATTGAACTGTAATACGCTATCTTGCAATAAGAACATATAATACACAACTAATCATTGTTCAATTGACTCTAAATGCTTCTTATTGGAGGGACCACAAAATAAAATGAGCAAAATTGTCTGAAGGACGAGCTTTTTGCAAAAACTTGTTTAAAACTTTGCTTAACAATTGCCAGATTCAAGATTAGCATGCTAGATTGTCTCAATTTGCTTGATAAAGTAAGCTCTGTAAGCGTCTCAGTTGCATGGAAATTCTTCAACAATCAATCAAATGGTAGGGTGATAGTCTCCCATCTCACAACCAAAACACAACTGTAGTAAGAAAGAAGAACAAAGCATGCAATTTACCATTTGACTCACTTGAAATGGTGTTGCTCCCTTGTGCCACAAAATTCAAATTTGGTAGTGGAGCTGGAAGCACGCGAGGACGAGCTAGAGCTAGAGGTGCATATGAGGGCAAGCTAGAGCTGGAGCCACGTGCAAGGGGAAGTTGGAGCCACAAGCGAGAGGGAGGCCCGTGAAGGAGGGCTTGATTCAGTCTAAACTGGAGGTGCGTAACAAAGAGCTTGCCTAAAGCTAACCCTAGGATTTCTGTTCTTTTTGAGCAGAGACAGTGATTTAAGATGACCATGAAGGCCCAAGAAAAGAGCGAGGAGGGGGCAGGGGGGAGGGGGGTGGTGGGGTCGATGGCTCTTATCTCAATTCTAAAGACTTAAACTCAATATTAAAATTGTCATTTTATTAGAGTGAAATCATATCCTTATAAACTTGCAAATCATTGCGAATGTCACTCTATACCATAGCCATTGGCCACTCCTCACAACCAGAAGAGTGTGTACTCTCACAACCTAGAAGAATTATAATGATAAAAAAATAAAAATGAAAATCAATTTGCATCTCTACAAAGTCTCTTAAATTTGAACTTAAAGGCAAAGGCAATAAAGATTTAACATGAAATTAGAATACATTTCGACTAGAAGACTCGGAGGGCTTGTACCTCTTCTCAAAAATGAATTTTAACTTATAAAAATTATTAAAAGAAGTTCATTCTAATCTATTTATACCTTATGGGTTAAAACTAGCCATTGAGAGTGAGATCCCACAACTAGCCTTACTTCAATAGTTAAAAAACTAGTTGGTTGATTGCTTTGTCAACCGATCTATCATTGCAGGTGAACCAGAACTAATAGATTCTGTCAGCCATCTAGTTTCACAATCAATCATCTAATTTACTTAGGATTAGAAGTTTGAATTTCTATCTAATACAACCAATCGCTTGTTAAGCTAAGTAAATATCTCGTTTTATCAGAAAAACTATGTTAAAAGTTTCCTACAAAACTTAATGCGATGAATACTTTAAATAAATAATCTGAAAAATAAATCTTGACTTGATTAAAATAAATAAAAAATCTAAACCTACTGAGTCGACTTGATCTCTTGAGCTTTCTTCAAGACATTTCCAATTCTTTAAATTCATTCGTTGATCCACCGTCATGTCTCATCTTCATATTCATCTATACTTGAGGCTTCTGAATAAACTTAATTTTCATTTAGAGCTTAGTTTATTAGTTATACATTCTTAATAGATAATTAAATATAAAGCTTGTTCATCATTAAAACTATAAAGAGCAATAGACCATTGTCGACATTAACATAAAATAGCACTGGCAATGAGAGTCCATTGTCAGCGTTATCCTAATTAGCAATGACAATGAAACTTTTCATTGTTAGCACTTCCTATAACATAAGATGTAAAGTGCTGGCAATGGTCGATAATGTTGTAGTGTTATAAGCATCCCAAGTTTCACTCCTTCTCCTCACAAAGTATGTCCTAGATCCTCCGTTCTCTTTCTTCCTAACTCAAAGTTTATATTTCTGACAAGTTCTCTCATAATTTTCTTCTCATGATGGTTGGACTTCTTTATTCTTTTTATTTTGAAGAATATCTCCATTTTTAAGTAGATGTATTTAAAAATCTCAATTTCTATAGATTCCATGGCTAGTTGTAAGTTGTTACCAACAATGGTTGATTTTGTCATCAATGTATCTAATTTTTGATGGAGAAAATTAGAATTGAGTTCAAACTGTTTATTGGATGCATGTGGAAGAACATGGGTCGAATATGGTACTAATATGGGAGAACATAGGTCACATATGGTGCAAATATGGGTGAACACAAGGCAAACATAAGGTGAACATGGGAAACTTGAGGCAAACATAGGCAAACATAGATCAAACACAGGGTGAACACTGATAGTATATTGGGTAGACATGGAAAAATATAGGTAGGATATCGATGGACATGAGTGAACACAAGAGAATATAGGGATAACATGGGTAGGACATGGGTTGGATATGGGGATCTTTTATTTGTTTAATTGTATACTAATTTATATGTGTTTTCCTTTCTTTTTAGGTTGTCATGTTTTAACCACAAAGATATATTGGGACTATCATGAACACTCTTAAAAATGTGGACACAGAACGCCAATGTTGGAGACCCATTTCTCATCTAGTGGATGTTTTCATTCAAACCCCAATTGGGATAGCATAGCCTCCTTACCATGTGGAACAGAGGATCTAGAGATGCACCTTGATGAAAGTTTGAATAATTTGAACAACATTTCTACTTATGTATTATTTTATGGGTTATTAACTATTTCTTAGTTACGCAATCTTTGAATTTTGTATATCTGAGTTCCATCTAGCCTTCAAGTAGAATAAGTCATAGAGTTAGCAAGCCAATTAGACTTTGGGACTCAAAATAATACCAGTTGGAGTTGACCAGTATGGACAAATCATCGGGCATAATTTGGCCAAACTCTTTACTCAACTAGGCATAATGGTCAAAGATGGGAATAAGTTGCTCTTGATTTACACCATTTGGCTAGCAATGCGAGAGACAAACAAATAAAAGACATGGGAAGACATCAAGGAATTAATGTAAATTTGATATTATATTTGTAATTTGTATATTGGCATATTTGTAACTAGATATTCTCATGAAAAATCAATCTTTGACTGTACATGCAAACATAAATTTGGAGAAGGACTACGAAAAGATAGTCATGCAGTTATTGGGATAATGTTGGAGAGATTGGAAGGCAAACATGAAGAAGACACATTTTACATCGTTCAAGAACCAACTAGATAAGCTCATTATTTGCCCAGATAGCAAGATTGATGTAAAGCAGTGACCTTTTCTAGTGGGATATTGGCTAAGCTCATGTATCCAAGTATGCTTTTCCATAGTTGTTGATATATATGATAACATTCATAGTCATTAAATTAATATTCTCATAATTATTATCTTTTCAAGACAAAGTAAAAAAAAAAAGAAGAAGAGTCTAAAAAAATACAATATGGGTCACTCCCTGGGGTGTAGGGGGCACACCTAACCTGAGAATGAACGTATTTATCTTAATAGCTAATTATAGAATTACTATCAATTGCATCATATCCTTATGTAATATAACTACTTATGCAACTAGAGGAGCAAAGCAGGGTTGAGCTTTCAAAACTCAATATATTCTTGGCCTTCTATACTAAGAGAGATGAATAACTAGTTGACCAGACATCTGCAGCAGCAATAGTGAGTATTTTTTCTAACTTGCTTTAAAATTATATTAAGGGACATGTTCTTATGTTGTTCACTATCTTTTTATAGACTCAAATTAAATAACTATGGCAAGTTGTTTCAGAGGATTCTATGTTAGACATCATTGCCTAGAATGAAATCTACACTCAACTTTTTGGGCATGAGAAGTATGACCGACTATGGACTTTCGATATAGAACTAATGCCCACCTAAGTCTCTAGGAGTACCTCCAGAGGTTCACATTGTGGAATTCGTTATAGTGAAGCCCAAGTAGAGACAATAATATGAGCTCAGATTGCTCTTCTTCAAGATACGATAGCCCTGCTCTAGAGTTTTTTCAGTCTTTATAATCCTAATTTTGGAGTGTAGTTTATATGATATATATTCTTTGTATTTTATGTCACTTTCTCATTTTTATATATATTATTAATTTGTATGACTATACAAAATTATAGAATTAACAAGGTCCTAGAGAGTACAAACCAAAATGGAACTGAGGGATCCGGTACACCAATGAGGTTGGGAGGTACTCTATCTGCTTCTTCAGCATGCACCTCAGGTATTTCATGAATGTTGTTCTATCTCATGGTTTGTCAATACTATTTACATATATTTTTATTTTGTTTTGCAAGGAGATCAGAGCCGCATAGGAATTTTAGGATATGTGTGATGATGGGTGAGCCTTCGGAAAGACATGAACAAGAGTGATGCATATTTTAGAAGCAGTGAGACTTTATTATATTTTTCTTCATTGGTACTTTGAAACTTTTTCATATACTATGTTGGTTACTGATGTAAAACAACTATATTCTTTTTACAGTAAAATTAGAGATTCAGTTCCAGTTGAATTCCAACTCCAATTAGGATCCATCAAGATTCGTACAGTTATAGTCTAAAGGTCATATCTCCTAAGATATTGATCCAAATCTATCAAATAACTATCCGTTGGAAATCTAAGATCGATTTCTACAAATCTCTTATTTAGTATTTTGGATAATTCAAACTTTATATTGGTCAAAATTAGAATTTATTTATCAATCCGAGTCAATAATAGTCCTACCCCAATAAGGAATAGGATTTATATATCTTTATTTAAGATATGTTAAGTAAAATTTTTAGTGGAGTCTAAGTCTTATTTTTAGAGGGTTATATATACAGTCCAAGGTTATTTAAAAAAAAAACTTTTCTATCAATAATATTCTCTTATTTTGAGTTTGTTCTCTTTTCATCTTCCTTATAAATTCAAGGATCTATCATTGTGAAAAGACCATGATCTTCTCCTTACTTCTCGTGCCCACCCTCGCTGCATCAAGAAGAAGACGGTGATCTATTTCCTACCTCTCGTGCCTCCTCTCCAACTGCATCAAATGGATTTATCGTGATGAAAAGACGGTGATTTTCTTTCTACCTCTCGTGCCACCCCCTCTCACTGCATCAGTTACAAAATTAATCAACGGTATGTTATGTTGTGTTATAAATTTTATAAAAAGTCTTGGGTATTTGTAAATACAAGGTATAATGCATTTGCATTATGTATCTATTGTAAATATAGGTAAAAGATTTTTTAATATTTTTCAATAAAATGCTTGGAATATTCACTATTAATTCTTGGCATTTTTCAATAAAAATACTATCAATTTTTTGCATTTAACATTGAAAACATTAGGAATCCCTAGATATTTCTAAGGCAGATGTTAGAAAATTTCCAACATTTTCATTTGAAAATGCCAAAAATTTCGTGATATTTTTCATGGAAAACACTAGGGAGTTCCTAACGTTTGACCCAAAAATATTTTCCACATTTCAAAATAAAACACCGGGAAACTATTTTCTATATTTTTAGTAGAAACGTCAGAAATTTCTAGTATTTTATACAATAAATACTGAAATTTTTTTTTATATTTTTGACACTTTTAAACCGTTTTAAAAAACACCAAAAAAATATTACTAAAAATATTTATGATATTCATTTAGCTAGTTTTAAAAAATATTTTAAAAAAACTGTTAAAAATATTTTTTTAGTATTTTTTTTAGTACTTTGTAAATATAAAAATACTAAAAATATTGAAGTGAGAGTAGGAGTAATGCTTGCCAGCGGCAAATGGGGCAAATGGATAGGTGGGACGCAGACAGTGGCAGACAAACTATGGTTTTTCGGAAATTTAGAAACGCTCAAAGCCGTCCAGCCTTCCACAAACTGTTTCGATTTTTACTGAGATTTAAATTATTGCAACAAGTTCATCCATGACTCAACCTGGACTTGCTGAGCTTCCCATCCGCCATGCCTGCAGCTCAGCTCCCTGACGACTGTATGTTGGATATCTTTTCACAGCTCCTGGCGAAGCAGATCTCAAGTTGCAGTCCATCAACAAAAGCTTCCGCGCCTTCCTCTCCAACTTCCACACTTCGTCAAGCAATAGTTCCGAAATGTCAAGGCAGATTCTAGCCATAGACTGACTGAACAGCTCCTTTGATATGCTCTTCCTCGATAACTCCTCCAGCGTGCTGCACGATGCTCTCGAGTTCTCGTGCCAAAATAGCCAGCACATCCTGGCCTCTGCGAGAGGCGTCTTTTGCTTTCCAGCCAATGGCAGAGTCCAATCAGTTGTATGTCCTTAGCCCAACGCCCGGAGCCTGCAACATCTTCCTCCCTTGGTGAGTTGATCTAGACCATGGGACGAAGATCAATGTGAGCATATGCCTCGGCGGTGATGTGCACTACCAGTTCGTTTTGGCGGTAGCGTACACGGACGAATTCGTTGCATAAGCTGGATGGACCAAGCTTTGCACTACGGCGCTACACATCCAGAAAAAAGTCATGGAGTTTCTCGCCAGGATCGATGCTAGTTGTCGGGTGCGTTAGACCTCGAAGATCCTGTCAATGTGGGCGGATGGATATACTCCAATTTGCTACGACGTGGATTCGTATATTCTTGGTTTTTGTTACGGAGAAGTTTACTGCACGCAAGCATAGGGCCTATGAGGTAACAGTGTCCTCTTCGGCCGACGATTCCGCGTGCTCTGATCCATTGCTTAAAAGCCATCGCACAAGTTCTCCGTGTGAATGCTAAAATCTTCGGAGCAACTTTCGTGGGTGATAATCAATAATGAGGTACATTTGGCTATCTTGAGGAATTGCGGAAAGAGCTGTGAAAAGACAGATCTACAATTACAGTTCGAGAGAAAGAAGCTGAATAAGTTGATCAGAGAACATCAACAGGGTACAATTCCAATGCCCAGGTCCCCTGCCGACAGCTTTTGTTTCTGGGGGCTATCCTAGCTATTCGAGCTCCAGAATTCGGCTACTATAATTCATTTATTTTAACTCCTTTTAGGTTTGCAATGTCCTTAAAACACATTTAGCTGAATTTATAACCATATAACCATCACGGGATGATCATGCTCCTAATCTCATCCAAACGGGCCCTTACCGTTACTTTCATGCGAGTATATTTGTCTATCAAGCATTTTGTTTATCATTCTGCACACTAAACAGCTACAATCGGAGGAGTAAAAGAATTACATCTGGGGAAGTTACAACCATGTCTAATATGGTGGTCACTGCAGCCAAGTTCATCTGTAACCTAAACCTTTGCTAATGTACAAAAGAATCATACAAAGCATAATTGGCCATAACAGACATCCTAAGCAACCAGATTTCTCCCCCGCCAGATGTCAATCCTTGCAACCTCCATTGTACGTCAAATATTCTTGTCAGATCAGGTGTCGGTGCCACAGCTCTGCAGCCCGAGTTCCATGCTGATGAGCCGAAGAAGCACCTGGACGAGATCCCTTACTCTAGCCTCCCTGCCAACAAATATTCACCAAAAGTTAAGCCTCATTTGTCATTGAAAACTCTAGAGCAAGACATCAGGCCACAATTTTTTGGGTCACACAACTCACTTTTCTTAGGTTGAACTGCATCTCATTGTTTTACTTTGTGTTCGGACAGAAGAATGGAGGACAAGCCACCATTCTTGATGCAAAAAATGTTTGAAACAACAATAGGAGATTCATGTAGATGTTCATAAAGACAGGTAGAATTAAAAGTCACATTAATGCTTGCAAAGATCAAATACATTAATTATTCTCGGTTATATCAAGTATTATATAAATAAGTGAACAATTTTTTGGAGACCATCCCAGGTAGTGTTTGGAACTAATGAATTTCAACCAACCCATGTAAAAATTACAAAAAACAACTAGTTTTAGGTAAAAACCAACTTTCTGTCATATATAATAATGCCAAGAGAAGAAATAGCAGTACTGTGAGAATGAAATTGGACACTAAAAAATGGTGAAATAACAGAAGAGGTTGTAATAAATGAACCTTGAAACGACCAGTTCACAGAATGATGGAAACATAACCAATAGATGAGCACGCATGCCAGAACTCTCATTGCTAATGAGACTTTCTTTTAATGATGGCTTTAACTGCAGAGTGGAAGCTGTGTCTGGGTGAATAACCAACCGAGCAAGCTCCTGAAGGACTAAAACTGTTTCTTCAATTCTTACTGCTGGCAATTGCATCTCACCTAAAAGATTCACCAAATAGCACATGATGGTAAAAAGGGAGGGGAAGGTTTTCAGAATGTGCATACCAAGTGTCAAGTGGATATAAATGAATGTGTTCTATCTAATAACACCAAAATGGATAATTTACCAGATGGATTACCCAGATCATTTTCATCAGCTAGAAACTGCTCAAGTATGGATTTACATCTTCTGATCAGCACAGAAATAGAGACTTTGCTGACCTCAAATCTTTTTGGGTGCCAATCATCTTCATGAGTGAAGCTGAAAAGTAGAGAAATTAGTTAACTCCTACTAAAAAGAAGGTAATTGGCACGGATACTTCAAGGAATTAAAGCATATTCATCAGTCTCTCTTAGTTTGAGATGAAGGGGGAAATATCATACCTTAAAATCCAGTGGTAAAACTATAAAACTAACCCTTTCTGGCACCAATTTCACAATCACAAAATGCAGGACATAAAAGTGCTGAAGAGCCTCCATTGGTGACTTATGCAACAACAATGAAAACCATTATCATGAAAAAGGACAAATATATTCTAGAGGGTATATTCGCAATTGTTATGTCAACTACATTAAAACTGAGTTTATATGGTCTTAGTTTATGGAAAGTGCATTAGTGACAGAAAAGAAATTCTTATAAAAGGGTCAGGAAGCTAGTAACATTTATATCAACCTGGCAGGACACTACCCTTCCGGACCAAGACCAACTGTATCAGAACCTAGGAGAAATCATCTCCCATACCAAACAGATATTTTTTTCATCAAGTGTTGATATACCATTTTCTTTTAGGAAAGATCATCTGAGAATGTTTGGAAAACATATGGAGGTGGATTTGCCAAAGTCATTTTCAATTCCCATCTACCAAAATAATAGCAAAAGAAATTACTTGTTACACTGCCTACTGTAAACTTAGAATTCACTTAAATGCAGATTGTCCTGGAATAGTTTATAAAAGATAAATAAGTCTGCAGGCCCATTTGCTGATTATAAAGGTCAACAAACCCCTATTTTCTCTGTTATTTGGAACCATATATGGGCTAGAACTTTCATCTCATCTGACCTGGGAACTTTGCCGGTTAATAGACACTAAGCTGCAGATAGACTGAGTTGGATTGGTCCATGAAATCACAAAATTAAACCCTAGCACATGCCATATAAAAAATCATGATGGATTGTTATAGCTAAGCTCATCAACCAATCAAATCTCACACAGAATACTAAAAGCAACAAAACAAACATACAGCTCAAGAAGAACAAATCATTTCCACCTCATCATTTAGAAAGACAATTATTTTAAGTGCATCCAGGCAGCAAAAATCCATTTTGGGATACGTAAGATGAATTAAATGTAAGAAGTTGTAACTGAAAGTTCCCAAAAAGACTTGCAAAACTCTGCTTGAAGAAAAGCAAAAGAGGAGAATAGGAAGACGAGTAGGCTTCTTCCCTTAGCATTTGGTTGAGGTTCAAAGCCAATGAAAGTATAAATTTTGACAAGACTCTTCCATTGAATATAGCCTTAATTTGGCAGTCTAAAATGATAAAGGAAACAAAGATTGTGTTCTCAGAACAGTGTTTCATATGGAGATTCCTTTACCTGGACAAGGAAAACATTAACTGCAAACAACTCATGGAGAATTTGCTACAACTGGGAGGAATGAGCCCCACACTTGCAATAGGCAAACAGCCTGTTCGAGATGCACAACGATCTAGTGTTATCACAAGCCGTTCCAAAATCTGCATGCCATTTCTTCGGAATGGTTAACTTTAAATACCAGAACTATCATAGAAGAAACATAAAACAGCATGTGGTCTGGTGAGTCACTTACATCATTTGGAGCATCCATCTCTCCTTTAAGAACCTTGTCACCTAGAATATTAAGAAAATTTGTCTCAATGAATTCATCAGTTTTGAGTGCTTCAGCTGTTGGAGAATCAGAAGGAAGAGCACGCCCACAGGAGCCAACGAGGAACATTTCATATACATCTGCAACTTCTTTCCAAAACCTTGCTCTGGAAAGTTTGTACACTGTTCGGTCAGTGTTCAGGTCTGTATGGACTCCATTCATATCATCAAGAAGAAGGCTATTGAAACCCTCAACAGCTAGTCTCCACAAAATGCCCTTAGGGTAGTCTCTCCTTGTGCTCATGCACCTGAAGAAGTAAAACAGTAATCAGCCAAAACAAAATGAATTTTAAAATTTTAAGAGTGATAACAAACTATAGTTTGATCAGAATTCTGATATGCAACTAAAATCTTAACAAAGAAGGTCAAAGCCTTCTACAGAATCAACTGAAATAAATTCCAAACTAGAACTGATTACATACAATAAACGATTAAATGAGCTATTCAAGATCCAAGCATATGATTTGAATTCAACCAGAGAAGCTAATCATGCAAGGTAAATAACAAGTTCAGACTAAAAGAAATATTATCTTTGGCATGAAAACCAACTCATAATCATGACACTCGGACCAGTTAACTAGGAAATCGGAGGGAAACTGTATAGAATAAGTTAAAAATGGAAAGATGTTCCTAAGCAAAAACAGAAATTGAAGAGAAATCATGGACTTCATATATTAGGAACCATAAAGAAGGGAATGAGAAAATAATTAAGAATACATTGGAATAATGGCCCCAAGCATCAGTAGTATGCATAGCTAATGTATAATATTATTCCTGGTCTGAGAATTTTCCTAGGGAGCTTGTAGGTTTGTAACAGACTTCTTCTAGCTTAATGTGATTCCATGGCCACCAAAAAAAGGGAACATGTACGAGTTTTTCATGGCAACAGTTAATTATTGCGGAAATGATGAGAACATGCTCTTCCAACAACGAAATCAAGACATATTCCTCCAATAAAACCACAACGGAGGTCACAGTTTACCTTCCCAAACCCTGAATTATTTCGGGCATTACATTGCATTTTTCAACTGGCGTGGCTTCCAGGGAAAGCTCAACAATAATAGGTATAAGCTTTTCCCCAAACAAGTGACTTGAGATGCAAGTTGGTGTATCACTACTGAGAGAACCTGAATCAGAAAGTAGAGAAGGTTCCTTTAGTTTTTTCATGAAACTAAACGGGAATCACAAGGTGTAATTCTTGAAGTCCACTAACCTCCTATAACTGATTTGGAACTCTGAGTTTCATGTAGTTCTGATATAGAAACACCAGCACCTTGGGACTGTGTTGCCATGCCAGCACCACCGTTAATCTCGCCAGCAACTTCCACATCATTCTTCTTTTCTTGTGAAGAAGTTTGACATCCCAGAAGATAATTCACAAGTTCACGCAGAAAGAATGACCACAGCGATTGTAGGTGCTCAGCAGGACGTAGCAGAGGTAGAATTTCCAATACAGAGCGCTGCACTAGTGGAACATTCCCCTACAAAAATAGGCATGTGTAACATTAATGAAGCTAAAACGAATCGTTTATTTGCTTGTGCCACAGCAAGAAAGAATAATCAAGAAATGACAGAACAATTTATTATCAAAAAATGGACACATGAAATACAACCAGGTCCTTGCAGCCTTACATATTCACCTTCAGAATCGCCAGCTGCATTAGCATCTCTAATTGCCAGTTGCAGAATTGCAAGAAGTCTTACATACATGTCACAGTCAAACATCATTTGTGCTTGAACATACAGATCACCTGATAGTTAGAAACTGATTATACATCTGATATACAAGGGAAAAATAATAATTAACAAATAAGCAAGCATGTCAAATTTGATACCTAGGGCATGTAAAGTCTCCTGCTTCACCTTGTTTGCAGCATTTGTCCAATAATTAGAGGACTTTTGGACAACAAGCTCATATACGTCAAGCATAGAAGTGAGATAAGATATTGGCAGATTCCCCTAAAAGAAACAAAGGCGCAATTGACAAAGGATTAGCTCAGAAGATCATGATTCTCATTAGAACAGAGAACAAAAATAATAGTCTAAGGAAACAACCGAAAAGCATTCTAAGAAAGCATACATCATAAATACCTGATAATTTATTGAATGAAAAAAGGACAGAGTTGAATAAGGATATAGGAAATAAGAACATAGAAAGACACCTTTGGGCAGTGGGAACTAACAGTTGTTTGTAAACAACAAATACCAGCAAGAGCAACTTCTTTACTACCATTCAAAATACTTTCTTTGATAAAGTTAAGCAAGAACTCCCATCCTGTAGAAAATAAAGAATGATAGCGCAAAAGCCTCAGTTGTCAACTGTTAGAAAATCAGAAATCAAATAAAGGATCTACCTTGAGGAAATATCTTCAAACTCTGAAGGAAAGGGAAAAATGAGCGTAGCAGCCTTGTGATTCCCCCTAGTACCAAAACAAGTGTTTCATCCCATTGTTTCTGTGCTGTATTACGGCTGCAAATCACCCGACCAGTTTTGCAAAATAATTTCCGCAAGCCATTAGTAATTCAGTAAAAAATAGAATTTGGATAAAGTACAACCATGATTTCAAACACTTCACATACCTATGATGTATAAGCATATGCACAGCTTTTCCTCCTCTAGTACCAAGCTCTTTGCCTTGCCATTCATCTCTGGATGATGTCGCTGCCTGCAGTGTGGAAGATACCCCAATAGAAAAAAGAAACAATAAAAGCCACACCCTAGTCTAGTATCTGCCTAAATTTACCAAATGAGTGACACGGTCTAGAATAGGGAAAACATAACCCCAAAGACAATCCTCCCACATGGTTCTGGAGAGTTTCTGTCCATGGCTACCAAGGATCTGGAAAAGGGTCTGAATGGCTGAGTTCCGAACCTGAAAAAGTATGAAAAGTAAAATAGTTAACAACAATATGGTTGTGTGTCACATCAAGTATTGAACCTAGTAAAAAAAAGTTCAGATGTTACTAGAGACCCCTTCATCCTATCCCTTAAGATTTCAAAAGAGGAAGTTTCACAGATTCTTCCAAAGAGCAGGAAGAAAAATGAAGCCTCGTTCTTCTCCATATTCAGAAATTAGAAACATCTGCTAGATTCTTATAGACCAGCGATAAAGCAAATGCACAATTGAATAAGTTAGCCTGTATGCCATGATATATTAAAGCCGTAGTGCTACAAATATTATTTTTTTTTATAAAATTGGACTGGATCTTATGTACCACATTCCAAACCATATCCTCAATGAACTCCAGTCCTCGTTGAATTCAAACACATTTTTATCTACGTTGTCCTATTCAACTGTCAACAACAAGTGAATGAATCAACGCATTTTTATAGCATACATACACTGCACAAGGATTTACTTTCTTTAGGACAACCATAGCAATAATACATTTATGAGCCTGATCCTTGATTAAAATCACATAATATTGCAAATATTATTTTTTATAATAATTGGACTAAATTTTATATACCAAATTACAACCAAACTTAATGGGTCTCGAGTCTTTCCTGAATTCCAACAGCTACCTTTCTGTCCTCTTCTAGTGTCAATAACAAGTTAAAAGGCCAACTCATTTTATATCAACCTGGCCGGACACCTGCCCTTCCTGACCAAGACCAACTGTATCAAAACCTAGGAGAAATCATCTCCCATACCAAACAGATACTTTTTTTCATCAAGTTCTGAGATACCATTTTCTTTTAGGAAAGATCATCTGAGAATGTTGACCAGTCAGTTTGGAAAACATATGGAGGTGGATTTGTCAAAGTCATTTCCAATTCCCATCTACCAAAATAATAGCAAAAGAAATTATATTTTGTACTGCCTACTGTAAGCTTAGCATCTAAATGCAGATTGTATTGGAACAGTTTGTAAAAGAGAAATAAGCCTGCAGGCCCATTTGCTGATTATAAAACTTAACAAACCCCTATTTTCTGTGTCCTATGGAAATATGCTAGTGAATAACTTATCGAAAGCCCTAACTATTATTTATTTGATGAGTTAAAAGATCATAAAAAAATGACTTTTGGTGCTAGAGAAATTGCTCAAAAGACTACCAAGGAAAATTCGAGTGAATCAATTGATTTTGAAAACTGCAAGACATAGTTTTCCACTGATGTAGTTGTTGATTGTGCTACTTAAAATTATCCTTTGGATTCATCAAAAACCAACTTTCTTGAATAAGTGGAGGTAATTACTAAATTTTAACTCTACAAGATTTAAAATACTAACATATTTAAATTATCTTATTAATTATCGGCAAATTTGTAAAGGATATTTTAGTTCAAAAACAACCAATAATAAGCGGGTGCATATGGTAATTTTATTTCAAATAAAATCAATAGTAATCTTGGTGAAATTTGAGTAGTTGTGCTAAAGAAAAGTAGAATATCGAAGTGCTAAAAATGTTACCCTAAAAAACCCATCGATCTAATTATCAAGTTATATGTTGAAAAGTATTTGAGGAAAATATTACTGTAACAACAAAAATTTTAAGTTTTTTACAAGTGAAAGGAATATAATATAGGACAACTACATAATTTTTACAACAATTAGAATTTATTAGGATTGGTACAGTTGCAATCCAAAGAACAAATCTTTTAAAATATTTATCCAAATCAAACAAATAACCATTCATTGGAATACTAAAATCAATTCCTATAATTTTTATATTTAATACTTTTGCTAATTTTATTACTAAATAAATTAAAATTAGAATTCATTTTTTAATTCGAGTTATAACAATCCTTACCCAATAAGTAACAATCCTCCAACATGAACTCATTACTAACAATGCACCTCTACTATGGAGTTCAATTGCATCCAAATTATTACAAGATATAATAGGAGTCAAGATATATTGAACAAAGTTAAAAATAACTACTAAGCTAAACATATTAGCAGGGCTATGCCATGTGCTAATACATTGTCTCAAAAATAAAGGGCATAATTAAGTATTGGCTTGGGAGTATATGCGTCAAAGAGTAATGGTGAATTAAAATTGGGCCTCAAGACAAATCGAAAGGCGAGTCTAGTCGAAACAAAGCCACCAATCTAACCATCACTCCCAAGTCCGACAAGACTCTAAAGAGCTAAGTCTCATAACCCGATGCCTCCCCATCCTAGCTATTAGAAGACAAGTTTTATAACTTGGCTACAAAAAGACAAGCTGCATAACTCGGTCATCAGAAGACGGGTTCTACAGCATGGCAAGCGATCACAAAGGAATGAGTTTCATACTTCAGCCACCCAAGAATAAGTTTACAGCTCGACTATCAAAAGACGAGCTCCATAACTCAACTACCCGGAAACAAGCTACACAATTTGGTCAATATTTACGGCTCGTCTCTCAAAAATTGAGCTCCATATCTCTACTAAAAGAAGCCAATAATCCAATTATAACAAACTGTCCAAATACTCTACACCCTCCTTCTGTCCACATAAAGATGGTCTTGGTGGCGTCTTAGGGAACAAATGCCTGCCTCATCAGCTCCTTGCTCCGCCTAAAGCACCTACTATGCCTACACCATTTTCTACATCTACACCCCCTACTACGACTTTAACCAAACTCACCGAATTGCGGTACGGAACATCAAACAAGACGCTCAAAATACTCTCGAATTTGCACCTATCATGGTTAAGTTGCACAAAGGGAGCTTGATCAAGTCACCCAAAACACCTATCATGATTAGAAGATTCGCCCTTAATTAAGATACGATTACAACCTCTCACATTTGATCTCCTTGAAAACCAGAATATAAAATCAACTCTTAAAAACCTAAGGCACAAGGTTTGATTACAAAATTTGCTCTTAATTGGAGTATAAGTACAAGTTCTCGTACTTGACTTACAAAATCTTTCTAGCCAGAATAACCCAACAAACTATGCACTGCAAAGAAAACTATACCTTTAACCTCTTTTGTTAATTACATTCAAATTAGAGCAATGAATTGCCAAGAATTGAAAACTTTTTTTAGAAGTCACTAAAAGGATTAAAAATCCGATTACAAAATATGCTCGACTAGAAAACTATTACAAGCTCTCGTACTTAAACTCTAACGGCTTTAGAGGCAAAATGACCCAATGAGTCATGCCCTATAAGAGAAGGCTCCGTACTTAAACCCCAAAACTCAATTACAAGTTCAATACTTGACTAACAAAAACACGCGGGTGTCATTACTAGCAAACCTCATAAAAGAAAACAAACTAATGACCAAAAATAAAGGCCGAAAATACTTGTTCTATGTTTGGCGGAACAACATGAGTTTCGAACTTGATAAGCAAGATTACTCTCTCACAGTATAGCCAAGACATGAACATCACTCCAAGATAAAGACTCTAAATCTAATGGCTCAATAATCCATCCAAATGAAAGGAGGTATGATTGAAAGTTGCTCATTTCAATTGCATTTCAAGATGAAATTATTGTAATATAAAAAACGAGGGCCTTGATCAAACACAATCCGGCAAGGGAGATTACCTCCATCAGTGCTAGCCGAAGCGCATGCATCTAACCAAGATGAAGCCCTCTAATCAAACAGACTAATAAGTCATCCCAAAATGAAGGAGGGACATAAAATTCACCCAGCTAACAAGTCCTTTATCGACTCAAATGCCCTCGGTGGGTAGGAACGAACTCTTCGGCCACGAGCAAAGGATACAATGACACGAGTGTAGACACACATCCATCTCCTATCCCCTAAGCGACAAAGGATCAAGCAGCACAATTGTAGACACATATCCATCTCCCAACCCCTAAACAACCAAGCAACACAATGGGTATATTGAGCCTACAAGCTCGATAGCCCAAGCTCCAACAACTATCCTGGGGAATGATATGTGGAAGACCTAAGAGATGTCAAGCCACAACGAATTGTCCAAAAGTAGTATGAAACTACATAGAACAAAAAGAGCACTTATGAGTAGGGCGCTCACGACCACCCCCCAATACTTAACACAGATGTGGTTCCTCAACCTTATAATAAAACCCGTGTGAAGAACAAAGCCACACACTAGTTCACCTTTTAGGTCAAGAGGCACTACAAGTGTCACATTCATCCCCAACATCAAGCCCCAAAGGAAAGTGGTTTCTTGGGATACCTTGAGCAGGGCAAAGAAGCTCTAGAACCAACTTTGAAAGAAACCAAGCTGGAACAACCAGCGGAGATAAATCCATTCCACAAAAAATGCATACAATAAGAGGAGACAGGTTTTCAAAATAAGACAAAATAGCCCCTCGAGGTTGTGAAGGGCCACTCCCATCAGCTCAGTCCGCATCAATCAAGGGAGCGAAAGCGAAGGCAGGGGTCACACTAGCAAGGGGAAATGGACTTGTGAGGATCCCCATCATTTCTGCACTCTCAAGGTAAGACTATAGCCGCCACCTAACCCAATCCTCATTCACCTCAAGGAAGAGGTTGTGCGTGTTGAGAGTCGAATCATGCATCCAACCTATGGCATTGGCTTTATAGTAGGCATCCCCTCCAGAAATGAGGTCAATCTTGCCTCAACAAGCACCCAACAATGGAATCACTAGGTAGGAAGGTAGATTGTAATGCCTACCTTTTCATAGAACTCAACGCGAAGGGCAACTTCCTACAAAGAAGAAATGTCTTCCCCCGGCTCCAATGACCCATTGACGAAGAGATTCCTCCCACGAGAGGAAAGAAAGTCTTCAGTCCCTACACTCAAAACCCTATAAACACATACCAAACAGGAAAATCTGACCACACTGGTCAACTTACCAGGTAACATTGAGAAGGAAGACATGGCGACAACAAAGTGCAAGAGAAGAAGCAAGACCACCTAGATCCGACAGAAGATGCTTTGTTCTCACTTCTCAGTCACAAATAGGAAATTTCAATGGCAAAACCCGCCCGATAGAGAAAAGTCGCGTCTGAAGAAGACAAACAAACGAAAGCGGCGTTTAGAGAGACACTCTCAAATCTCAAATGCTATGAAGACCAACCAGAACATTAAACAAGACGTTATCAAAGTTTAGATGCTTCTAGTTTCCCCAAGCAATGGACACTAAGAAAAAAAGTAGCCACCAAGAGCAATTCTCAAAACAAGCCCTTGCGTTCAATCAGCTAAAAATCAAACAAAGGGCTTGAGGGAGCATAATGTGTCAAATAGTAGTGGTGAAACCAAATCCGAATTTTAGGATAAACCAGAAGGTGAGTCAAGTCGAAATCAAAACCGTCAACCTAACCATCGTTTCCAAGTCCGACAAGACTCTAAAGGATTAAGTCCATTCAGTCCCTATAAGGAGGTGACCTTGGCGGCGCCCTAGGAAATAAACGCCTACCTCACCAACTCCCTGTGCCACCTAAGCCACTTGTTGCACCTGCACCCCCCACTACGATTTGACCAAACTCGCCAAATCGCAGTATAGAACATTGAACAAGACACCCAAAATACCTTCGGTTAACTCGCACCAATCATGATTGAGTTACTCGAACGGAGACTGATCAAGTCACCCAAAACACCCAATATAATAAGATTCAAGACATTCAAGTACAGAGTCATAATTTCCTTTCTTCTTTTTCTGAAAGTTCAATTTTTACATATCATTACACAATAAATCCTAACCTCCCAAGGGCGAAAGGGATCAAAGAAAGACAATCTACTGACTTGAACGTTAGAACGTTATCTCCAAGTCATAACCAAACAAACAGTGTTTTTCTTTCTGTGAAGGTTGAAATAGGCTAGAAAAGATCAGAAAGAACTTGTAGACTCCAACCTGAAACCGAACGAACGCAAAATTTTTCAAGCATATTTTTGTGCTAGTACAAAATTAGGCAGCCTAAAGATAAGCTAAGCTCAATCCAAATGGACCCTAATCCAATCATCTGTTTTTGGTAAATTTTGAGATCAACTTATCCTAGTTTACACGAATGGAACCTACAACAAACTTAGATGGGAAATGTACGCCCCCACAAACAACAAAATGTACCCATATCACATGGAGATTGTTATTTAGAGAATATATGGAGATTATTAGTAGATACATACCTCAGGTCTTTCATCGGCGCCAAGCTTCTGAAGTATAGGAAAAACTGAAAAGAGCATCTTGACATGATCAATCAAATCTAATGATGAAACTACATCGTGGAAGCCATCAGCGGTCTGGATAGATTCATCTTCAACAACTTCGTTGTAGTTACTCTCCCCTGGTCCATGTCTGACATAGGTAATAACTTCTGCAAAGATGAGAAAAAGGTAAGTATGGTTCCAATAACCTAGGTTAGCACTATACTGATAAAAATTAGGCCATTCACAAAAGCAGCACAATACTTTACCAGACTCTGTTTCCTTTGAAAAATTCTTGATAGAATTATTAGCTAATCCCTTTGCAATAAAATCAGTTGCAGTCCAAATGAGGCCTATTGCAGTCAGACTTATATTTAAGTCAGTTTTCTGAGCACCATAGGACCCAGTGACTTCTATACATCTGCAGAAATAGTTTTTGTCAACAGACAAAAAAACTACATCATAAAGTGGCAGTTAGTGAAAAAACAAAAAGATCCATAAACAAACAACAATTTTATGCCAGGGTTCCTACTAGTGCTAAGTTACAAAAAACCATTTAAAACTTCAAAAGGGTCAAAGTAGCATACATCAAACAAGAAGCAATTTAAGCATATGAGAATACTAGGAATATAAAGAGCTACACCAACCAGCCTTTCAAAGATCAAAGAACTTCTACTACGTAAGAGTGTTTCCTGATGATAATCTAACTCAAACAAGAGCATATCAGTACAGAAAAGTATCACTGAGTACGAAATACAATTAGAGAAAAAAAAACTAATCAAAGCCAAATATGGCTCCTTACACATCAAGGAACTGTGCAGGAATGGTCAACAATCCATCATTCATTATCACACGAATACTCTGTAAACAGAAAAAACAAAAAAGAAAGGAGAGACATGTAAGTTAGCAGCTGCAGAGAGGTAGATAATCTACACAATTGAGTTCAGTTTTTACTAGAATATCTTTTGTAAACCAAGAGCCAGCAAAGACATACTATGTTCTCTGTTAGCTCAAGGAAAATCAAGTGGTTTTCTCCAGAAAGATTTTTTAGACAACATATAGTGAAACTAGTTCTGGAATAAAAAATTCAAAAGTGGCTTAGAGAAAAGCAATAACATACATACAGATGTTGGCCAATGCTTTGAAACATGTTCAGATTTCTTAGTATAGATTCCCTAATGAGCGCACTGATTCTACAAATTCCTAAGCTGCTTGCTTTAGCCTTTAACTAGTGGGAAACCAAGGGGTTCTGGAAAAAGTCTTGATGCAATGAAAAACATTAAAAATCCAGCTTTAAAACCTGTTGGGAAGTGTTCAAATTTTCATTTATAAAAATATTTTTGTGGTAAATTTCCCCAGCTGGTTTGCAATTTGATGTTTACCTATAAAGAATTTTAGCTGGCCAAATTTATAAAAAAGTTAGAATTAATGCTATCTTTTCTTTAAAAGTTTGATATCAACCAGATTGAGACAGTTTGTTCAATGGTTTAAATTAAACTAGTATAAAACCACGTGTGATGCATGTGAATTTCAAATTTCCACAAATAATTCTTCACCGTTGAGGTTTGAATCAAAGTACTTTCATTAGATTCTATCATAAATTTAGACATATTCTTGTTTCATATAAATCCGTACATCTTTTTTCGATTAATCAAGAGTATTAAAATTTTGAAAATATAAAGGTGTCATGTGCTTTGCACATGATCCAGTAACCACCTAATCAATAGAAACTACTCCTTTTATCTATTTTTTTGATATTTTTCTCCAAATCTTTAGGGATGTAGTGCATTCCCTCTCCTCTCCGCTTAGTAGTATAGTATAAATTATAAAATTCTATTCCAAATTTAGAAAAAATGACACATGGAACCCACTGGAAGTGCCAAAACCTGGACTGACAAATAGTAAATATAATCTTGTGGACAATGTATTCAGTTCGTAATGGTGAAAGAACTCCCAGAACCCAAGAAATTTAACAAATATGAACCAGTATGTAGTTAGTATTACTTGTTCACCTGAAAACCAAGGGAAATAAGATCCTTCTCCGCTGCTGCAGCAACATATCTGGAATGCCAAAGGAAGAAAAGAACGAGTGATGATTTAAGTTTTTGAGAAACTTCTTTTGGGTTAAGGTTAGGCAAAAACCCTGACCAACAGCCCATATTTCAATCCCACCACTGCAGAGACCAGAACCCCAAACCTCTCTTTTAGAGAGTAGTGTCTCTGCCACTGCACTAACAGTGGTTTCACAGTGATGATATAAGTTATGAAAGATATACACAAAAAAGGGTGATATAGTTCAAAATTACCTTAACAAATCAAGAATGTCGGGCCAGCTATAGTATAGTTTCTCTCCATGCCTCTTTAAGTAAATATAAGAATGAAATTAGTGAGGGAAATACGAGCAGGAAAAATATTTTAGAGAATATGAGTAGTCAGACAGATATACCTCTAAGACATGCAACAAAATCTTAAGAGAACCTGAACGAGCATCCGTGTTTTGATTAGACCTGTAAAGGACAATCAGTGGAGATAAAACTGCACGTTCAAAAGAGAGTGACTTCACATCATTTCCTTTCACCTGAAAAACAACTGAAAATCAATTGTATTTTTCAACATAATAGCAAATTCCATTTTAAGTACAGCAATTCTTACATTGAGATCAGCAAACTGTTTCCCAGAAGACTTGATGACTTGAAATTCATCAGAACCTAGCAGTGCACAAATTGACTTGTCTAATGCATCAAGTGCCAGATTTCTCAAATGCAGGCTGGGACTATCAGCAAGCTGTAAATCATTAGCATAATGTAATTTTTTTGTATAAAACTCAAACAATTGTTGACCAATAAAGCATTCATGACAAGCACCTCAAGAAGATGTCCAACAACTTGATCCCATATTGACTTCACCCCTGAAAGTAAAAGCCAATAAACTCAACTTCAGACACCTATATAAACTTGAATAGTTCATTTTGGTTCATGAACATGAAGAATACTAAGAAATATAAAAACGGAGACACTTCACCAAGATGAGAGCACTGAGATAGGAGGGAGAGAAACATAAGAGCAGCAGGGGTGAAAGTAGAGTAGGTCAAGCAACGCCACTTTATACAAGTTAAATTTAGAACAAGAAATCTAAATTGATAGTTCAACTAAGTCTAGTATAACTATGCAGGAAGACAGCATATCTTCTTGCCTACATGCAACAATGAAGATTTTGGCCTGAAAACATGGATATTGTCTTACAAAATAAATATGAAGGAACCCAGTTGCAAAGCTCCAATAAGGAAAATTGGATAGAAAGTTCTAACAACATAATACATTTTGGACGACTGATATGAACAGCAAACTACGGTTTCTGTAGAGTAATCCTAGGGTTTCAATGATGAGAAAAAGAGAAAAGAGAAAAGAGAAAGCTTTGTTTCTGAGATACTCAAAAGATGACAGAAACACTAGATTTCCTGTCCCTAATATCTGTGGAACTCCTACTCTTACATGGGCTTTACTAACAGCCCAACTACATAATAAAGTCGGTTCTAAGTTCAAGTAATTTGGGCCTCTATTGACTGGGCTGTGATGAATCAGGGATCTCAAGTATAGGAGGGCAATTAATTGTGCAACCATACTTGTAAACCTTGAGCCTCATACAGGTAACTCTGAGCCTAAGTCTTCAGAGAAACATGATACATCAAATCCACTTCACATAAATCAACTTTTTATAACTAATTCATAGCAGAGTGGTGATTGAAAAGAGCAAATTACTAGAGATGAAAAGCAAGAAACCTTCTAAGGTGTACAGTGGTCTTACGGTGAAGATTATTTACTAGTATTGAGGTCAATCGCTCCACTGCAAATGCAACACTTCCGATGTGTTGATTTGTAGCTTGGCCCACAACAGTTGCACTTCCAGATAGACACTGACTTGATAATTGACAGAGTGCCGAAAGCAGTGATTTCACAGCAGAAACATGCATAAGTGCTGAACTCTCAAACAACTTCACAGTGAGAGAAAGTAAACTAAATCAGAATATAAGTTTTAAATAGATAACAAATAACAAGTAGCCACAGTATCCTGCAGACCTGAGAGTTCAAGGAGGAAAGGATGTTGAAGTCACTATACTGTCCAGAAGTATCTCTTGTAAGTCTTGAGACTGATTTAGAAACTTCCTATACAATCAAATGAGTCATTAACCTCTCCAATTACTTTTGAAAAAAACTGTGGCATATGAAATACCGAGAATTACAAGTAATATTTTCAAAAGAATATCATCCAAGTAGTCTGTCCAACCTTTAGCAAACTTGTTATATGAGAAATTTTAGTTAAAAATATAACTGTAGAATATTGACTATCGAGTGAAGGCCAGAAACCCGAAAACATCACTGACATTTTAAATCTTCTGATGAATTTTTTTGCATGTTATACAATCACAGAATATACGCGATACTTCCATAATTGGCCCTGCTAAGGTTCTACAAATGAAACAGTGGAGGCAAAACTAAGGAAAAGGCATGGAAAAGCAAAAAATCTACTGCAAATAATTTTACTTTCCAACATGGTAAATTCTCCAAGACATATTTTTGGTTCATAATTCAACCTGTGTAGAAGCATGAGGAGAATGGATTGCTCGATCCAGAGCAGCTAGAGTCTCCAAAACCTACAGAATGAAAGAAGTAATAAACAACATGCCATGTAATTATTTCAAAATTTATCGATATTTAAACATGTACACCTACTAAGACCCAAGATGGACCCAACATATTATGCAAACGGTGCGCAACATTGAATAGTGTCCTCAGTGCCTGAAAAAACATCCAGCAAGATCACACAACACGGTCATCTTGAAAATTCTCATCTTAGAACAAAATGCAATTCTTCAGGCAAAAGTTACCAGAATCACTTTTTGGCACATAATTAACAAATCAAGTTCGAATATAATCTCACCTGCACATTTTTAGGTGTTAGAATAATACTTTCCCTCTGATCATTTGAAGGTTCTGACCTCTTTGATCCAGCAGATAATACAGCACTGATGAGATTAAAACAAGTTAGTGACATCATTATCAAGTCAAACATAACATATATGGAAATTGAATATATATAGAGAGAAAATTGAGCTAAGATCCTTGCAGGAGGATCTTGAGCAAAATCCTATCAGGTCATTTTCTGACATTGGAGAGTCCAAATTGAAAACCCAGACGTTCACATTGATCTATAAAATTGGACAGATATAATGCATAATACACAAAACAACGGTGTAAATGCAACATCTTCAAGTGAAATTTAATCCACACACATTTTATTATACCTAGATCAAGATCCAAGTGTTGGATTTCCCATTCTGATCCCTTACCATATAGTTTGGATTTATTACATTATACACCATACATTTTTTTGTGTTTGGATTGATAGGTCAATTGCGTGAAACATATGCAAAATTTACTTTCTAAATAGATATATATATATATATATATATATATATATATCACATGCACACACACACCTACTTAACCAGATATCAGTGAATAAGCTATGAGAGTAACACAGTATTGGAAAAATCAGGTCCACTGATATATTAATTGCATACAGGTAGAATATCATTTTGAAAAATTTGTGTTCAAGTAAAAAAGAGACTAGAAAACAAGAGCAAAACATGCTATCAAAACATAAGCTTCCCAATCATGACTATGTTGTCACTTCTTTGATAAAAACTATCAGAGCGTACATGGTGTTCAACAACACAACTCTAGAAATTAGACAAAGTTCAGTAGCATTACCTCCGATTTTCCAAGTCATTGGGAACGTTAATAGTGAACTTGCACAAAGATGCCAAAAAAGAATTCAGTGGCTCCACAGCTCGGAGGACTCCACAGGCCTGGAAATTTCACGACAACAGACACCTATTTAATTATGATACTTGGCTGAAATTTAAATCATACATCAACCTGTGGAATTGAAACATTGCGAAAAGTACTTCCATCTAAGAAGTTTTAAAGGATAATCAATCCCATGAGAAAACGAGAGAGATCAACTGTTGACCACCAAATCCATAAACAAGAGAGTGATAAATAGTCTGCAAAATCTTCTCATTCTTCTAAGATTGATCCACCTTTATCCAGTAAATAAGCACAATAAAAGATGCAAACCAAAACATGAATGGGTCTAGGAGACCATCATTATAATCAGTTAGAACAAAGCAAGGAAAGCATCAATATAACAGGTTATACAGAACCAAGCATATGGTTTCTTGAATTACACCAAGCGGAACAAAAAAGTAGCTTTACAGGCTAAATGTTTATTGAGAAAACTGGTTAACCGTCAAGACATATTCCAAAAATAAGTAGTTACTTTTTAAACTACCTGTGTAAATGCTTGATATCCTTTGAGAATCTCCAATACTATGGCCTCTCCTTGTGACCTTATCAAGTACTTTGGCATGTCGTTAACTAGCACTAACATAGAGACAAGCAAAATAATGTTCTTGTGATCATCTTCTCATACCTCGCCAAGATGAGAGACAAAGAATCTAGGATAGTCAACCATGTGGAAGTAATCATTGATATGCACAGAACAGCAGTTCTCCCAGTGCATTCTGCTGGTGGATCAATATCAGACTTAGGTGACTCAACCTACAATTGAATTGAACAACCAAATAAATCAATAGGTTCAAGCACAGAAAGATTAAAAATAATAATAAAAGATTTAGAAAGTGAAAATTTTCTGTCCCTACCTCACCAATACCTATAGCTTCATCAGTCAAAGCAGCAATTGTAAACACGACACCTAGAAGGCCTTCCACTGCCAAAGTGATTGCATGTGCTTCACTGGCAATCACAACTGCAGCATTAGATGCATCATTATCCATGCTCCATTCAACACCTGTAAAAGATATTAGTACAAATATTAGATTACAGTGAACAAGGAAGATCATAGTCTAGAAGCATGCAGAATCCTGGGTCAAATAGGCTTAAAGATAATCAGCAATCTACTTACAGTTATCAACACAAAAATGTTAAAATTTTAAAGCCTAATATTCAAATTCCACAAAAAGGCACACTACTCTTTACTCTTAGTAACATCAAAACCTGAACATGACAGTTCCTTTCCAGTTCTCAACAAGTATATACAATCTACAGAAAGATACATCATGGATTTCTCGTAGTTAAACCAGGAAACTTGCATAAAGGGCAAGATTGCACTTTGAGCATCACTGCCTCTATCAGCAGAGAAGCTTTATCCCATAAACACAAATTCATGTTTTCATGAAGATCAGATAAAAAAAGAGCGAAAAATATGGCCTTAGAATCAATCACTTCCACATGAGCTGTCAAATCTCTAAATCAGACCACATCAAAGAAAACACAATCAGCATCCAAAGGCATAAGGTGATGATGGATGCCTTGCCATATACATCAAAGATCAATGCTAGTGATACGTAGCACAATACTCCCCCGAAGGCTAAGGTGAGGCCATCAAATTTGAGGTGTTTGAATGGGGACAGGAATGTGTGCCTAAAGATAACTCAGAGTTTGGCAAGAAAAGAAATGGACAATTGTTTTATGAAAGCAGCCAAATACTTCAACCCAGATCTCATGACCTATTTTTGTTGCCCCATGATTCAATGGCACAAATCAGTAGTATCTCATGCAAGACATGTCTAAGACATGACCTTTTTTTTGGGTGACACCAAGACATTTGCAAGAAGCCTACATCGATCAAATTAACAGTGGTGTATGACTATTGGCAATGGCACCACCTCCATCAAAAAGTGGACCGAACACATTCAAAGGGAGGTCAACCATTGTCTAGCTGTCTAGCAACAGGTGACTCGTTATAAATGTGAGACAACCTCTGCCCACAGGTTGACAAAAGACACTGGTAACTTTGGATTTCAGCATCGTTTGATCTTTGGTAGCTCAAAAACCAGAAATGAATCATGATAACAATTCTAGAATAGACTAGCTTTAACAGACTAAAATATATCTTTTGAGATGATAGAATAGAAGTTAAAAGAATACAAAGAAATTCAACAAGCTCAATAAGGTTCATGCACCAATACTGAAAATGAAGGCCTTCCTTTTTATCTCGATGCCAATGAAAAGATAATAATACCTAGTGGGAAGCAATGTTATTATGGCAGGTGATCTTTTATATCTTGGGGATTGTAATGATGCCAAGTTTTGGGTTTTGCACATTCTTGGCTACTTTCTAGATTCAATAGCCCTAGATTGAAGTTATCTCTTTTGGGGTCTAGATTGTGCACAAAACATACAGAACACCAAAGACCTTGGAGATATATGAAATGGTTGATCATTTGGATACAAAACTTGAAAGGGACTCTAATTTCCTACTAACAGAGTAGGCATCCTATTTATAAGAAAACAAGCTATCAAAAGTGCATCAGCCCAAACATGTTTATCAAACAACAATGCTCAAGCTACTTCCAATAAATGCTGATTTTCCTTTCAACTACATCATTTTGTTGAGCTGTAGCTGGGCATGAGGACTGAAAAAATTATCTAGAAAATACATTGGAAAATCCTTTGATAAGTATTCACCCCCATTATCAGCCCTTCGATTTGTTAGGGGGCTATTAAATTGGGTGAGTACCTCTTTGTGAAACATTTGAAACTTATGAAACACTTCAACTTTTGTTTTCATTAGATAAAGTCATGTCATTCAATTATAACCATCAATGAATGTAATAAAATACTTGTAGCCAAGTAGATAGTTACATCCACACATCACTATGCACTAGAAGAAAACAAATGGAACTTCTTTTATTAACTCGAACGGGAAAAACATCTCTATAGTGCTTAGCAAGCTCGCATGCTTGACACAATGTTTTAGGCACAGCACTACTAACTGGGAGATAACAATCTTAACCTAGAATAAGGAATATGATCTAGCCTACTATGCCACCTAGACAAAGGTTCGCTTGACTTTAAAAAACCTTGGATTGCTGTCCTCCAAGATCAAGAATATACATCCCTCCATCTTCAAACCCTCCACCAATCTTCTTCCTCATATGAAGGTCCTAAAACACACAATAAGAAGAGTAAAAAGTTATACTGCAATTTAGTACCTTAGTTAGTTGGCTTACTAAAAATAAGATTACATGGAAAATTTGACAAAAGAAGGCCTGAAGACAAAGGGAGTGAATTAAGTCGGATGTGGCCCATGCCATGAATCAGAGACTTCATTCCATTAGCTAGGACAACATGTCTAGAGACAGGAAACTTAGCATGAGAGGTCAATAGGTTTGGATTACCCACCATATGTTCAGAGGCCCCTAAATCTATGATTCAAGGAGAGAGTGAGGTTGCAAGTGTACTAGAAGTATTGCTTGACGTTGTTGTTGTTGCTACCAGCAGCAAGGACTTCGAGGCTTAAACAATTTGATTATACTATTCTCCAAGTAGTGTAATAGTGTCTCCTGCTGGTTGAGCCAAAGATGGTGCAGCTGCAACTTGAGTAGAAGTTATGAGCTGAGATTTATTTGCCCAACTAAGCTTCACACAAATCAGCCAGCACCTTTCAATTGTATGATTGGTCCCTTCCACATGTTGTGCATTTTTGTGCTCCACGACCTCTTCCACAACCAACATAGCCTCCCCAAGCCCCTCTGTCTCCATATCGGATTATTAGACAAATAGAGTTCAATAAATAGTGAAAATGCTCATATCAGTTTTAGGATAGTTTAATATCCTACCAGGTATATTAAATCTGATTTGACACTCTTGTACGCTCCCAACAAGTGACATTAGACTTTTAAAGTCAAGCCTATGCAAACTCTCTAGAACTGAAATTATTATAATGATAATACAACTAAATCGGGTCACATGTTAGTTTTTCTTAAAGTCAGAGATTAAGACATAGTCTATTTGCAAAGTTCATGAGCAACTTACAAAATGGTACACTTTGATTTGATGGCTGATGATGTGTTTTACTTACATATTGGTCTCAGACTCCGATTGAAGTAAAAGTAAAGATTATAGCCTACTAGTTATTCTTCGAAAACTCCTATTCAAAAGAAAGATTATACGATCCACTATATTAATCCAATTTGATACTCTCATACTCATCATAGAGAAAATTGGTTTGTTGTTCTCTCCACGACGAGTCGAGAAAACCAAAATCAAATTTAGATAGCAAACAAGTGAGTAATAGATTTCAACATTATGTTAAATTTCTAAGATCCAAAAACAAACTAATGCTTATGGAAAGGAATAGTAGCCTTTTGAAATAAAGTTCTCAAGTTTTGTTGAGAATAAACAAGGAGATATTAAATACTTAAATCCTAGATAAACCCTCTTTAAATAAGCCCAAACTATTAATAAATTAGCTTATTTAAAATAGGATCAAGTTGTTAGAATCCTAACAACGAAAGATAGAAAAAACACAAAATAGAAATAATATAACTGCAAGAATATATTTCAACACTTTGGATGGCACTTAATTGTGGAATCAGACTTTGCTCTGGCCGAATTGGGAAGTAAGCCCTAAGCTCCTTCAACAACACTACGTATTACTACTGCTTGAACCAATAAACATATACTCCAATTAAAAAACTAAGAAAAAATTTTCTGATGTACACAAAAAATTTTCCAATTAAGCAATAGCCCCCTCTAATATTTTGAATTTCCCAAACTCCCCCCCCCCCCCCCCAAAAACCAACTAAGTATAAAAATATGGAAAAATGTAGCAAATAGTAATACTATACAACAATATAATAATATATAAAATATTATAATAATAATATAATAAATGTCAATACTATAGTGATACTATATTAGCAGTATATACTTAAAATTCGTTTTTTTAATAAAATAATATATGTTTTTTCAGTCATATATAATTAGTTTTCATCATAATAGTTATTTTTTAATTATATTTGTTTGATTTTAATTAATTTATCTTATTTCTATTATATTAGTTTGGTTTTGATTATTTTGTTTTATTTCTATTTATATTGCTTTGATTTTGATCATAATAATTACAGTACTATTAAATTATCCAAAATATTATTACAGTATCTGTTACAATAGATGTTACAATATTTTAACAATGTTATAATACCGTTACTAACAATAGAGTTAAAATGGAATATTTATCATATTAGTGGGGGTTTTGGGGAAATTCAAAAATTGAAGAGGATAATTACTCAACTGAAAAATTCCCAGGGTGTGCATCAAAAAATTTTCCTAAAAACTAATGATAGAATGTGATATCCTAGATTATGAAATTTAGGTAAGAAGCCTAATTCTTTGCATGAAAGAGCTACAAATGCAAGAACTAAAAGCTAAGTAAAAGACCATTAGAAAAGGCAATGGGTAATTTTCATATCAAGCACAACCTCAAAACAAAAAGGCCCACACTGCGCTAGTTTTAAATAACTATCAGATAGATGGATTTCATCTACCAATGACATATATTTCCATGATCTTGAAAGTAAACATATTGGTACCTTTAGCTTTACTGCTAAACATTCCCGCAACTGCTGCAAGGCTCTCTTCACTTGTTTCTGGAATCTAGGACAGAAAGAAAGATTAGTCAATGAAGACTGAAAAAAACAAAGCCCAATAACTTAATAAATTAAGAAATTCTAGCATACAGATCCACAATCTAATTTGTAGAGTAACTATGAGTTTTACACTACATATTTAGTTAAAGCAATAAAAATATCTCATGTCCATTACTGTCAACTAACAGAAACCCAAAAACCAGAATAAGGTAGCTGGAATGGAAGGGCCAAAAGACCCAAAGGAATGAGTAATTATACAGTTATGGGTTGTTTATACCGTTATACTGTCAACTAACAGAAACCCAAAAACCAAAATAAGGTAGCTGGAATGGAAGGGCCAAAAGACCCAAAGGAATGAGTAATTATACAGTTATGGCTTGTTTACAGGGATAAACCAAGGCCATGTGCAGCTAATTTTTTAACCCACAACTCTTAACTAAAAGATTTTTTGTAAGTACACCATGGAAAAGATGTGGTAAAGTATGCATATGGCTCTGTGAAAGGTGATATTGTGTACACACCTACAAACACTAAAATTGCGCATATGACCTTCCTGGTGACATGTTTGGATGATGGGCATACATGCAAAATTGTAGGGGGTATACATGCACAATATGTATGCCTCTCAAAACATCAGATTTAACTCAGTTACAGAAAATAAGGGAGACTTGTGCAATCATAGGGTTCATAAGGGGCAAAAGCCAACTTTTCAAGGGTATACATGCAAAAAGACAGAAAATTGTCCCAACCACTAAAAATCAACGATGATAATTAGGTGATTGCTTTTTATGATCTGAATAAATATTGGTGACTAAACAAAAACCGTATCAACCAGCATAAGTTGGGCAAAAGAATGCAACTTCAACTCCCAACCACAGCATGAAAATTTTATGTTTTCATTGTACAGCAACTGAAAAATCAACATTCATTTAGAATGAACCAAATTTAATAGGCAATTGCATAGCATCAACACTCTCAAGAATTGATCTTAAGCCCATAATCAAGGCAGACTTGAAAAAGGAAAAAATGCTTCACACAAAACCTACACCACCAGCTAAGGAAGAGAGCAATTTCCAATAACTATTTATTAAAGGATTAATAACAATCTATGAGATGGCATCTAAACTTTTGGTCTATGCATGCCATTACTATTCTGAGCATTAACTTCCAACACCATCCTAACACAACGCAAAACTTGTTAATCAGGGGTATTCTAAGGTTTATATAGTGAAAAAAGCTAGGGCTTGGCGATAGTCAATGATGAGTGTAGTGCACTAAGATTTTCTTCTTATTCAAAGATAATTCATAATACACATTTATATAAATATTTTCCTTAAAAGTCTCCTACTTAAGACTCAAATTCTAACATGATTTGAGCTTTATTAATGACCCAATTACAAAATAAAATTGCATTATGACGAACAAAATATTTGAGCATTGGAAGGATGCTTTCTAGTACAACCATGTCTTGTATTGTTTAGTGCATAATGGGGATTGAGCCTAACTTACTCTTCAACACTCCTTAAGACAGATAGTATACATCATGCATTCCGAGCTTGTCTTTAAGTCTGGTTAATTTATTTAGTTGCAAAGCTTTGAGAGATACTTATGATATCTAATACTTTGTCCTCAAGCAAACTAGATTTATTTATTAGTTTTGAACCTTTTACATGATAAAATGTAAATGCAAATCCCCCTTGTGTGTTTAGTTTTCTCATTAAAAACAAAATTGCTTGAGATATAGAGTGTTGTCTGCTTATCATAAAATAATATAGTAGGTTTTTTGATGATAAACTCTAATTCTTTTAGGAGGGTTCTTAGCTACGAGACCTCACAAGCAGCTAGTGCTATGGCCCTTTGTATTTAGCCTTAGCCCTTGATTTGGCAATTACACTTTATTTTTCACTTTTTCACACAGCTAGATTCCCCATTTATCAATTTATAAGTGAATTCAATTACGAAAACACCATGATGTGATTGATGTTTCATTTCTAAAGTTAATAAAAATACTAATGTTTGAGAGAAATCTTCCCACTTTCTTTTGAAATGATGTAGTTTTCCTCAATAACAGAACTGCCGCTTCCTTGAAAACAATCAAAGCCCATTTAATATATATATATATGATATTTATGAAATAATATCATGTTTCTAAAATAATTTTGAAATTCAATAGAAAGATACTCTCTTCCATTATCAAATTTCATAATCTTAATAGCTACATTGAACTAATTATGAATTTTTTTATGAAATATTCTAGAAATTTCAAAAATTTTTTTTTTTTTTCAAAAGATAAAAGCATGTCACTTTTGAATAGTCATTTATAAATGAGAGCATTCGTAACCATTCAAAGAATGATAATTAATTATCTAAACATCACTATAAATAATATAGAAAGGACAAGAACTAATTTTATTAATTGTAAGAATATACACTGATATGTGACGTTTGACGAGCACATAAAATTGACAATACCTTTTACTAGATAATTCTAAACTACGAAATAAAATTTTAAAAAAATGTTAAAATAAATGACCTAATATACAAGATCTTCCTCCTATATTATCAATGATTTTGAGTGTTGAGTTCCAAGATTCAATAAGTAGTCATTTGTCTTCAATATTCCCACTGATTTTTCATATTTGCATGCCATAAAAAATCTAATGAGTGGCGTTTACACAACAATTCAAATTTTACTTAGTTGATTAACATATAATAAGTTAAATGAAAATTTGAGAATAAATAGCATAGCAAGTAAGTTGATAGATGAAGTATGCACCTTCCCTTTATCAGGTACTTGAAAAAGAATTCCATTTGCAAGAAAAACACATTTGCTGTAGAAAACTAATTAAGGGTTGTGAAAAGCTCTGCATTACCAGTCATATAGATCTATAATTCATAGATTTTTTTGGAATTGTTGGCTTGTTGAGATTGATTTTTGAGGTCATTGACATGTTCACAGTATATTGAAGATATATATTATACTCCACTCGAAATATAGATACCAAATTTTCAATTGTTGGAGTTGACTTTTGTCCTCCATTGTTAGACCTGAAAATTTGGGCCTACATGTCGAGTTCAGATAGATCAAACCTATAGTATTATATTAAACGGGTCAATTCGAACTCGAACCATTTATTAAATTAGTCAATTTTCTAGATCCGAACCCGACTTAATTTTTAAATGGCTAATCTGACCCAACTCAATCTGAATTAACCCATTTATTAAATGAGTCGAATTCATATCTGAATTGACTTATTTAATTAAACGGATTATAATTTTATTCAATCTAAATAAATTTGATTGACTCGAATTAACTCGAATTAACCCAAATTAACCCAAGTCAATCCGATATATATAAGTAATATTAATGATTTTAACATATTTTAAATAATTAAAATAAAAAATTATTAAAAATTAATTATAATAATCAAATATTTAAATTATAAATAATAATTTTAAAAATTAAGTATAAAATAATATAAAATAATATTATTAAATATTTTTAATTGATTTAATTGGTAAATAACTTGATTTAACCCAACTCATCTATAACCTAACAAATAAACGGATCAATTAAATCACAAATGGATTACACGGATTAACCTAATTTTGATCCAAATTTTTTCAAGTCATAATCAAACCGATTACAACTCAAACTCAATTATAACAAATTCGAACCTAGCTAATTCGAATCAGGTTCAAATCAAGTTAATGAATAAATCATATATTGCTATATATTGTGCTCTAATTAATCAAGTAATCTTATGCATATTAGCTCATACTGATTTACTTATGACAAACCAACATTTTTCTATTATCTAACAAACTTTTTCACAATTTATACACTTGATATTAGAATTTCTTTTACCTTTTCTTCTAATTGCTCCACCTCTCTCTTCTTCTTGAGAAATCTGCACCTCTTTAATAAGTATTATTGTTATTGATGCTCTTTCCGTAGGTGTGGTCCCCCCTTCAAACCATGGCTACGACCTATCATACCCTTCATTCTTGAAAATACGATCACAGCCTTTTGTAACCTATCGGAAACTTAATTCAATATGGGGATCTCACTACTGCTTATAAAATTTGACTCCAATTGTTCATATCGTGGATCTAATCCAATTAAAAATAAGACCATCTTCACTCTTTTTTTCTGACTTCTTCTCTCTCCTCAAAGATAATATTCTATTTCATCTTATTAATCACTGGTAATACCAAAGTATTAACTGAGATCTCTTCCATCTTACTTAGTTGAAAATATTTTTTCCTATGACACAAACACCATGAGGTATCATCTTCTCTTTCATTCATCCCATACGTTTTTTCTAAATTGTCTTTGAAGGTTGACAATAAAGTAATAATCTTCCCACATTGAGTTTAAAGTTATTCAACATTAAACACATCACCTTATAATCATTGAGCTTCTTTTATGTTAAATGGTTTTTAATAAGATAATCTCATTTTCCTTTTGATATCAAATATATCCCCACAATTCTAACTCATAGGAAATAATCTTTTATCCCTTTTAACTTGATGAACATAATCTGCAAGTTGCCTCCATCCATATGTGGCTTGTTTTCCTTACTATTGGTCATTGTTAGCTCGCTCTATGGACCGGAAGGCTCTAATACTATATTAATTAGTGTTTTTCTAGGGTTTCTATGGGGAAGAAAGCTAGTGTATAGTGGTGATTAATGATGATTGCAATACACTCAAAGATTTTCTTCTTATTCTGAGATAATCAATAATATAAGTTTTATAAAAGCCTTTACTCTAATTGACTTGACCAAAAACTTGAACTCCTACTAGTCTCTTACTTGATTTGGACTTCATTAATAACCTGATTACAAAATAAAGTTGGATGTGTTGAACTCATTGCTTGGACTCAAGCTCATAATGGGAACTAAGCCCTAACTTACTCTTCAACAAAACTTGGCCCAATGCAAAAAGGGGTGGGATTTGAAGATTCCAAACTTTATTTGGAATGTGGGAAAAAAGGTCACACTGGTCATCCTATATGCTCCTTATGTGGTTTATACAATGAGAATGTTTTTAATTCTATTTGATTGCCTTATGGCCAAGCAAGTTTGGCATCTTTTCTAAACCCGAGCTAATTAATGGTTGAGAATATTATTTGCGTTGTCAACTCATATTGTTGAAAAGACCTACTTAGTCCAATTATACTTGAAAAAAATAAGGTGTGAATAAAACCGGTGAACCGTACTAGTTTTGCCAAGCCAAAATTGGATTCTCAAAAATCCCAAGACTAGAAAACGCACTAATTTGAGCTCAAAAATGAATTTTTAGTTTCAATTCTAAACCAATTCTAAAATCAATATAGTAATTTCTTATAAACATTAAGAGAAAAAAGAAAAGAAAGAAAAAAGAGAACTCAAGGGGAAAGAAGGATGGAGGAATGGCTGACAAGTTAAGGACGTGAATCTGGACAGCAAACGGATGCCAACAAGTTGAGGACTTAGATGCGGTCAATAGAGGGAAAGTTGGTAGGCCGAGGGCATAGATCTAGTCCAAAGTAAGAGAAAGAACTCTCCAGAGGGCTACAAAAAGAATACAACAGTGGAGGAAATCTAGAGTTACCAAGACCAAGTAATAGTTGGGTTTGGAAAAGAAAAAACTAAATGATACTAATTCAAAATATTTAATATATTATATTCATATAAAACCAATATAGTTTCACTAGTTTTGCTTAAAATGTAGAACCAATATCGAAACCAGATTTTCAGTTTTTCAAAGTTTAAGAACCAAAATTGTACCAGATCACATTGAGGACTAGACTGTCGGTATAGATCTCAGCCAATAAGGTTCAGTCCTTAATGCTTCCGATTCTTTTGGTCACCACTACTTGTAAGTTGCACAACTTGATGGCATACAATATGAGAATAGAATGAAAAGCTGGGTATACAAGGTTGTTCTAAGGTGCATCTGAGATTGATGAGCCGATGTTTTTTACCATGCTATATTGAGCATACTGATGAAAATCATTTCAATCATAAGACCAATGGGCATGGAAAACAACAAGTATCACATTAATCTTTTTTTTCATGGATGGCAGTTTCTCCTCACGGTCTCGTTTAAGTAGGAGATACTCAGTATCTCTATTCACCCTAAACAACCCAAAACACGTGAAGAAAGGACAAGGGCACTAGTGGAGTCGTTGATTGATTTAGGTTGTCAAACTTGAATAGTGTGTACTTGAGGACTACAAACTAATGTAGTTTTACACTAGCCAACTCATTTAACTGGTTATATAAGACTTTTCAACTGACTAACCGGTAAAAGTTCCAATGAAAATATCTTGCAAATTATGCTTTCTATCATCCAGTTACCAACAGTAGCCAAACATGTAATCAAGCAAGAGGGAATCATCATGACCTAGTGGAAGAATTTCAAATACAAATTTGAAAGAAGAACAACCTGATTCAGTACTATAGATTTTCTGAAAACTGATTCAATAGCTAGATATGCCAAACTCATTAATCAGTTAATTAGAAGATGCTTGGGAAATAGATAGTAGAAATTGCTTCCTGATGTTCAGAAAAAGTGGTCAGAGAAGATGACCAACCATGTCAAAATTGTTGAAGTATCAGCTTTATCTGTTATATGTCTATCTGTCTATACTGTCTTTATTAGGAAAAGAATCCTAGTTAGGATTGCTGTTAAAAGGCCCAACGCTGTTAGAAGTCCAAGTGACCTATTCTTATTAGCTGTCAGATCCTATCAGTGGACTCAGTTGGAGTTCTGTTCAACTAGGATTGTGTGGTCAGGTCTATATATATATATATATATATATATGAGGGTCTTTGTGAACTCAAACTGACTACTGTATACTTGTTCTCTTTTATCTCCTCTACTTGAATAAAAACCCTAGTTTCTCTACCAGAAATCCTAATTTTCTTCCTCAATAGCTTTTAACAAAAACAAGCCAGGAACATAGCATAGCAGCATCATTCTAGCCAAAATCGCATGAAAGAAGTTGAATGAATAGAAATCAGACAAAGATGTCGACTATGTAAATATGCTATTCTCATCAGGATATTAACAATGTAGAATAATAGAAAATCTATCACTCTGCAATATGCATAACAAGGAAGGAGGGAACCATATTAGAGAGGACCTGAATTGTCGATATAATTCGTGCAAGCGCTTTGACCATATTCTCCACAACATTAGTATTCTTTGGATTCCTGTGTCAACAAAAGCATTTACGGATACATAAATAACATTAAGGCCACATCAAAGATGAAGAAGCACCATAAAACAGCCAATAATTTTTTTAAAAAAGAGTTATATAAAAAAAACCCCCAATACCAATCCATGCACAAAGTAGTTCGTCAGGTAAGGATTATATATTTGCAGTAGCAGTACCAGCACAAGAAGGTACATAAATTCATATGTTATATAAAGGCAACAGTTCTATAATTGGACCCCAAGGCACCCAAAAATAAAAAATGAACCAACTAAATTTTAAAAAAAATCCTAAAACCAAATAATATAATAATATTGACAAGAATACTGCACTCAAAAGGATTTGTTTTCCTCTTTCAAAAATCTAGCATTAGCACTACAGTGGGTGATCCTTAAACTGACACAATATTTTAGCCAATTGAGCACTCTAACTTTGACGCATTTATTGAAAAAGTGCCATAAAGAAAATTTCAAAACCCAGAAAATAAGTATGTCAAGTAATCAGAAACAAATGTGAAAGGAAACAATGAAATTCATGAATGCAACAAATAGTGATTTCTGCATCATAGCTAGATACTTGCAAGTGGCAAAACACTAAGCAAGAGTCTTACTTTACAAGCAAAGTAATTTCCCATGTATTCCGTCAATAATTTGCAAACACAAGAAATATCTGAATACTTACATGTCAAAATTCTGAAAAAGTAGACGTAGGGTTCGTACTTCTACGCAAAATCCCTGTTTATACATACTTCCAGTCATTATCTAACGTATGAACTTTCTCCAAGAAACAATCTTTTAACATCTGAAAGGTATTACCCTCAAAACTTCAAGAACAAGAATACGATGCCATAGTGGCAAGTCCAGACAAGTAAGTTTAATCAACATATTCAGGAAAACCTGCACATAAGGGCATAATTTGTCCATTAGATAACAATTGGGAAAATTACCAATAGCCCCCTGAAAATTTTAAAATTTACTAGGCAGCCCTTCTGACTTTCAAAAATACCAACAACCTCTTCTTATATAAATAAAAAATAATCATATAAACAAATAAAAAATATAATAAACATAAAAAAGTCAATATGAACAGAATTGCAACAATATGGACAGATATTGCTCATAATGAACATAAAACTCTAGATATAATTAGTTTTATTCATCTATAAACAGATATTTTGTGCAAAAATGAAAGTGTGAGTTACTAGTAATATTGAAAGTAAGAGGGGATTATTAGTAAACTTGATATTTTCTAGGGCGTTATTGGTAATTTTCCCTAGATATAATTTGCAGAAGGCATCAGCATAACAAAAAAGCAGAGGCAAATTTTGCACCATATCTTGAGCTTTATCTATCATATGAATCACACCTAAAAACATCAAGGACGGTTTTGCAGGTCCAAAATAGGTCAGCAATAGGTTTTTCAAAAAATTTTGGAGGCATTAGCTTGGGTTGTGTTATACAGACATGATCACTCAGCCTCAGAAATGCATATCCAAATAACTAATCAGGATCCTACTTGGTATTGAGCCATGTAAAAGCAAAAATCTGTGGCTATTTATTTTGGTAGAATTGAAGAAAACCAACCATTTCCATTAGAGTAAAAGGTTGGAGCTTTCCACCCCATTTGGTTTGGGATGATCTCAATTTTTAGCCGGACTAGCTAGTCTCAATTTGAACTATAATTGAACTAGAGACAGTATTTCAAAACCATATCAGCTCATTTTTCAGCCCCAAACCAAATGGGCCTTAGGTGTTGGACAGATTCATGAAGAAAACCCAGGCTTATAACCAAGCTGATGTACAAGCATGGCTTTACAGTTAACACCCAACCTATGATGAATTCTGACTCATTCTCAAAATGAGGCAGAAACATGACAAGCCAATATGTGCAGTCCCATCAAAATGCAACACATGGAAAATGGATAAGAAGCAGGTACCTCACTTTCAGTAACTAGAAACAAGCTATAAAACCGGATGATGTGTGCCACAGAACGCAGAACTAAGCGACGGAAAGTAGGTTCCCCTGTTTCACCTTCCATCTGAATTGTAGGGAGAAACGAATGTATAAACTAGAAGGTGGCAAGAAGATACAGCCTTATCAAATAGCATACATGATGCAGCAATGATCTCCCCTGTCCTCAATGATCATTAACTACCATACCTCAATATTAGTCCGAAGAGAAGTCATAAGCAGTGAACAAACTTGGTGGCGTAGAACCTAGGAAATCATGAACAATCCAGATTAGTATATCAGGTAATTCACATCATAAAATTATTTAATCCCACATCAAATCCAAAAGGAACCTGTTCATAAGAATCCAGCGTACGGAATATGGGGGTATAATTGGATAGGATGAACCTGTCCAAGGATGAAATGGATTAGCATCAGGTTACTATCAAAGAAAAAACATAGAAAACCAATAAAAACAAAAAGTTTTTGAGTGAACCAGACTTTCAGACTGGCCATATGATATAAAAATTTCAATAAGCATGTATTCCTTACACAATACATTGAAAAAAAAACACCTCGAGGAAAACTCACCCACATTCAATTACTTGGATTTACTCAAATCAACACACAAAGTTTAAGTTCATATGTGCTTCTCAAGCACTCTTGTCATTTCTCACAGAATGTTTTATTTAATTTATTTGCCTCACTGCCAAAAGTAATTTATTAACCACTAAAAAAAATGGCAGAAAGAAATTGCTGTAGCCAATTGAGAGTAAATCACTATGGCTACTCAAAACAGGAATAAGTCTCAAGCCAGCTATAACAAAAGACATAAAATGCTCACTCAAGTATATCCAGAGCAAATGTCCGTTGAACAGCAGTAACCTTCAACCAGATAGCCTGAGAAGATTGTAGATAAACCATCATTAAGGACAGTAATAGGACAATATAAGAATTAAAAAAACATTTTAGGTGTTGAGTGACATCTGATATAGGAAAATCAACATTATAATTGTGAATGGTTCTCAGTAAGCTTCTATTCAGCACATACGGATCCACCTGCAGCAAGAGCTGTCAGGTCTTCAAGCAGGCGAACCCCAATTTTCCCTGCTTTACTAAGAGTTCCTCGAAGTGCTAATCTTCCAGAAGTGGACTCACCTTCCACTGACCTGTCAGGGCTCACGATAAGATAATAATAGACTGGCTACACCACACTTCTTATATGCAAGCACATAAGAAGTCCAAAGAAAAATAGAAACATTACATACATTGACTGAGTGACACTACGACTAACATCATCAGTGACAAAACTGGTTCGAGAAATCTGACTACCAGGACTAACTTTGAGGGCAGGTAGTGATTCAGCACATATAACATTATCAAAAATCAGAGCAACTGCCTGCCTGAAGGTAGCTGCGGCTGTGCTGAACCAAAAGTAAAAAACCACATCAGGAAAATCATAAAACCCAAAAGCTAGAATCACATCACAATGTTACTTACTTCCGCACACTGTCAGAGGAACGTGTGCTTTCAAAGAGACGAAGGCAAATGCCTAGAGCTTGAGTCATGTTCTCCTACACCACCAATAAAGGTATTGTTTCAGTGCATCATATAAAACATAAATGTCTAGTTGCATCAAGCTAAGAAGAGGAAAATGAAAAGAGCAGCATTCCATGTTTACATTCAGCTTAAATAAGCAATGAAAAGGGTCTTTCACAACAAATTCTACATTTGGCGCCAACTGACAATATATGTCTTGCAGAAAACTTGCCCAATTTTAGCAAATAAATGCTTGTTGGAAAGCCAAGTTAAACACCTGCATTTCTGTAGCACATCACTTTTTTCCTAAGTCATCATGGCAACTAGGTTTGAAGAGTAATTACAGAATTAGGAACACTTCTAGTCTCAACTAGGATTATGCTTTGGATGTTCCAGTTTGGGAAGAATTTGCAAATATATCAGGGTCGTAAATTGCTTTATTTCAGAAGTACTTTATAGGACTAGAAGTTAATTTGAGGTTGTTGTATCATGGTCAGAATCTGGAGATGAATTTACTAGAAAGTTTGATCCCCTCCAATTATTTTCATATGACTCAAGGATTCATCAAAGAAAAACAAGAGAGACATGATGCTCTTCTTTCTACTAGCATGCTTCCAGCTGTGTTAGGTGTATTTGGTTGCAATTAAACTCAGCTGTCTTGAAATCAACACAATGTCAACCCAATTTTCAATAGTTTCAGCTCGATTGGTTAAAATCCTAAAATTGAAAATAGGAAGATAAACCACACGCCTAACTCAAATATTCATCAAATATCTTAACACAAACAATTGTTGTCATCTAAACTAAAAGTGAGGATGAAACCAAATTTTTGGTAATTGGTGCTAAGGAAAAATATTAAAAAACCTACAACACCAGGTGGGCATCTCAAAGGTTCTAAGTTAAAATCATCACGCAGAGTAAATAAAGTGTGCTTGCAACTTGAACTAATATAAACCCATAAATAAAAAAATGATAATGTGCTATAACCAGCAGGCAACGGGCTCCAATCACTATGACCAGAACATTTTTATGCATGGATGAGGTATCAGGAAAGGTTGTCTACTCACCTCATTTTCAGGATGTAAATGTGACTGAAGTATAATCAAAATAGTCTGCAGGGTTTTAAGCTGCACAGTCTCATCTGTCATTTCAGCATGCTGAATAAAAAAGTTAGCATATTCATGTGCAACTATCAAGGTAAGACGAACCTAGCATTTGAAAAGATTATCTACAAAGAACGTAAAGCAACAATAGGAAATACAAAATAAAAGAAAATCAATTAGCAAATAAGATACATCAAAATTTTCAACATCAACAGACCAAAATTAAAGATACCCCAAGTATGTTCGCTAGCACATACAGATAAAGATTGCAGTTGGCAGAGTCTGTTAAATACACCAAATGCAAAACTGACACAATTGCTTAACGGAAAAAGGAGATAAAAATATTACAAGCACATAAAGTTCATGACACTAAATAACATTTGGTGCCTTTCAGTTTGGAAAATGCCACACAAACTGAAACAATCATGTGAATACAAACCTGGAAATGAAAGAAGGTCAAAAAAGTTGTTTTCTGCAGAAACTAATTAATAGTGACTACCCTTTAGAATTCCTTCATCTTTTATGGTCTTACAAAAATGCTTGAAAAGCAATAATTCATCTCTGAAGCATCCACAAGCATTGCGTATATTGTAAATATATAGAGCCTGTCTAGATTGGGATGATCACAAGAACATAGTGACTGGCTAGTTAGGGGAATAGTGGGTCATGTTATGATTTTAATCACATAAATTTCAAAATTGGTGTGGTTGTGAATAAATTTGTAAGATGCTGTATGATCATCATGATGATCATACTTCTAATACCAATCCAAACGAACCCATAGTTATTACAATCAATATTAAGTCAAGTTTAACCATCAAACTGACAACAGAAAAAGAAATAAGTTGGTGAATAATTGTAATCATCCAAATTTTCAACCACAACATGCATATCTCAAAGATGTATAGATGCCATATTCATGAATGCTTATGGATGGATGCATTGGTTTATAAATATGTATATTACATATGGAAACTAATGAGATTGCACTGAATTTGTGGACAACTGTTTCAAATTTCAGACTGCTGACTGTTAACAATCACCTATACATACGGAACATGATTCTCGTTGTGTTTCCAAGAAAGGGGCTTACATCTTTTAATGTGTGAAGTATTTCATTCAAAGCAGATGGTGCGACTGCATCATGCGATATGAACTTCTGCAAGCAAGAGAGCCCAATGATACTCAGCTTCACCGACTTAACATCGCAGGCCAACAGAAATATCCGCAATATGTCCTCATTTTGAGCAATTTCACTAGGACTCGATATAGAGCGAAGCTGCAACCATTCAAACAAGACTCTCAAAATCGGTAATAATTCATCACATAATCAAAAACATAATTAAACAACGCCCAACCATCTAAACTAAAAGTTCCTCAGAGGCGTCACCCCCAATTGATGAAAGAGTTCAACCATTGCAAGAAAATTACTCTTAAAAACAGAAAGAATCAGATCAAAGACCACTAAATCGACCTCGGCGAATGACTGGGATCGTCGATTTCTCAAGAATCGAAGCTAATTCGGAGGTACCGATGAAGGAATCAAGAGAAGAGAAAAGAACGAGAGGATCTGAGAGAGGAATAGATGGTTACCTTCAAGATCGCGTGTTCGGCGGCGTCCTTGACGGCGGGGTACCGACGGCGGGCCTCGGCGGAGAGCGCGCGCAGATCGGACTCGAGGACCGCCATGAACGCCATCTCCGTTCGCGAGAGCTAACTCGGATCCGGTGAACAGGAGGGTTGACGCCTTGACGGCAGATCAAAGAGGAGAGGAGCGCTGGAGGAGCCGCATTTCAAGATCTCGCCTGGAGGAGAAAGGGTGTTTAGCTGGGCGAATTTTCCGTTGGGGTCCTTGTTTCCGGTCATGATGGCATCAGGTGGTTTTTGTAGCCGTTGGACGATGAACAAGTGGCTACGATGAAAACGAGCACAAATGTTTCGCGAGTTGGCGATTTTCCCGGTTGAGATTTTTCTGAATTTTTTAAAAAATAATAAACCCTATTTTGTTATTTGTCAAAAATGCCCTGTGCTTTCAATTTTCTATGAAAAGGGCCTCACAGAAACTCTATATTTTAGTTGGTTGCGGAAAAGTCAATTAAATCGTATTTTCATATTCTACAAGCTTAATATCAATTTACATTGAATTCTATTTACTTTAGACTTTAAAAATAAAAAAATTTTATGTAATTTATTTTTTATTTAATTTGAATTATTTAGTACTTCTATCAATACAATTAAAGTTTTAAACTGAATTATATTCAATTTATGACTTAAAGAGACTAAACGTATTTAGTTTAGTATTTTTATTTTTATTGATTGTAAAATAAACCTTATGGCTATAGACATCAAAATATTGTCCTTCTCTTAGGCCTCGTTTGGTACAGGGTCAGGGCTAAGTTGACTCCGTCCAGACCAGGTTATCTTCCAAACACCAAATAGTTGACCGCACTAACATTATTTTATTCATTTAAATTTTAACCATGTTTTGACTAAAATACCCTCACTTGATCTGAACCGTCGGATCTCGATCCAACGGCTCAGATCGGGTAACAGTCGAATACCGTCACTTGATCTGAACCGTGGGATCTCGATCCGACGGCTCAGATCGATGAACAGTAATATCTCGCCAACTGTTCATCTTCTCCGTCTGCGAGCTCCGCCGCGGAGCTGCCCCCCGAGCTCGGCCGGCGAGCTCGGCGGGCGAGCTCCGCGAGCGAGCTCGGGCGCCCGGGCTCCGCGGGCGAGCTCGGGCGGCCGGCTCCGCGGGTGACCTCGGCCGAGCTCGGAGCGCCCAGCCTCCAGGGGCGAGCTCTCGCGGCGGGCTCTGCGGGCGAGCTCGGCTGGCGGGCTCCGCGGGTGACTCTGGCGAGCTCGGCCGCCCAGCCTCCGGGGGCGAGCTCTCGCGGCGGGCTCCGCGGGCGAGCTCGGGCGCGGCGGGCTCCGCGGGCGAGCTCGGCCGCCCGGGCTCCGCGGCCGAGATCGGCCGGTCGGCTCCGCGCCCCTTCCCCGCCGGAGAGGAAGATGAACAGTAATACGAAGAGGGCATTTTAGTCGATACAAAAATTTAACCATCTGTTGACCAGATCAGGGACCAAACGGAATTTAGTTGACCAGCATTAGCGTTTTACATTTTACCCCTTCCTTTAATCTTGACCCTTGACCCCGACCCCGTACCAAACGGGCCCGTAATGAATAAATATTTTAGATAATTTTTTCTTTTACTTGAGGACGAGCCTTTAAAAAGGCAATGGTGTTTTTTTATTTTTCCCATTTCTTATCACATCAAATGATATCAAAGCGAGATTTTTCTTGACTTGATATCTAATAATGATGCAACTACAACAATCCTAATGACGATACTCTTATGGGTACTTACATCGACTATGAGTGTTTTGATTTATTCACAGGACAATTCAAAACTCATCGGCAAGCTTGATGTGATGTTAAAGATGGAGCAACTTGAAAGTTTGAGCCAATTATGTCAATGGATTGATGAAATGGTTTGCAACCCAGTGAGGTGAGAAAAGGCTCAATTAAACTAGAGAGATTTACAAGTTCTTGAAAACTCCAATGACCAAGAAATTAAAGACATGCTACATTGGCAATTTTTATGTATTATTGAAAACACAACATCCATTTAAATTTTTATCTCTCATCTTTTAATGACCAACTATAAATAATAGATTTTCTTAATTGGCTTGTTGAATTTGAGAGCTTCTTCAACTATATAGAGATTCCAAGATAAAAGAAAGTGAAGCTCGTTACTTATCAACTCAAGGGGACGCATCTACTTGGTGGAATTGCACGCATTGGAAAAGTGGCATGCCAAAACCAATTCGAACATCACCAAGAGAGATATCCTCGTCTTTCATTTTAGATTTGTCACTTACGAATTCATCATCTTCATTTTTCTTTACATATTGTTGCACTGATTCAACAAGAGGCATGTCAATAGTTAGATCTTTGACATCGAATCTTGAAAAATTGATGTCACATTCCTCTAATTGTTTATACCAACACTAATAAATTGATGCTACTTCAAGCGTTAGTTATGTATGAGGCAATGGTGGCGTTAGAACAAAGCCTTTGTCTTCAAGCTCGAGGTTTGACTTTCTATTTTTGCCATGTTCCCCTCCAATTTGTTTGTAACAAATAGCTAAGAACACCACCTCTAGCCCAAATCTGATAAGCATAAACGCGTTGCCCACACCGTCACCTCCTTGTTGCTATTGCTGCCATGCATGTGCTATAGTGCCACATGTGATGCCACTAGGTGGCCACCACCACCTCAACATCACTGGCTTGCCACGACATCCCCTCACAACTTGATTGTCGCCGCATCCCTTTATTGCTACAAGTCCCTACAGTGTTGTTAGTGTGTCATGGAAAAGATATGGGGCTTGCCCAAATGTTCAAGGTATGTTTCTAGCATCTTCATCTTTTTTGTACCCTCTAGGCCTCTACCGTAGTAATTGATAGGATCAGCACTAAAATCTGAGTTTCAAGCTAGAATTTCTTTGTTAATTGCATCCACTCCATTTCATATTGAATCCTTCTTTCTTAAAAATAATCTCACTCTTGTTGAAATAAATTACTATATCTATGATGGATTGAAATCTGTACATAATTAGGTTCAAAGATTTTGCTTGATTGAAGCATGATTGAAGCCCTTATTGTATTGTTGACATTGATTGGATTGAAGCTCGATTGAAGCCCTCATTGTATTGTTATTTGATTGAAGCTTTGGCACTCTTAGAACATTATCCAATCTAAATTCTAACATAAAAAAATGTCAATAACGTCTTACATATTACATTGTTAAATGCCATCATAAATCAATTTTCAATAAGATATAAACTTCTCTCTCATCAAATGACAAAACCATAACCACCTCATAAAGGATGAATCTTCTATCAGTGAAGGCATTATGAGAATTATGGACTAACTTCTCCATGCCTCTTTAATCCTATTATGTAATAGTTTGTGAAGATTTCTAAAACTACATTCAATGTACTTATAGGTTTCAATCCCAATACTATTTTTGTCCTCAAATCTTAGTTATCAAACTAGTAGATATCTAGAAATTGGTGTGTTGGCTATTAGTCAAATTGCGGCTTTGCAATGTGTTATACACAATGTTAGCTAGCAAATATAGTTGTCAATTATGGTAGTTGTTCATGTGCTCTTCTCTAAAATTTAAATCATTAACAATGTTACCCCATCTTTGGCATCAATCTTTATTCAATAAAATAAATTATGTATGTGATCATCAATTATGTTTTTGTATACATAGACATTGGACTAAGATTTATATATACTCAATAGTGGACAATAGTTGGATTAAAATAAAGAACTAACTAGATGTCAAACATATTAATAAAGTAAATATATTTTTGAATTATGCTTACATAAGCAAAAGACCAATTAGAAAATATAATATTTGTGTATTAATTATATATATATGCATAATCAGACAAGACAAGAAGTGTATGAATATGTAATTATGAGAGATAAAATGTGTATTATACTAATTAGACATTCTATAGTAAAAAGCCGCGATATTTAAATAGGCCAAATCCAATAAATTAGGTAGTTAATATAACAACAATTGATAATGAAGGGGATAATATTAGAGGATTGATTTGTGATGCCTTTGGGGACCTTGTATTTTCTCATGATACGTTTCTTGATGAGGTTGACATAACAAGTGAGGGTTATGGTCGAGATGGTCAGAATTTTTACAAATTGTTTAATGAATCAGTTATATTCAAGATGCAAAAGTTTCATATTCTTATCGTTCATTATGTGATTATTGACTATAAAATCTAAATATTGATAGAATGACTACTCATTTAATATATCATTGAAGACATTGAAAGAGATATTTTTTCAACATCTTTTATTTCCCAGTTCAAATTAGAAAGCTTGAAATATTATCAAAGATGTAGATTTGGGATATACAAAAATTTATGCATATCTAAATAATTGTATACTCTACAGAAATGAAAGCAAATCAGACAGATATTACAAGTATTACAAAGTACTATATCATCAACATTTTACAACACATAGTAATGATGGCAATCAGAAGGCTTGAAAAAATCTCGCTAAAGTTGTATGATATTTATCTATCAAGTCAAGGTTAAAACGACTATTAATGTCAATAATGACAACACCATATATGAGATGACATGTTAAAGATCATGTATATGATCGAATACTTGGGTATATAGCAAATAATGTCAAGTAGAAAGAATTCGACTAACAACACTCGAACTTTATTGCTAACATCCTCAATGTTTGCTTAGGCTTATCTTTGATCAGTTTAATCCCTTTTAGAAAATGAATTATTTGTAGGACACTTGGCCTAACTAATATTAGGTGTTCGAGCGTAACAAATATAGCTGGCTTCAAATGTTTTGTATGGGGCAAATTCCTAGTACTACCTGTGGGTCCTCCTCCAAAGCCTTGTAAGGTGAACCTTTATTGTATACCCAGTATTAGATGCAGGTGATGATTTAGATAGAGGTTCAGGAAGAAGATGTTTGAATGTCTCCTTTATATTATGTCTTGGTCTATAGTATAAGGTATAAATCAAGTCCATAGTTTTGCTACTTTGAATATATATAGGATATTTCTCTATAATTCTAATACATGCTTTCCAGGTTAAATTAAGGAGGTTTCAAATCTAGTATTCCAGCAATATGCTGACTGTAGCCAAGCTAGTTCGAAGGAAACTCCTTTCACTTTTTAGGCCGCTTAGATATATTTTGTATATTACAAGTAAACACATTACATATCAACCATATTAGTATAGTTGTATTTTGATATTACCCATATCTAAATATATTGAATATTCGTAGTTCTTGGACACTATCAAAGAGGGACCAGGGGCGGAGGGGGGGGGGGGGGGGGGGGTGGCGGCACGGCGGGGTGGACATACATGGACATAGAGATGAGGTCTTGGTCATAGGGGTGGGGATTTAGGAATGGACACGGGCATGGGGAGTGGGAACTTGGTTATGAATACGAGTAAGAAAGTGGGGACTAAGGGATAGTATTAGTGTCTTGACCATGAACATGGATATAATGCGCAGGGATTTAGGTGCGGGATTGGGGACTTGGCCATGAGCAAGGACACGAGAGTGGAGACTTGAGTGTAGACATAGACATGAGCATGAGCACAAGCATAGAGTAGTGAATTGGACATGAATGTGGACACTATTTAATTATATTTACTTCTATATATTTAGATTCTTATATTTTATTAATTTATATACTCATATTAATTTATTATTTATCAAAACTATTAATTTTTTATTGTATTTATTTAGACATATACAAGGAGATCATTTACAAACTGACAATCAGAATCAGAATAGCCAAATTGATTATTTTTATTTTTTTGGATATTTTATGTTTAAAATTTATTTTCATATAACAACTTATATTTTGAGGTGTATCGATTATATTTAAAGTTGTAAACAAGTTTCGCATATATAAGCTAAGTATTTTAAATCGTATTTTATGTAATTTGAAATTTATATTTAACTATATTCAGGATTTTGGTTTGAAATAAATATCATAAAAATAGGAATTTGCAATTGTACCAGTGCTTAAAAAAGTATAGCCATTGTTTAAATAATTGTAGCACTAATGGTCATGTTTATCCTGGCGCTAATCACGTTAGTGCAGGAAAAGTTGACTCTTTTAGATGCTACCTTCACATCATAATTAGCACCATTGTAAATTTTTGGGGTCACTAAATTAATATCATAAAAATTCATGACCCAAATTAATATGGCAATTTCTTAGCACAGGAAATTAGCACCATAAAGTCATATTGGTGCTAATTTGTCTTTTAATGGTGCTCAATTAGTACCATTAATAGACTAATATATTGTAGTATGTTTACGTACTTCCTTGGGATCATCTTTATTATTATATTCTGATCCAAGAGATCTTGCACATAAAATACTTATTGAGCTTAACAAGCAATAATATAAGACTCATTATAATGCTAGTTATAATTATACATCAAGTGGTTAATTTTCATTAATGTGAAACCAAAGTCATTTTTCTTTATTATGATCAAGTTGTCTATCAGTTATACTTAAAAAGCACTTACCTAAGTTTATTGTTATACCGGAGCTCAATAATTTCTATCCAAACCTCATAAAATATGACATCTCCTGATGTGGGTTTCATATCTTTGTGACTTGTGAATATTTTTGTGACTGTCTTTAGAGTTATGCCACTATTCTAAGTTTGTTAGTTTATCTCATGTCTCTTAGTATGGAACTTGAACTCATTAATAAGATAGCTTGGAAATCTTCCCATTTGTCTAGCCTAACTATTAGCAATGAGATCTCTTTGGGTACATCTAAAGTTTTTCTTGTCCTTTCTAAACTTGCAACCTACCAAAAAGAATAACCAATTTGTTTGAAAATTTTCATACTATACAGAGGAAAATTAAAGATTATGTCTTGTAGTCACTTACATGATCTCTAAACTATTTGGAAAATATTTTGTTGTAAATCTTTTCCTATTCAAACTTTCCTCTCTGATGTCATTTGTCCACCTTTATTATTTGAAAAGCAAGTATTGATGTGCTTGTGCCCATGCAATCTTGTGAAGTAATGAGCATCTTGCGATGTCCCAATTAATCGACTTACTCCTAATTTAGACTCACCCTTGTAATTTTGAGAATATGGATAGAAGTTTAATCACAATTTGTCCGGGTATGTTGTTCAAAATGTCATGCATTCTTCAACCAAATACCCTTCTGCTATCGACTCCATTGGATGAGTCTGATTTTGCACATAATTTTTGAGCTTCAATAGATATCTAATATGCAAGAACTTGTGTAAGTTTATCAGTATATATGATGAAGGAGCATTTAAGACATGCAGCGAGTATTAAACTTTATCTCTCAATATGATATATACATCAATATTGCACTGGTCCAGTAAGTACCATATCTTCTACTGAATGAATAGAAAAATACTCTATGATATCAAAGAATGAAGGTGGGAGGATTTATTTGTGGTGGCGAAGAGTCATGGTGATCCTCTATTGCAAAACTTCAAAGTTGCATTGTTGGTTAGCTTTTGTGTACAACTGCTTAAAGATATTGCTCATTTTAATTAGTGTCTTAGTCACATTATTAGAAAGACAAACCCCTCACTGTGATTGGAAGCAACTCTTGCATTAGTGTATGGTAGTTATGACTCTTTAAACCTAATATCATTTGGTCCTCCATATTCATGTATCTTGAACCATCAATCACTTTCATATATTTTAAGAGACAAACATATTTTACTACCTCTTTTGTACGATTGGAGTGTCTTCCTTATCTTAATAATCCTAAGATCCAACAATGCATTCAAATTATCTTTTGACATTGGAGTACCCAATAATTTCTATAATAAATTATTGAGAAAATTTTTCTCAATGTGTATGATATCAAGATTATGGCGAATATACATTATCCTCCAGTACAGCAAGTCAAAAAATATACTTCCCTTTTCTAGTTGCTCTTAACTTTCAAATGACCTTTATAGTCCTTTCAATTCTTCTCCTTTTCTTAGATGAGAGTAACCCTACATGTGTTTTCATTTCATATAGTATATCAACCACTTTATTTAATGTATCCTCCCTAAAAGGGTGAGATAGGGGAAGATCGTGCTTACATATCCCATCAAATAATGCCTTCTCTAGCTAAAACTTATAACTTATAGGAAAAAATTATCGATGACTCATATAGTAGAACTTCTAGCTATGCCTAACCAATGAGATCATGCGTTCTTCTCACAAACTAGATAAATCTTCTATCTTCTTATCACATACTCAGACAAAAATTCATATGCAAGAAAATTAATGATGGTCCATATCAATGCCACACACATACAAAATAACTTTTTTCTATTTGCATCATATGTTTGCAAGCTTGGTTTCCATAATTCATTCAATTCTTCTATCTATTGTAAACACACATCTATGTCATTTTCAGGGCCTTTTGGGCTGTCAATGAGCATTGATAAGATAAATGATTGTTGCTTCATACATAACCATAGAAGTAAATTATATAAACTAATACCACGAGCATGTATTATACGATATGCTCATTATCTTGAAAGGGTTAAATTCATTTGAAGCTAATTCTAACCATACATTACAAACATCACTTCCAAAGTTAGGGTACTTATGATTAAAATCCTTTCAAGTTACACTATCTGTTGAATGCTGAAATGATTTATCTACTACACAATATCTTGTATGTTATCTTATATGTAGAGTTATTTTCTCTGACATGAAAAACTATTATAGTCTTAGTTTAAGAGGGAAGTACCTAACCACCTTAGTTAGTATATTCCATACTTTCTGACCATTCTTATCACCTTAAGTCTTGAAATCTTCTATCATGGTGATTTATAGTATTTGTGATTCATATTTGAGACATTCTCATTCCTGTAGAGTATGCAATGATTGGACATGCATAAACCCTTTTACACCCAAGTTCCAAGTCTTTTACAATATATCATGCCTCACGATAAGAACATGGGACTAAACTCATCTTATGGAATGTCTCCCTCAAGGTCTCTAATAGAAATGTCTCCCTCATGAAATGTCTCCCTCAAAGTCTCTCGAGTATAGTTTTTTATTAGCTTTTATTCAGTAGTTTGAATAATTTTATCTCATTTTTATTGGGATCTTCTATTTGTTCACTTGTAACACATATGCCTCTAGTGAACTTTGGGAGACCAAATGTATCATGCAGCAAACTTTTAATGTCATTCTCATCTTTGTTATTCACTATAATTGACTCTACAACCTCTATATACTTCTTTCTCTTATAATATCATGGATTTTCTTCGTGGAAAGTTTAATTAGTAAATAACAAAATTTATCCCTTTATTATTATGTATTCATGAGCTTCTTTTCATGTATGATTATGCACATTCAAATAATCAATGCGAGGTACCTTATTCTCCCTTTGTTCCTATAGGCATATTCAAGAAAGATATTAACTCCTTCTATGTATCTCCGATTCAGCTGATTCTTTATCTTAATTCAACTCTTATTCATTGGGCTGGTCATCAATAATGTGTAGTCTCTAAGATTATGTCATAGTTTAGATGCCAAATTAATCAAGGGATGATGTACATATATATATTTATATACTTTAAAATTTCAAATTCCATATAGTTTACATGCCAAATTACATCAACCTCATCATGTTTTTCCATATTCTTTCAGTGTCATCCCTATGTCATACTTGTATTTTTTTCATATTCTTCTGTGTTATCTCTGTGTCCTACCTTTATTCTCCCTGTGCTCTCTTATTCTCACTGTGTCCTATTCATGTTTAACCAATATCATCCTTATATCTTATCCTATTCTCTCATGTTATCTCATATTCTCACTATGTTTTATTTATGTGATCCTGTATTCTTCCTATGTCCTACTCGTGTTCTCCCTTATTCTCACCATGTTTTACCCATATTCTCTCGATATATTATCTCTGTGTCCTACCTGTGTTCTCCTATATTCATTTCGTGTCATATTCATATTCTCTTATGTTCTCCTTGTGTTCTTTCGTGTCCTACTTGTGTCCTACCCATGTTTTCTTATATTCATCTTGTATCCTATTTATATTCTCCTTGTATTCTCTATTATTCTCATCGTGTCCTAGTCATGTTCTTCCGATATCATCACTATGTCCTCCTCGTGTTCTCTCTATGTTGTCCTCATTCCAATCTATGTTCTCCCATCCCTTATCCTTTCATGTCCTGCCATGTTCTCATTGTATCGTACTTGTATTCTTCCATATTCCCCTATGTTTTCCTATATTTTTCCATGTTCAAAAATATTAATCAACCCTAAGAAAGTATTTTAAGTAAATTCTCACCTTCTCTAGTAGCGAAAACAAGCAAAATTATAAATTTTGACAAGCGAAAAAAAATCAACCATTGATGGCAAAGTCCTACAACTAGCCCTAAGATCTATAGAAATGGAGATTTTCATGTGTATCTACTTAAAAATGGATATTTTCCTCAAGAGAGAGGAAAATGGAGAAATCTACTATTGAGAGAAGAAGAAGAAAGAGAGAAATTGTAAAAAAAGAAAAAAGAAGAAGAGCATTTGAGGGAGGGAGAAAGAGAGGGAGAGAAAGCTAGGGCTTACCATAAGTGAGCAGGAAGAGTGGAGCTTAGGCCAATTGTTAGGGAAGAAGAAGGTGTGCGTAGGGAAGAACTTGAGCCAGTCACAAGGAAGATGAAGGAGGCATGCATAACTCATGCATATTGTAGGAAAGAAGGGGATATGGTTGTAGTTACACAGGTTGGGTTTAAATAAGGTTTTTTGGTGTTTTTTTAATTCTCCAAAAATTTGACATTCTCAAAAATAACATTGGGAATTACTAATATTATTTTATAGAATGCCAAAAATTTTTGAGATTTTTGAATTATTATGCATTAACCATCAGGAATGTAGATTTTCTTTGTAGCGAAATCAGGAAAGAGTAAGTCCTAAATTTATCTTTATTTCATGTTTTTCTCCCTTTCTTCTTCCTCTGTGAGGTCTTCGACTACCACCCTTTTGTGTCAAATGACTGAATTCTCACCCTAAATTCATACTACATGATGACACTGAGCACCATATTTAGTTCGCCAAACTCATATGCAAATATGCCCATGAAGGATAACAAACACATGACAATATGTAGGGATCTCTCCCAACTTTTTTATTTTTAAAGAGGATTTACAATAGCCAATGGTATATATGAGTCACCGCAAACTCTCTGTATTCCTCCCAAGTTCAGTATGTATACCAATATACAACTATATTTGTAACTAACTCCCATAATTACTCCTTGCAATCCATATGTGTGCAACTACCTATCCACTATGTCCTATGGCTACTCTCTACAATCCAAGTGGTATCATCATGTCACAATGAGCTTTGACTACTCCTTGTAGTCCATATCACATCACCATGTTCATAATATGGGCTATGACTACACTTCAAGTGTCCATAATTGTCTCGCATATGTTGTGCACATGCCAATTTGTGTTATACATGCTAGCTATCTTTGCAGCTCAAGCTTTGTTGTATGTTGTGTGATGAGCCTCTTACCTATGTCATATTGCATGTTATATGTCTTGCCATGTGCTGCCCTTGCACACATAACTACCTTGGAGATGTCCCGCCTATCTCCTAGATTGTGAGCTTCATGACACAATCTTTGTAGTGGCACATGCCACTCAAGTTTGGGGTAACAAAAAATCTTGATCAGAAATATCAAACATCATCATCAGCTGTGATTCCAAATACTTCTTGATTTACCTCTCGAACTACCATAGAGTGACATTTGGCTCTCATGTGGTGTCAACCTTAGTGTCATCTTTTCACATCATAAGATAATTGGTCTTTGAATTCTTCTTGCTTTGTCCCATGATCCTATGATAAATAATCTTGTCACCCTCCTTGTCGAACTACCTTTAGATCATGGGCAAAGCTCTCTTGGCTTATTATTGATCCCCCAACAATTATTTGTTAAAAGGCTTCAAGAAGCTTATATGAAATGTGGGGTGCACCTTCAACCTATTGAGTAGCTTCTATTGGTAAGCTACCTTTCCCACTCTCTTCATGACTTCAAATGTTCTATCATCCTTTGGGATAAGCCCCCGATATATGATCTTACTGTTGATTTTCTTCCATATTTGTAGTTAGCTTCAATAGCACCATGTCACTAACTTTAAACTTTAAGAGGTCATTTATGCATATTAGCATATTTTTTTTATATGCCTTTCTACCTTGTGCAAGTTGTCCCACACTTGCTTAATGAGCTCTTTCTTCTCCCTAGCAAAGCAATAGGCTATAGGGCATTTACCTTGATTCTTTAACTGGGCCACCTTCAGTGATGTAAGGGGCTATTAGCCCATCATAAGCTCAACATGACTCATTCTCATAGTTGTATTGAAGGTTGTAGCAAAACTAAGTTGTATCTTGTAGCTCTACTCAATTTTTCTGGCTAGTTGTAATGTAATAACTTAAGTACTCCTCCACCAAGGCATTGATTCATTTTGTCTAGCCATCAGTCTATGGAATGTGACTGTGAAAAACTTTAACTCAGATCCCATCAAGTTGGAGAGTGTTATCCAAAACTTATCAGTAAATCTTGCATCTCGATCACTAACAATGTCTCCAAGGATACCAAGATACTTGCCACATGTCTGAAGAATAACTCAACTACCACATCTGTTAGGCATGCATGTGGTGCAAGTATGAATATTGCATATTTTGAGAATCAGTCCACCACCACTGGTAACAAACTCATCCCGCCTACAATAGGAAAAATATAAATTAAGTCCATGGAGACAGACTACCATAACTTTTCAAGAACATGTAGATAGACTCCTTCTTCCTTTCAGCCTTGTCAAGTTGGCAAACAAGATAGAATGTACATACATCTCCACATGATCTCCATTTTTGGCTAGTAATATAACCTAGATGAGAGCACAATCATTCTTTTCACACCAGGATATCCTGCCCATTAAGGATTGTGAGTTTCTTTCAACAACTCACACTTTAGTCCCTATTGTCAAGGATATAGAGCTTGCTGTATCTAACATACAATAAGTTATTATCTATCCAATGGCACCTTACTAACCATTTGTGTACCCCCTTCCTAAGTTTCTCATATGCAGGGTCTCCATTAACATGCTCCTTAACCTTCTCTAATAGGGTTGTTTACACTATCATAAGTGTAGCCACATAGCATTGAACCTCTTTCTTGCTCATTGCATTCACTACTTGGTTCTATTGCCTTGTCTTATGCTCCCATAGGAAGTCAAACTTGGCCAAGAACTCTTGCCATCGAGCTTGCTTGGGGATCAACTTCTTTTGGGTTTCAAAGTAGGTGTTTGACACATTATCCATCACCACCATGAACTTTATTCCCAACAAGCAATGCCTCCTTCTCATGTGTAGAGTAGCATTGTTCAACATTCTTGAGTTTGCAACTCTCAAATGCTACTAGATGTCCATCCTGAACAAGGACTCCACCAAAGGCATGATCATAAGCATCCATATGTAGTTTGAATGACAATTCAATGTCAAGTAGTCACAACATAAGCTCCATTGATGTTTCTATCTACAGCTTGTCAAATGCCTCTTGGCATGTGTCCATCCATGTGCATCTTCAGTCTTTCTTGAGTATGCAGTCAATGGGCTTACCTTCTTTGAGTACTCCTAAATGAATCACCAATAACAATTAGCTAAACCAAGAAAAGAATAGAGGTTAAATACTTTCATAGGTGTCACCCAATTAAGAATCACCTTGGCCTTCCTTTCATCCATATGAATGTGTCCCTTGCTTACCTTGTGGCCAAGGAACATTATCTCCTACCAGCAAAACCCACATTTCTTTTTCTTCACAAAAAGCTTGTATTCTCTAAGCTGAGAACACCTTCCTTAGGTGGTTAACATGGTTTGCCAATGTCTCTGAGTAGATGACAATGTCATCTAAATTCACTACTACAAATTGATCCAAAGACTCATACAACACATCATTCATCATGTTGCAAAAAGTTGTTAGGCCATTTTTCAAACCCAAAGGCATGACCAAAAACTCAAATGAGTTATACCTTATCACGTAGGTTATCTTAACCTCATCACCTTCAATAATTCTCATCTATTAGTACCCCGACCAAAGGTTTAGCTTAGTGAAGTACATAGCATTTGTCAATCGATGAAACAAGTTAGCTACATTGGGCATTTGGTACTAGTTCTTAATGGTCATCTTGTTAAGCTCCCGATAGTCCATGCACATACATAGGGATACATCTTGTTTTCATTGAAACAACATCAGGGTGCCCTACAGGGCTTTAGATTGTTTGATCAATCCTACATCCAATAACTTATTGAGTTGCTTCCTTAGCTCTACCAACTCTGCAAGGGCTAAATAATAAGGGGTCATGGCTGAAGGCTTTACACCAAGCTCAAGTTCAATTTTGTGGTCAACTAGCCTCTAAGCGGAAAGTTTGTTAGACAACTTTGTTGACATCACATTTGCATATTCTATCAAGACTATTGCAACTCCATCAGGTACCTCCACTTTTGATCCAATTTAATGTTTATTAGGGCTACAAGATAGGTAGTTTCCCCTCTCTTGACTCTTGTTTTTATTTGTTGTAGGGACTGCATAATTATAGTTGCTATAGTCTTTCCTATGTATATCATTGAACAAAATATGGTGCACTCTTGATAGCAATCATCATGTGAGGCATGAGTGTTCCCTTTGCCTGCACAAAGGACTCTATCCCTAGGAAAAACTCAAACTCATTAATGGCCCAGAATGTCATGCTTATCTCAACCTCCTGAGCACCAACTTTAAGAGAAGTGGAGGTGACACCATAGATAGGGGTTGGTCCAAAGTTTAATACCTTCACTTTGCACAAGCTTGGTTGCACTTACAAGCCAAACTCACTGATTAACTTATGGGAGAAGAAGTTGCTAGTTGCTCTAATGTCCAATATCATATATGTTTGTCTCTCGTTGATTTGCACCAAAGCATGCATCAATCCCCTACAAGGGGGTTGTTATTTTTGAGTTGTCTCGTATTGAGCAACTTAAGAGGATTCATCCTTAGTGCAACAACTACACCATATTTTTCTTTCTCAGAATCTTGAAATCCTAAAGCACTTAACTTTTCTCTTTTTGGATGCTCTCTTGCCCAATGAAAGCCATTTCAAATGAAGTAGCCTTGATCCTTCCAAGCATATTGGCTTGGTTCAGGGACCTTCTTACCTTTTCCCTCAAGCCTTTTACTAGCCTTGACCACATGCTTCACCTTTTTGCCATCAAAACCATTTCTAATGTTGGAGAAGGTAGAAGACATCACCTTGAAATCCACCTAGCCCTCAAAAATAGCAATAGTCGAAAAAAGATCCTTCACTCCTTGGTTTCAGAGTTTGGCTTGAGCCCATAACAGCAAACCTAAAAGAAAGTTGAACATTTTATCCATATTGAACATATCATTAATATTAAGCATTAATAAGCTAAACTCCCACACATAATCATAAATCGTCAGATAATTACATTTACTCGAAAAATTAAACTTAAGTCTATGTGTTTAAATTTTTATTTTTTATTTTTTTGTATCATTTGAAATGGTGTATATAGATAGTTTCATCTATTTGAAAAGGCAAACTTAGATTTATATAATTAAAATTTTATTTTTTTCATAATATTTGAAATAGTATTTACAGATAGTTATATTTATCTAAAAAGCAAACCTAAGTTTATATATTTTAATTTTTTAGAATAATTGAAATACTATTCACAAATAATTTTGGCTCTATTGAAAAGCAAACTTAAGTTTCTATATTTAAAATTTTATTTTTTATTTTTATGACAATTTTTTGAAATGGTGATTATAGATAGCATCATCTGTAAAAACAAACTTAAGTATATGTATTTAATTTTTTTCATTTTTTGTATTATTTGAAATGATGTTAATAGATAGTTGACTCTATTTGAAAAAGTGAACTAATGTCTATGCATTTAAAATTTAATTTTTATTTTTCAAAATATTTGAAGTGATGTTTATAAATAGTTTCACAAGTCTGTGTATTTAAAATTTAATTTTTATTTATTCATAATTTTTAAATGGTAAATAAGGTAGCTGTGTCTATCTAGAAAAGTAAACTTTATGTTGTATATTTAAAATTTTTTTGAATACTTGAAATGATGTTTATAAACAGCTACGTCATTTTGGAAAAATGAACTTAGGTGTTTGTATTTAAAATTTTATTTTTATTTTTCAGAGTATTTAAGACAGTGTTTATAGATAGTTGCATCTATTTAGATAAGTAAATGTAAGTGTACATATTTTTTTTGTTTGAAATATTTGAAACAGTGTTTACAAATAGTTGTATCTGTCTTTAAGTGAGAACTTAAGTCTGTATATTTTAAATTTTATTTTTTTTCTTTGAAATATTTGAAAAGGTGTTTGTAGATATTTGCTTCTATTTTAAAAAGCTAACTTAAGTTTGTATATTTAAAATTTTATTTTATATTTTTTTAGAATAGTTGAAATGGTGTTTATAAATAGTTGCTTCTGTCTAAAAAATAAACTTAAGTTTGTGTATCAAAAATTTTATTTTATTATATTTTAAAATATTTTAAATAGTGTTCATAGATAGTTTTCTTTTTGTAGAAAAACAAACTTATGTTTGTGTATTTAAAATTTTATTTTTTATTTCTTTGAAAGATTTGAAATGATATTCACATATAGTTACCTCTATCTAGAAAAATATACTAAAGTCTGTGTATTTAAAATTTTATTTTTTACTTTTTGAAAATATTTGAGACTGTTCTAGTAGATAGTTGCATCTATCTAGAGAATCAAACTTATGTCTATATATTTAAAATTTTATTTATTATTTTTTAAAATATTTAAAATGACCTTTATATTATGTGAGATAGCAAACTTAAGTCTTTGTATTCAAAATTTTATTTTTTATTTTTTTAAATATTTGAAATGTTTTTTTAGTACATTTTTATGGAAATGTGAAGTCAAGTTTGTATATTTAGAATTAATTTTTTATGTTTTTTAAAATAGTTGAAATAGTGTTGATTGATAGTTGCATTAGTTTGGCAAATTGAACTTTAGTTTATGCATTTAAAATTTTATGTTTTACTTTTTCTAGAATATTTGAAATGGTGTTTACAGAGATTTGCATTTGTTAGGAAAATTGAGCTTAAGTCTACATATTAAGATTTTTTTATTTTTTTAAAAAAATTTTGAAATGGTATTTATAGACTGTTATATCAGTATAAAAAATTAAAATTAAGGCTATGTATTGAAAATTTTATTTTTTATATTTTAAAAATATTTGAGATAATGTTTATTGATAGTTGTATCTATATGGAAAAGGAAACTTAAGTCTATGTATCTAAAATCTATTTTTTTTATTTCAAAAAATTTGAAATATTATTTATAAATAGTTGCATCTATTTGAGAAAAACAAGCTTAAGTTTCTGTATTTAAAATTTTATTTTTTCTTTTTTGAAATAATTTGAAACTGTGCTCATAGTTAGTTACATCTATATGTAAAAGAAAATTTAAGTCTATATATTTAAAACTTTATTTTTGACTTGTTTCTTAATATTTGAGATGATATTTATAAATAGTTGTATTTATCTAGAAAAGTGAGCTTAATTTGATGTATTTAAAATTTTACTTTTTATTTCTTCAAGATATTTTAATAGTGTTTACAAATAGCTGTGTCTTTTTGAAAAAGTGAACTTAAGTCTATGTATTAAAAATTTTACTCTTTATTTTTTTTGAAATATTGGAAATAGTGTTCACAAATAGTTATGTCTGTATAGAAAAATGAACTTAAATATGTATATTTAAATTTTTTTATTTTTTGGAATATTTGAGATGGTATTTATAAATAGTTATGTTTGTCTTAAAAAGTGAACTTAGGCCTGTGTATTTAAAATTTTATTTTTTCAGAAAATTTAAAATAATTTTTATAGATAGTTGGGTTTGTCTACAAAAGTGAATTAAGTCTATGTGATTTAATTTTTTTTTTGGGATATTTAAAATAGTATTTATAGATAGTTGCATCTCTTTGGAAAAGCAAACTTAAATTTGCATACTCAAAATTTTATTTGTCATTTTTTTGTAATATTTGAAATATTTTTTTCATATAGTTCCCTCTTTTTAGAAAGTGAACATATGTTTGTGAATCAAAAGTTTTATTTTTTTATTTTTTTCATAATATTTTAAATGGTGTTTACAGACAATTGCCTCTGTCTAAAATAGCAAACTTATTTTTGTGCATTTAAAATATTATTTTTTTAGGATATCTGGAGTAATATTTACAGATAGTTGCATCTATTTAGAAAAGAAAAATTAAGTATGTATGTTCAAAATCTAGTTTTTCAACTTTTTAGAATATTTAAAATCGTGTTTATAGATTGTTGCATCTATCTAAAAAATTGAACTTAAGTTTATGTATTTGAAATTTCATTTCTCATTTGTTTGTAACATTTGAAATGGTGTATACAAACAACTTCATTTGTTTGTAAAAGTGAACTAAAGTATATGTAATTAAATTTTTTTATAATATTTAAAATAGTATTTATGAAATGTTGCATCTGTTTAGAAAAATAAACTTAAATCTATATATTCAAAATTTTATAGTATTTATAGAGAGTTATATCTGTCTTGAAAAGTAAATTGTAGTCAATTTATTTAAATATTATTTTTAAAAAATATTTAAAATAGTGTTTATAGATAGTTGTGTTTATTTGAAAATATGAACTTAGGTATATGTAATTAAAATTTTACTTTTTATTTTTCAAAATAGTTGAAACACCATTCATAGACAGTTGTGGCTGAATGGAAAAGCAAATTTAACTTTCTATATTCAAAATTTTATTTCTATTTTATCATAACTTTTGAAATAGTGTTTCCAAACAATTATGTCTATTTGCAAAAGTGAACTTAAATTTATGTATTTAAAATTTTTTTTATTTTTTTGTATTATTTGAAAAGTGTTCACAGTATTTGTGTTTGTCTAGAAAAAGAAATTTCAATCAGTGCATTATAAATTTTATTTTAAATTTTTTAGAATATTTGAAATGGTATTCATATACAGTTGCTTCTCCAAAACTCCATTGAGCTTTGCAGAGATCCAATTGGAAAAACAAATTGAGGTCTTTGTTTAAAATTTTATTTTTTTATTTTCTGGTATATTTTAAATTGTATTTATAGACAATTGATCTCTCTAAAAATGCAAATTTAGGTCTATATATTTAAAATTATATATATTTATTTTTTCAGAATATTTGAAATGGTATTTACATATTATTGCATTTATTTCGAAATGACAACTTAAGTATGTATATTTTAAATCTTATTTTTTATTTTTAAAAAATTGAAATGGTGTTTATAAATAGTTATATCTCTGTGAAAAAACAAACTTAAGTCTGCATATTTTAATTTTTTTGTCTTTTAAAAATATTTTAAATGATGTTTACAAACAGTAACAACTATCTAAAAAATAAACTTAAGTCTATTTATTTAAAAAAAATTTTCATCATATTTTAGACATTTTATATAGATAATTATGTCCGTCTGGAAAAGCGATCTTAAGTCTATATATTTAACATTTTATTTTTTTAGGAATATCTGAAATAGTGTTCATAGATAGTTGCATCTATTTAGAAAAGCGAGCTTAACTCAGTGTATTTAAAATTTTATTTTTTTTGAATACTTGAAATAATATTAATAGACAATTTCATCTATTTGGAAAGCAAACTTAAGTTTGTATATCTAATTTTTTGTATTTTTCTGAGACATTTGAAATGGTGTTTGGAGACAGTTGTGATAGTCTAAAAAAAATTAAATTAGATTTGTGTATTTAAAGTTTTCTATTTTATGAAATATTTGAAATGGTGTTTACAGATGGTTACCTTTATCTCGAAGGATGAATTAAGTTTGTATGTCAAAAATTTTAGTTTTTATTTTCTAAAAATATTTTAAATGATGTTTTTAGATAGTTGTCTCTATTTAGAATAGCAAATTTAAGTTTGAGATTTAAAAATTTATTTTTAATTTTTAAATATTTAAAATGGTGTTTAAAGATAGGTTTTTGTTAGAAAAGGTGAAATTAAGTTTGTGTATTTGAAATTTTATTTTTTATTTCTTCAAAATATTTTAAATAGTTTTTATAGACAACTATGTCTATTTGAAAAAATAAACTTAAGTTTCTATATTTAATTTTTTTTTATTTTTCAGAATATTTGAAATGGTATTCACATATTGCATTTGTCTAGAAAACAAAACTTAAGTTTATTTATTTCAATTTTTATTTTTATGTTTTTAAAATATTTAAGACAATGTTTACAAACAGTTTGTTTGTATAAAAAAGTGAACTTAGGTCTATAAATTAATTTTTTTTTCAGAATATTTGAAATAGTTTTTATAGATAGTTAGATTTGTTTGGAAAGCAAACTTATGTCTATGTATTTAAAATTTTATTTTATTTTTTGGTATATCTAAAAAGATATTTATAAACTGGTGCATCTTTCTAAAAAACTAAACTCAAGTCTATATATTTAAAATTTTATTTTTATTTTTTGTAATATTTAAAATGATGTTTACATATATTTTTTCTTTCTAGAAAATTGAACTTTTGTTTATATGTCAAAAATTTTATCTTTTATTCTTTCAAAATATTTAAAATTGTATTTACAGATGATTGTGTCTGTCTCAAAAACTGAACTTAGTTTAGTGTGCTTAAAATATTATTAGTTTTGAAATATTTGAACTAGTATTCATAGATAGTTATAACTGTCTAAAAAGCTGAACTTATGTCTGTGTATTTAAAAGTTTTATTTTCATTTTTTAGAATAATTTAAACACCATTCACATGTAGTTGTGGCTATGTGGAAAAGCAAACTTAAGTTTTTGTATTCAAAATTTTATTTTTTTAAAAAAAATATTTGAAATAGTGTTTATAGATGGTTGCATCTATCTTGAGAAGTGGACTTAAGTCAATGTATTGAAATTTTTTTTTTTTGAAATATTTGAAATGGTATTCACAGATAGTTGCGTCTATATAAAAAACAATATAAAATTAAGTCTATTTATTCAAAATTTTATTTTTTATTTTTCAATAGAGTTGAAATGCCATCATAGATAGTTGTCGTATGGAAAAGTGAACTTAAGTTTTTATATCCAAAATTTAATTTTTTACTTTATCATAATTTTTGAAATGGTGTTTATAAACAATTGCGTCTACTTACAAAAGTAAACTTCAATTTGTGTATTTAAAATTTTATTTTTTATTTTCTCTAATATTTGAAATAGTGTTAATAGATAATTATGTCTATCTAAAAAAGTAAATTACAATATATATATTTAAAATTTTATTTTTTATTTTTTAAAAATGTTATAAAATGGTGTTTATAGTGTGTGGAAAAAAGAACTTATGTCTATGTATTTAAACTTTAATTTTTATTTTTTGATAATTTTTAAAATGGTAAATATAGATAGTTGCATCTATCTGTGTATTTCAAATTTTATTTTGTTGGAATATTTAAAATGGTGTTCACTGACAATTATGTCTATTTGATAATATGAACTTAAGTCTACATATTGAAAGTTTTATTTTTTATCTTTTTAAAATATTTGAGATGGTGTTTACAAACAGTTGTGTTTACCTAGAAAAGTAAACTTAAGTCTATATATTTAAAATTTTATAGATAGTTGCATCTATCTGTGTATTTCAAATTTTATTTTGTTGGAATATTTAAAATGGTGTTCATCGACAATTATGTCTATTTGATATTATGAACTTAAGTCTACATATTTAAAGTTTTATTTTGTATCTTTTTAAAATATTTGAGATGGTGTTTACAAACAGTTGTGTTTATCTAGAAAAGTAAACTTAAGTCTATATATTTAAAATTTTATTTTTTATTTGTTCAGAATATTTGAAACTGTGTCTATAGAATGTTGCATCTATCTGGAATAAGAACTTAAGTCTGTATATTGTCTTTTTTTTATTTTTAATAATATTTGAAATGATGTTGACAGATAATTGTGTTTGTTTGAAAAATCGGACTTAAGTCTACATATTCAAAACTTTATTTTTTTTATTTTTTTAGAATATTTGTTAATAGCTGATGCATATAAAATTTTCTACATCTTCTATCTTTCAATCTCGTTTTAAGAACATTACTGAAGATTGAGCATGTCACCTTTGACTATAAGTAATTCTCTAGACTTATAATTTTTTTGCCATATCTCTGAAGTATTTTAGTAATATGTCTCCCAAGAAAGCCCAATCAATCAATGCTTTCTATCTCTATATATTTTGATATCCAAGACATAAGAAGCATTACCAAGATTCTTCATCTCAAAAACTATAAATAACATATTTTTAGTCTCTTTAAGGGAATTTAGTTTATTGCCAACTAATAATATATCATTAACATTAAACATCAATATCTGAACTTTACCACCACTAACCTTTTGGTATACATGATTATTAGTTATATTCTCCCAAAGGCCAAATTTTTTAATAGACTCATGAAATTTGAAATATCCCTGTCAAAATATTTATTTTAAATCATAAATAAATTTATGCAGTCTACAAAATTTTACTTCATTACCTTTTCTAATAAACCCTTATGGTTGAATTATATAATTTTTTTTGAAGAATTCTATTCAGAAATGATGTTTTAACATCCATCTGAATAAGTACATAATTATAATGTGTAACCAATACCATAAAGATTCTAAATGAATCTTTTCTGGAGACTAGGGAAAAAGTTTCATTATAGTCAATCCCTTCTCTTTGACTATAACCTTTACCAACTAATCTTGCTTTATACTTGTCAACCTCATCATTGGCTTTTAATTTTATCTTATAAATTCATTTACAACCATTTGGTTTATAATTTTTTTGAGCTTGTATAAGTGACCAAATCTTATTTTTTTGGCATTGAGTCAATTTTTTCAATCATAACATTCATCTAGAATCTTGCATTCTCACTGCTCATAGCCTCTAAAAAATTTAGTGGATCATCATTCTCTATAGTTGATGACATAGATACCTCATATGGATCATTTGAACTCTGAGTATGTAAATCACTAATTTTCTCTAAATATATAATGTAGTCATCTGATATAGCTAACTTACGAACTCTTTTGGTTCCTTTATTTGATTGACTTGGTGCAGCCATTGGTGCTTCATTTTTTTAAACCTTATCTAACTCATCCTCAAATTGATTTCTTTTCCTCTTACTTTCTATAATAGATGTTCCCTGTTCAATAAATTTGATATCTTTGCTTTCAAATATAGAATCCTAAATTGAACTATATAGTCTATAATCTTTAGACCTTTTAGGAAAATCAATAAATTTGTAACTCAAACCATGAGTAGTAGTTTTTGGTATACCCGGTTTAGCAATTTTGCCTTCTATATCACAACCCTAGATTCTAAGATTATTTAGACTGAATTTTCTATAAAGTCATAACTCAAAAAGCATTTTAGGAACAACTTTAGATGGTACTCAATTTAAAATATATGTAGCTATTTTTAGTGTCTCACCCCATAGGGAGTCTGGTAATTTATTATAAACCAGCATACAACGTACCATATTCATCAAGGTTCTATTTCTCCTTTCTACCACTCTATTCTACTATGCATTTTCTGAAATAGTTGTATTTACAATGATCCTATGTTCTTCCAAGAAATTTCAGAAAGCATTTGAAGCGTATTCACCTGCTCTATTTGCCCTAATGGCTTTGATCTTTCAGCTCAATTAGTTTTCAACCTACAGCCTCATAAACTTTAAATATTTCAAATACATTTAACTTTCTATGTAGCAAATACGCATATCCATATCATGAATAATCAATAATAAATGTTACAAAACACTTTTGGTCATTTCAAGTAGCAACTTCGTTTGGATTACAAACATCTGCATGGATCAAGTATAATAAATTATCATACCTTAATGCTTTTGAAAATGATGCTCTTATCATCTTACTTTTAATACAATCTACATAGACACAAAATTATTAAAATTTATATTCCACAAAATTCTATTATGACAGAAAATAGATACTGAGTATACAAAAAAGTGTTCTAACCCATCACAGAACACCTAATTAAGCACATAGATAAAATTTTGGCTCCGTCTATATTGTCATCCATTATCATCTAAATATTTAATCAAATAGTCAAATTTTAGTCACTATATTTTTAAACTGTCTGACCTGAATTGCATAAGTAAACTCATTTAAAAGTCAAACCAATAAATAATCTATAAGGCCACAAGGCTAAGAAATTTCTTTCAAACATGGTGCTTAGCTGATAGACCAAGCAAGTTCAAGCATGCCTTTAGTTTGATTTGAAATGATTAGCGGTCTTGGTTTATGTTGATCATTTCTAAATTGATAATCAATTGCCTAAATGGCTTGTTGTCAATTAAATTTGAAGTGTCACTAATAACTTTTGAGCTTGTGTTGGCTAAGTTTACAGTATTATCAATGAGTTTATGCTTATTGTCAACTAACTTTCTTCAAACAAGTATTTGGCTAACTAATTAAGTGACTTTAAGCCTGCCTTAGTTTGGCTTAAAATGTTTAATGGCCTTGTCTTATGTTTAGCCTTTCTAATTTAATAATCGATAACCTCTTTGGGTTGTTGTTGATTAGATTTGAAGCATCACCAATAATTTTAAGGTTGTGTTGGTTAAGGTTAAAGTGTGGCTAATGACTTTATACTTATTATTAGTTGACTTCTTTTAGACACAATGCTTGGCTAACTAATTAAGCTAGTTTAATTCTACCGTTAGTTTGGTTTGAAATGGATAGTGACCTTGGCTGATGCTAACCATTTTTGATTTGATAATCAATAGACTCTTTGGCTTATTATGAATTATGTTTAAAGTGTCATCAAGGACTTTTGAGCTTGTGTTGGCTAAGCTTGAAGTGTGACCAATGACTTTATGCTTATTGTCACTTGACTTTCTTCAAACACGATGTTTGGTTAACTGATTAAGTGAATTCAAACCTACCTTAGTTTGGGTTAAAATGGTTAGAAGCCTTGGCCTATATTGATCACTTTTTATTTGATAATCAATGACCTTTTTCGCTTGTTGTCAAAAGTTTGAAGCATCACTAATAGCTTCGGAGCTTATGTTGGCTAAGCATGAAGAGTTAGCAATGACTTTAAGCTTGTGTTGGTTTAGCTTGTAGTCGATGACTTTGACCTTGTTGTCATCTAACCTTAATCAATTTGAGTTTGACTCGAAATAGACCTAGTTTTGGTTCAAGTTTGATTTGGTTCAGTTTAAAGTTTAGACTTGATATCGATTTGAGTCTGATTTGATTTATTTTAATATTTAGAATTTGATGTCGATTTGAGGCTAATTTGATTTTCTAATTTTATTCAATTCAATGTTTAGAACTTGATGTTGATCAAATTTGATTTGATCCAATTTAATATTCAAAACTTGATTTTAGCTCAAGTATAATTTGACTTATTTGAATGTTTAGAACTTGCTTTCAGTTGAAGTTTGATTTGATTCAATTCAATATTCAAAACTTGATTTTAGTTCAAGTTTGATTTGGTTCAATTTGATATTCAAAACTTGATTTTGATCAAGTTTGAGTTGATTTAATTTGATGTTCAAAACTTGATTTGGATTCAAATTTGATTTGAATCAATTTGATGTTTAGAACTTGATTTCTATTCAAGTTTAATTTGATTCATTTCAATGTTTAAAAATTGATTTCGATCAAGTCTGACTTGATTTAATTCAATATTCAAAACTTGATTTCAATCAAGTCTGATGTGATCCAATTTGATATTTAGAACTTGACTTTAATCAAGTCTAATTTGATTCAATTAAAGTTGAGTTAGACCAATTGGATTCTCATTGAGCCTTGGACATAGCCTTTAATGGTTATTAGATCCAGCCATTGTTGGATTCTTATTGGATTCAAGTCTTGATGGGTTCTTATTGGATCCAATCCTTGTTGGCTTCTTATTGGATCCTTAATGGTTCTTGGATTCTACCCTTGTTGGTTTCTTATTGAAACTTTAAAGGATCTTGGATCAAACCCTTGATAGGTTCTTGATGGATCCTTAATGAATCTTGGATTCAGCCCTTATTGCATTCTTATTAGTTCCTTAAGATCTTGGACTCAACCCCTGTTGGGTTCTTATTGGATCCTTAATGGATCTTGAATTCAACCGTTATTGGTTTCTTGATGGATCCTTAATTGATCATAGATTTAACCTTTATTAGGTTCATATCGAATCCTTAATAGATCCTGGATTAAACCCTTAATGGGTTCTTATTGGATCCTTAGTGGATCTTGGATCCATTCCTTGATGGGTTCTTATTTGATCCTTAATGGATGATCTTGATCAGATTTGGGTTTGAGTGTTTTTTGGGTTCAGGTTTGGGCCCTTAATTGATTTGGGTTCAAACCATGTTGAACCCTTATTAGGTTTGGGTTTGATCCATGCTAATTTGGGTTTGACCTATCATGGTTTGGGCATAGGTTTGTCCAAGTTTTGGTTCGAGTTCAGGTTTGACCTAGTTCCATTTCAATTTTGATCTAATTTTGGTTTATGTTTAATCTAGTTTTCATTTTGGTTCGATCTAATTTTTCTTTAGGTTCAACATGATTTTGGTTTAGGTTTGATCTTATTTTGGTTCAGGTTTGATCGAGTTATAGTTTAGGATTTATCTAATTTTGGTTCAAGTTCAACTTGACTTTGGTTAAGGTTCGACATGATTTTAATTCAGGTTTGATCTAGTTTTGGATCAGGTTCGACCTAATTAGGGCTTAGTTTGAATTTGGTTTAATACGATTTAAGCTGAATGAAGGGAACCAAATGGCATGCAAAGTAAGATCGCGGGTGGTCCTAGTGTTGATGGGCATTCTTAGTATGGTTCAAGCACCAGATCCTCCTGGGTTCGGTCATCCAAACTCAGGCGATTGTGTAGTTTATATACAAATGGATGGTGGTTTTTGGGTAGAATAAGGCTACGAGTGGCCACAAGTCTAGAAGAGGAGAGGGAAGGGGGCAACAGTAGGAGCACGGGGATGTCGAGACATTACAAGAGATGAAGGAGGAACAAGAGAAACAAAGAAATAAAAGGATGGAGATGAGATAGAGACTTACATCTTTCTTGACTTCTTGGCAATGCTCTCTTGGCCTCTTCCTTGGTGCAAAGTCTCCTTTAAAATTTCTTCTTTAATTCATGTAAAACTTCACCCAAGAATCGACTATCAATTGTACCAAATTTGTGTGCCCTAGTCCTATTTTTATAGGATTAAGATCTCCAAGAGACAATATAAATATAAATTTTTTTATGAGCACCATTTTTTTCCTTTTTTTTTATTCTTCCCTGTTTTCACAACTAGCCTAGATTTCTTTTTTTTTTTTGGTTGGCAACAACAAGTTTTTTTTATTTTTCTTTTCTACTTTTTCTCCTCCTTTCTCATTTCCCTTTTCCTTTCCTAAACTCTTCTTATGGCTAGTCATCTTGAGTCCCTTCATACAACTGGATATGGCTAGATCTAGCCAGATCTGGTCCTTCTCTGATGGAGATGACATGTAGGATTGTCCAACAAGGTGGCAGAGCATGGGCATGGGAGAAGATGGTCAGGTTCGGCCATCTCTAGCTAGATTCAGCCCTTGGTCATGGTGGACAACCAAAGTAGAAGTTGGAGGTCATTTCCATGGTCTGACCATCTCTAGCTAGATTCAACCCTTGCTCATGGTCAGCAAGCATTTTCAAGGTGTGCAACTCATTGTGGGTTATTGAGTTTTTGGTGTCTCAAACTCATATTAGAGTTTGAGTTAAAGTAAGAATCTAAAGTTGGATTCAAACTTATGATTCATCTGTAATATTAGGAGTTATAATTATAGTAAAACTCAAAATCAATAAGGGTCTATAAATATACTATAATATATAGAGTTTCGGTGTGGTGTAGTATTGAGGTTGAATTAGAGAGAAATAGAGAGAGAGGAATAGAGAGAATAGAGAGAAGAAAAAGTGAGAGAGTGTCAGCTCTCGTATGTGGGTCTTTCTAGTACTTTTCGGTGGTTTCTCATGGTGGTTTCTCATGGTATTCTCTTGGAGGTTCTCTCTAAAGATGGAGGCATTGATGAGGCTTGGTGAAAGAGTTTAGTTGTGTAAAAAAGAGTGCAGTCTTTCTTATAGACTCTTGTAAAGCTTTTTGATAATGGATTCCTTACAATCTTTTTTTATTATTTTTTTTAATCTTGCATTACTTCTCATTTCTTATATTGTTTAAGAATAAGGTGTTTCGTGAATCTTTTGCCGTGAATCCCAACAATTGGTATTAGAGCTTAGGATTAGACAACCAAGATGGAAAAATCCTTACTCGAGGTGGAGAAGTTTGGCAAGATAAATTTTACCTTATGACAAAATAAGATGAAGGCGGTTCTTACTTGTTAAGGTCTGCAAAAGACGTTATAGGGAGAAGAAAAGAGGCCAACCAAGATAAATAATGAAGACTAGAAGGAAATAGATCAAAAGACATTGAATTTAATTATTCTAAGCTTGACTAATGAGGTTTTGTACAATGTCATTGATAAAGAGATGATGATGGATATCTGGACAAAACTTGAGAAGTTGTACATGTCAAAAGCCTCACGAATAAGTTCTATTTGAAATAATAGTTGCATGGACTACGTATGAGTGATGGTACAACTATATTACATCACTTAAATAACTTCAGTAAGATTATCAATGATTTGCTAAAAGTTGATGTGATATTTGAAGAGGAAGATAAGTCACTAATTCTTCTGATGTCTCTTCCTTCTTCGTACAATCATATTGTGACTATAATTCTTTATGGTAAAGAAAATCTCAAGATGGAAGATGAGATAGTTAGTCTTATTTCTAATGAGAAAAGGAGAAACTCCAATATTAATATGAAGTTTGGTGAATGATTGGTGGTTCACGAAAGAAGAAGATTAAGAGAACATGGAGAAGGCAAACAATGGTCCAAATAAAAATTGAAAGCGAAAGTACAATATTATTCATATAAAAAGTATGACCACATTAGATGGTATTGCCCTGAACATGGGAAGATAGAGTCTTTCAATTTGGTGATGACAATAGTGGATGGTACTTATGAGAATAGTGTGGATGGAGATATTCTTGTAATATTTGCAGAAATCAACACTTTTGGTGAGTGGATTTTAGATTATGGTAGTTCTTACCATATTTTCTTCAGGAAGAATTGGTTTACTTCTTATCAGGAGAATAAGAAGAAAGGTACTATTTGGTTGGGCGATAATTTGACCTCTGAGATTGTCGATGTGGGAACAGTTCAAATCCATAGTTTGATGGAGTGATTTGTACTCTTACTGGGGTGAGGCATGTCCCTATGATGTAAAAAAATCTAATTTCACTTTATGTATTGACTCAAAAGGCTGTAATTTTTTAGCGAGAGATGGAGTCATAAAGGTGACATGCGGTATTAGAATCCTGATGAAAGAAGAGAAGTGTGACAATATTTATCGATTATTAGGGAATACAATTACAGGTGGAGTTCTGATGGCTATAGTGGTGAAGAGGAAGTATGATACTCGGAGTGATTTGATGGGAGACAGATATTCTTCTTGAGTTACTTTTACTATAGCAGCAGACATAGGTCATCCGAAAGGCTTTCAAAAATACAAGATTGTAGGCATAAAGAGTGAATTTGAAGTTGGCTAGAGCTCGCATCTTGCGATTAGCTAAATAAGCTAGTAGCTCAGGGGGAGGGGCTGAATGAGAGATGATGGCTGAAGTTTTGTGATAGTGGCATGCCCAAGTTCAAGGCAAGGTGGAGATTATTGAGTTTTGGGTGTCTCGAACTTAGATTATAGTTTGGGTTAAAGTAGAAATCCAAAGTTAGATTCAGACTTATGATTGATTTGTAATATTAGGAGTTATAATTATAGTAAAACTCAGACTTAATAAAGATTTATAAATATACTATAATACATAAAGTTTAGGTATAGTGTAGTATTGAGGTTCAACTAGAGAGAAATAGAGAGAGAGGAATATAGAGAATAGAGAGAAGAGAAAGAGAGAGAGTGTCATCTTTTGTGTGTGGGTCTTTCTAGTGCTTCTCGGTAGTCTCTCATGGTGGTTTCTCATGGTGTTCTCTTGGAGATTCTCTCTGATGGTGGAGGTGTTGCCGAGACTTAGTGAAAGAGTTTAGTTGAGTAAAAAGAGTATAGTCTTTCTTGTAGACTCTTGTAAAATCTTTTAATAGTGGATCCCTCACTGTCTTTTCTTATTATTTTCTTTTATCTTATATTACTTCTCATTTTTTTTGTTGCTTGAGAATAAGATGATTCGTGAACTTTTTGCTGTAAATTCTAACAGCAGGTGACCACGTGCAAGTGGATGGCTGGTGGGTGGAAGTGTGTAGCATGGTCAGTGATGAGGAGCTCATGCTCCTTTCCTCTCTAGACACAGCTGAATCAGGCTAGAGTTAGCCAGATCTAGCACCCCTTCCTTAGTAGCAGTGGCCAAAGGCGACTAGCTAGCGGCACACAGTGACCCACCGATAGGGAAGAGACCGGAGAGGGGTTCAATGTGGTGCTAGGGACAGCACTACAAGTCCAAGAGCTAGGGAGCAAGGGTTGGTGAGGGCCCTAGGTGGTCTCACATGCACATGGATAAATTGTGCAAGGGGTCTTAGGCTTGAGTAGTGAGCAATGGTGGTATAGTAGGGTACAGCAGTGGCCGGGTCTGACGGGTCAAGGAACGGTGGGGGGCTAAGTTTGGCAAGCATGGTGGCACATGGCTACGAGTGGCCACCAACAGCTGCTTAGATCTCAGTCACGTAAGGACAAGAGTAGGGATTTTCTCTATTCATCAATTGATTATTCTTTGCTTTTTTCTTTGTCGTGGCTTGATCTCACCCACTTTCCTTGTTTTCAAGGATTTATAGGTTTTATAGGCGATGACAAGATAGGATTACAATTTGAATCGAGAAGAATATGATTGGATGGTAACCTATTTTATTTGAATATGGATGAGATTTTATTTTCTGTTTGAATTGATTTGGATGCATGGATATGATTGCATTTGCTTGCAAAATCATGAAATTCAAGGGGGTTATGTACAAATCTTTTTCAAAAAATTTGGACGAAAGGTGATTTTATGAATTTCTAAGGTCTTTTTTACAATAGTGACTTATTTGTAAAGTTTTAAAAATTGCAAGGTCTTTTTTATAATATTTTATTTATAAATAATAAAATTTGGACTTATTTATAAGTAAAAATTTTCGAGATGGTTTATTTATGAATAATAGAAATTCTAGTAGTTTATTTGTGAATATGAAATTTTTGAATGGTTTATTTGCAAATCCTAAATTTTGTAGGACTAATTTATAATTTCAAGACGTTTATAGATTTTTTAAAAAAATTTTCATCTCTAGGATCTATTTGTAAGAAAAATCGGCTGGGGACCTTCTTACAAGAATTTATTCGATGCAATAACCTTTTTATAAAAATTTTATATTTTTATTTAAGCCTATATATTTTTAATAAACTTTAGGGCTAATTTTGATCATAATATTTAACTCACTTAATCCACTTGAACTGAATTTAGCTTCAACCAAAATTTTTCAACATTGTGGATTAGAATCGAGCATAATTTTTGATCAAATTTGATCATGATTTAAGTCCAATTGAGACTCATATTTGGTTTATAATTCAATAACATTCAAGCCTCTGTTCTGACTAAATTTTGATTAAATTTAGTTCTACTCAAAATCACCAAAACAATAGGTACCTTGCAAATCACTTAATAGTTCATGTCTTGAACTATTGGGTTACCATGGACCTTGATGATGGTGCCCATGTGAGAACATTTTAGGCACTGGTGATGGGGATGTTAAATGCATAGAACTCTGTCTTGATCATCTTTGGACTATAGATGACTTGTAGACAAATCCCCCCTTGATATTTTCTCTTTGAGTTATTATACACCATTATGTTGTTGTCAGACTACACCAATTGGTCCTCTAAAATGTTCATTTCTTTTAGGATGAACAATGTGCAAATATTCAGTAATGCCTCCGTATCCGAGAGCACTATATTAATTGTTGCACTATCGATCTGAAAGATTATATGAAGTAGCTTGTCTCTCAACTCCTACTCGAGTAAGTCATGGTCAGAAAAGATTATAACAAGATTGGAAAATGCATTTACAAATGATTGCTACCCATTTCAAGGATACGTTACCCTTGAGCTTTGCTTCACTTAAAGTTTTAAACAAGACCTTCTATGTTTAGGGTAATCTATTATAAGTTTTAACAAGCAAATTTTAGTTAGGTTCTTTGCTAGTTGAGCTGAAATATTAAATGTTTTCCCAATCTCAATCCCCCTTCAGTGAGTTTAGATTCTTGGGTAGTTACAATGATTATCCTATTAGTCGATTTTCCTTGATTCCTAATAGGTGCAACTTGATTACTATTGTTAACTTATTTCCCTTCCAAATAATTCTCATACAATGATGAATCTTTGTTCACATATTTTAAGGGATCATAATCATCATTTTCTGAACTATATTCATCGTAAGTATCATTATCAGTGTAGAAGGTCCCTACATGGCTATCAATCTCAGGTTTAGATTTAAAAGTTCAGTTTTGTTCACAAAGATACTTGTAAAGGAGAAACTAATATAAAGGATCTTACACTTCCCAGGTGAGTTATTGGGAGGTGATTTAGTCACAACAACTTACTCACAAATCAACTTTTCACTTAGCTAGAGAGGGTCCTTATGAACAAAAAGGCCTCCCCAAGGATCCTCTACTTTTCTATTATCATACATTATTTTTGGTTTAGAAGTAACTTAGACATAGTTCATATTGTTATTAAGGTAAGTTGGAAGTAGATTAGCTACAATAGTCATATCTCTTACTCTTCCCCTATTTGCATAATTTCAAGTAAGCTCCCAAACTAATTTATTTTGGTTATTCAAGTCATAGATTATATCATTTATAATGTGGCATTGCCCAAAGGTGTGCCCCAATGTCCTATTGAAGAGGCAATATTAGAAAAAGTCTACACCTATTAGTATGGGTCTTTATCCTAGGAATTGGATGAGATTATTGGCTAAGAGGCCTGTAAATGTATTAGGAATAGATCCAGGTAGTAGATGATAGCTATACCATCATAGTTCATGGTGGAATTGGATGTTAGGAGGTGGACATGTTGGGCATAATTATTTGGTGGAGGTACATTTCTGTAATTACGTGGGGGATTAGGATTTTGAGCTGGTGAAGGTTGTGGCTGTAGAGGCTAGTGGAGGATTGGATTTTTTGGAGGCTAAGTTTGGGTTGGAGGTTGATAAGGAGTGGGTGGTAGAGGTTGATATGGAGCTGGGGGTTGGCAAGAAACTAGAGGTAAAGGCTAGTAAGAAGCTAGTGATTGTGCTCTTATATACCAAAGAATATGCTCCAGGATTGAGATTTGATTAATCTGAGCCTTCACTCCTCCATGAATGGTTCTCTTATCTGCCCCTTGTGTCACTTTGGAAAATCTTTTATTAGTTTGTGTATCATGCTCTCATAGAAAATGCACTTTTTAGTACAAAGTGTCAAAAGAATAAATAACAAAAGACAATAAATCAGCTTTAAGAGTAGGTAATTTATTCTCAATTAAGCCCTTATGGCATTTCCCCTCCATTAGTTGGCATAATTGATGAAAGTTTCACCAGCCCATATTTTTTCAGATGGCAACTCGATGATGTCTGCAATATGGGTCACTTGATGAGCAAAGTGCTACCAGAATAGAGAGAAAATTGGCTCCAGAGACTGCAACTTATTTTGAGGAAGATTAATGAGCAAGTTAAGGGTTGTCAAGCTCACTAACTTGGAATAGGTGGATCATTAGTTGTTCATTAGTTTAGTAAGCCTACACATCAAAAGAAACCTAGCAATGTGGTGGTTTGGGTCTCCTATCTTATCGTATAGATGAAATTTTGATGCCTTAAAGCCAATAAGGATATTCATAGTGGGGAGTTGGATATCAATTACTATTAGAGCAAGCCAAAAGTTTTATGAGAAGCTGAGAGACTTGCTCCTCAGTTAACGCAGATTGTATAGACTGCCTATTGGATAGTTCATTTATAACCATAAAATTGACAAGGATACCACTTAATGAGGATGCAAAAGGTTATCGGTTTGTTGATTCCAAGCCATCAAAATACCTATTCTATTAAGATCTCATTTTTTACTAACAAAATGTATAAGTTTGGAAAAATCAATATTATGTATTTTAAAAATCTCGTTAGACATGGTTGGCAAATATCTTTTGCAAATTTTAGGGTTTAAGTTTAGATTATTAGTCTCTTTCAACTTGTGTGGTACTTTTCTATTTCAAAGTTGGTATTCCAAGATATCTGCAATCTCTAGGTTCACACATTAGCTATCTCCAGTAGGATGGTACAACAAGCTAGTGGGTTGTATTCCATATGACCATAATAGATTTTCCCACAGTGAGCTCCAATTGTATAACCATGTTTTAAGTCTGCATAAGCCTCTTGATTGACAAAGGATTATGGGGACTTTTGTTTGCACTACTAGTCCCTTGACCTGATAGTCACACCTAGTGGGGTGTTATCTCTTAGCCTCTTTAAGGAAAAAAAAGCACAATTCATCTCTTTTTGAGGTGGGAGTTATAGAGGTCCAGCTAAGTAATATGTAACCATAGGTGTCACCTCTATCTCTAAGGCACCACTTCCAATCGAACTCAATATTCAGGCATAGGGGACCCACGAGGCCACCAGGAGCACTCCGATGGTGATCACTTAGATGCTCAAATTAGTCCAACACTTAAGAATGAGAATAGAATAGAAGATTAGGCATTACTTTCTTACCTACCCGGTTGTGGTGTTATTTATAATGCTTCGAGAGATATGGTGTATCTTGATTCTGTGATCCTTTGTTCAGTTGGATTTCTCATAAAGGAAGGATCATTCCAAGATCCTTTGGGATTAACTCTAAAAATTACTATAGATTGATTAGATAATATATCGGCACTGATAGACCGAATCTCGTGAGTTCGGTTACAACTAGGCTTTAGGAGGTGGCTGCTCTTTCCTGCGAGCTCATCCATATCTGAAGTTGTCAAGCCCATAATGGTTCATTATATAGATGAGTCCCTAGCTTGGTGATATCTATCACAACTTGCCTTTTAAGCTCGATTTCACTAACCTTTTGATTTAGGAAGTTCGGCTCAAAAATTGTCCTTTTGTTACCTCAGCTGATGGCTTTGTCTTCAGTTCACACTCATATGATCTTTCCAAACTATCATGTATGATGTATCATCAAAAAGCAAGTTGACTTTCTAGCTATATTGATTTGCTAATTGGAGAAGCTCTAAGGATGTTTTGAGCCCTTATTTCGCTTTTAAGATTTTTGGTTTCTTTGAACTTCTACTCTAATACTACAACCATTCTTTTCAGACTTGTTCTACACAAAGAGTCCTTGTTCTAATGCCTTAAAATCTGAAATTGAAACTAACATCTGAAACCTAAAACTGACACTACAAGTCTTGGTTCTAATGCTTTCAAACCTGAAACTGAAACCATGGTTTTAAAAGCTTAGGGAATGCTCAATTTTGATCAGATTCAATTTAAATCAGTTTGGAAGCTTAGAAATATTGAGATTCAGTTCAATTTTGAACTCATTTTGGAAGATTATAAATTTTTAGAAATTCTATCATATCATGTTCTATTCATTTCTAGGTTCTTGATCAGATTTAGCCTTATTACTTGGAATTGGATTAGATATTAGGTTTTTTGTGAATACTAGTGGCAGATGGGCATGCTTAATGGTAGGATGCTCTAGAGCTTTGGCTTGTTTAATTTGGTCTTCAATTGTGAATCATGGTGCAGATCTTTTTCATGACTTTTAAGCCCAATCATTCATTTTCTAGACTTTTGTTTTTAGAGCTAATATCTTAGGTTAAAAAAGCTTATAGTGTTGGAAATAGGTTCAGATTTTGAAATGGATTATTTTATACTATAGTTCTAGACAAGGAGGCTCAGACTAACTTCTTTTGTCTAATGTAATTTTTAGATGAGGTAAGCAAATCATGAGTGACTCTGCATGATGTTAAGAAGCAAATCTCATTTGTTTTAATGAATATGATATTTTCTCATACTACATTTGCCTAAAATGTTTTCTTAGTGGTTTCTAATATGATGTGAGTTATGATCTACAAGTAATTCCATGGCTCAAAAACAAAAAAAAACCATACATCTAAATTTACAAACAACTATGAATTCTGATGTGCTATGATATATGTATTCGCATACATTTGCAATACATTTGAAAAGACATGCATGTGTTCTTGGTGAGGATTTTCTTTCTTGCAAAGGCATTGTGATTCCATGATTTATCAGTTTTTACTATGTGGTCTCCCTCCTGATTTCTAATTTGTCCCAACCATTGAGGTTAACAATAGCCATGTCGATATGTATGTGTATTCTTTAGAAACTGGTTTCACTACCACACACAAGCATCAAAGTAGCAGTGAGGTCCTCTTTGGGGTCCCCGCTATGATTTACCTTCTAGTTTGGATCACAATCTTTGTATGCACCCCATTTTGTGCAAGAGACCCCAGTCATACTACTCTTTATAATGTTGTGGTGTTAAGACAAACATTGACTTTGGAGCTTTATAAGGATTTGCAAATAATTCTATACATGAGTTATGTGGTGTTCATATTGGATAATTTATGGCTAGGTTCTGCCCTCTAGTGTTTGAGGTCTACAAAACCTTGTATTTATATGTATTATATATATATAAATGCTAGCTTAGTATGGGATTGCTTATTCTTTTGTAGGATCTAATATTAGGGAATTACGCAGGGGTTGAGATGTGTGACACATTGCTAGATGCCTTAGATCCCTTTCCCTAGATAAGACTTTGATATATCTATGTAGAACATCATAATGTGAATTTGTCTCTTTTTGTTGGGAAGAAACCCTCAACTCTAGGTTTTTAGGACACTTTTTTAGTTCAAACGTTAGAGTTTTAACTTTGGAGAATGTGGTGGGTGGAACTTCTTTATAGGTTGTGAACCTTGATAGAAGTATATGATTGTAAATGAGATAGGTTTGTACTTGTCTAGCTTTGCCTTGTATATTTATTGTTTAGGTAGGTATATAACACCCATCACTATTTGAGTCAATTTTGTAACCCAACTCTAACTTTGAGTTTGAAAAGCATTAGAGCTAGACTAAAATTTGTGATGGGTGGGTTCAAATTTGAAATAAACATAGGACTAAAATTTTAGGCTCAAACACTAAATTAGACCTTATCCGCCAACTACTTTATGAATTGGTCAAGCAATCCTCATAAACTAGAGTTGGCAGCACTCAACCAGTCATCAAGTTCAGGTCCGGATCGTTAAAGATGGAAACAAATACTTGTCTAAATACATTTGCAATTAATAGAATCTCATCAAGATTAAAATCTCAAATTGTATCAATGAAGGATAAAATTCAAATCTCAAATTCCATTGAGAATCCAATCAAATCTTGAAAGATTCTCTTGGCCAATCTCAATAAGATTGCAATCTCAAATCATATTAATGAAGGATAAAATTCAAATCTCTATTTTCATTGAGAATCTGATCAAATCTGCAAAGAATCCTCATCCAATCTCATTAGCAATCAAAAAAATTTTTAGTTAAGGAAATTACAATCTCAAAATATATCAATCAAAGATCCAAATGTAACATCTATGAGAAGAATATATCCATTAAATCTCAAAATCAAATCAATCAATGACTTAAATTGAAGATCCTCTCAACTTTATGAAAAGAGGACTAAATCACATGAATTGGGAGAGAATTCTAGAGTCATTCTAGGCAAACCCTGAAGGAGGATAGCACGGATCAGAGAGGAGGAGGATCTTGCCATTGAGGAGGAGACTAAGAGGGCACCATCAAGGAACTGAAGAGATGTGAGGCTCCTACTCTTTTGCATTTTCCTTTTAGTTTTACTCTTCTTCTTCTTTCCTTGTCTCCTACAAAAATCCCATTGCTATTGATGCCCCATACCCTCATTGCTGCCTTGTGCTTTCTTTACCCCATGCTCCTGTTGTTCCCTAAAGAACACTCTATCACCCATATTTGGACTACTGAACCTAAGGGAACAAGGCATCTGAACTTCACTGAGCACCTCCTTTCACTCCCACAATCACTTGCAGCCCCTTACATGTCAACCAACCCCCACCATCATAATAGCCACCCGCCTCCCCTTGTGCATCAACGGACCCCTATCACCACCATGGCTACCAGTGGCCTTGAGCCCTGGTGGGCCTCTATTACTATCGTGGCAACCCATAGTCCCCCATTCTACACCATGACATTGTGTTGGGACTCCCCCATCAAAGTCTTGGAAAAAGAACTAATTGGTGGAAACTTACTTGAACTAGAATAAGAACAACAAGAACTAAAGCAATTAAAATTCACAATTGGTCTAGTGCTGGCCTGTGGGCTTGCCTGAAATCTAATTTTACTATAGACTAGCCTACAGACTCATCGATTCAAACTATAGGCCAGCTTGTGGGCTTGTCAAATGTCTATAAGCTAGTCTATGAGCTCACAATCATTTGGACCATAGGTCAACTATGGGCTTGCCAAATATCTATAATTTAGCTTGGCAACTTGCGATCATTTAGACTATAGGCCAGCCAATGGGCTCACCAAATGTCTATAAACTAGCCTATGAGATCGCACCAATTTGGACTATAGGCCAACCTTGAAGGAGGAGAGCATGATTAGAGAGGAGGAGGATCTTGTTGTTAAGGAGGAGACTAAGAGGGCACCATCAAGGAACCAAAGAGATATAACGCTCTGACACTTTTATGTCGTCCTTTTAATTTTACTCTTCTTTTCCTTTCCTTGTCTCCTACGAGCATCCTATTGCTATTGATGCCCCATATCATCATTGTTGTTATGTGCTTTCTTTGCCCCATGCTCCTGCTGTTCCCTAAAGAACACTTTATCACCCACATTTGGACTACTAAACCTAAGGGGACTGGGCATCCAAACTTCATTTAGTGGCTCCTTTCACTCCACAAACCTTTTAATCACCTATGGTCCTTTGCATGTCAACCGGCCCCCATCATTATAGTAGCCACCTACAGCCCCTTGTGCACCAATGGACCCCCATCACCACAGTGGCTACCCATAGCCTTGACTCTAGTGTGCCTCTATTACTACAGTGGCAACCTATGGTCCCCATTATCCACCATGACATTATGTTGGGACTCCCCCATCAAAGTCTTGGAAAAAGGACCAATTGGCAGAAACTCACTTGAATTAGAACAAGAACATCAAGAACTGAAGTAATTAAAATTCACAATTGGTCTAGTGCTAGCCTGCGGGCTCACCTAAAATCCAATTTTACTATAGGCCAACATGCAAACTTGTTGATTCAAACTATAAGCCAGCCTGTGGGCTCATCAAATGTCTATAACCCAGCTTGCCAGCTCGCAATAATTTGGACTATAGGCCAACTGTGGGCTTGCTAAATATTTATAATTTTGCTTACCAACTTGTGATCATTTGGACTATAGATAAGCCTATGGGCTTGCCAAACATCTATAAGCTAGTCTATAAGATCGCACCAATTTAGACTATAGGCCAACCCTAAAGGAGGAGAGCACGGATCAGATAGGAGGAGGATCTTGCCATTAAGGAGGAGACTAAGGAGGCACCATCAAGGAACTGAAGAGATGTAAGGCTTCTACTCTTTTATATCTTCCTTTTAGTTTTACTCTTCCTCTTCTTCCATTGTCTCCTACAAGCATCCCATTGCTATTGATGCCCCATACCCTCATTGTTGCCCTATGATTTATTTGCCCCATGCTCCTGCTATTCCTTGAAGAACACTCTATCGCCCACATTTGGACTACTGAACCTAAGGGATCTAGGCATCCAAACTTCACTGAGCTCCTCCTTTCACTCTATGAACACCATAATCACTTATGGCTCCTTACATGTCAACTGACCCCCATCATCACAGTAGCCACCCACAACACCTCCTGCACCGACAAACCCCCATCACCACTGTGGGTACCCTTAGCCTTGAGCTCTAGCCAACCTCTTGTACTACCATGGCAACCCGCGATCCCCCATTCTCCACTATGACATTGTGTTGGGACTCCCCCATCAAAGTCTTTAAAAAAGGACCAATTAGCAAAAACTCACTTGAACTAGAACAAGAATAACAAGAACTAAAGTAATTAAAATTTGCAATCAGTCTAGTGCCAACTTGCAAGCTCACTTGAAATCCTATTTTACTATAGGCTAGCCTATGGCTTGTCGATTCGAACTATAGGCCAGCCTATGGGCTCGTTGAATATCTATAAGCTAGCATTTGAGCTCACAATTATTTGGACCATAGGCCAATCATGGGCTCACCAAATGTCTATAATTCAGCTTGCTGGCTTGTGATCATTTGAACTATAGACCAGCCTATGGGCTTGCCAAATGTTTATAAGCCAGCCTATGAGATCACACCAATTTGGACTATAAGTCAACCTGTAGGCTCACCAAATGTCTATAAACCATCATGGGATCTTGTGATTATTTGGACTATAGGATAGCTTATAGACTCGCCAAATGTTTATAAGCTAGTCTATAGGCTTGCAACCATTTTGGACTATAGTTTAGCATACGGGCTCATCAAATGTCTATAAGTTAGCATGTAAGCTTACAATTATTTTGGACTGTAGGCTAGGCTACAAGCTCACAGAACATACATAAGCCAGCCGGTGAACTCACAATCATTTTGGATTATTGGCTAGCCTGTGGGGTCGTTGAATGTCTTTAAGCCAATCTGCAGGCTCACAATCATTTTGAACTATAGGCCAGCTTATAAGCTAGCTAACCATCTATAAGCTAGCTTGCGGGGTTGTAATTATTTTGGACCATAGGCCAGCCTATGGCTCACACAATGTCTATTAGTCAACCTACTAACTTGAGATCATCTTTTTACATTATAGGCCAACCCATGGACTCGCCAAATATCTATAAGCTAGTGTGTGGGCTCATGATCATCTACTCGATTAGACGCCAGGTTGTAGACACACTTTAATGTTATCCTAGTAGAATGAGGGCTCTTGAACAAAAAATGATGGATATAAAATCAATTAAACCACCCAATTATGTTGAACTCAAAGCCAATGTCGCTATAAACAAATGAACAAGACCAAATTGACTCAAATAAAGCATTAAATAAAGTCAAACATACCAAAACTAATAGACTGAGACCAACCCAAATAGGCAAAAAGTCACTCTATTAGTCAATTGGTACCCTTAATCAGTCGATTGATTCTATTTTATTGAGTGCTCACACATGCCTTGTCAAATGAACCAATCGCTCAGTCCTATTAAACCAAAAATAGCACCTGCTCATAGTCAGTTGACTAATACCCCAACTAGTTATCCATTTTAGTCAAAAATCTGATAACTTGGGTTTAGATTTAGTCCAAATTGTGTCAAGTCTTATTCAATCCAAACTTTGGTCAATTCAAAATCAAACTAAGTTAGCCCGAGATGAAAGCAAGGTTTGAGTTGGATTTCAATTGAGTCAAACATTATTCAAACTAAATCAAAACAAGTTCAAATTAAAACTATGATTAAATCAAAATAAATTTGAACTAAACTCTAATTGAGTCGAATTATATTTGAAATCTAGTTGAGTCAAGCCATATGGATTTGAATAGAGTTCAGGTCAAGTCCTAGCTAGGCCAAGCCAATTTTAAACCTAAACCCAATTAGGTCAAAGTGAGTCCCAACTAGGCCAAGTTAATTTGGACCAAGCCAATCAAGTCAAAACAAGTTTGAACTAAAGCTCAACTAGGTCAAGCCATGTTCAAAACAAATCTTATTGGGTCAACCCATGTTCAAACCAAAGCCTCTTGAGTCAAGTCAAGTTCGAACCAAACCACAATTAGGTTAAAGTAAGTTCAAACCAAGGTTTTAAATCTTGGTTTCGGTTTCGGTTTCAGCACCTAACGAAACCGATACGTTTCAGCCGTTTCAGTTTTAGTTTCGCCTATTTCGGTTTCAGTCGAAAGATTTTTTTTAATTATTAATTGTGCGTTCACCAGAGTTTGACTATATTTTGACTTCAAATTAAAAATATGATAAAATTTTGAAAATTTTTTATAAAAATTTAAAAATTATGAAAGAATTTATAATTAATTTTACCACAATATTAAATATTATTTTAATTAATTAAAATTAATTTTAATAGTTAACCACTGTTTTTATATATTATTATATAAAAAAATATATGAGAAATAATATGAATATGATTAAAAAGTTAAAAATTAACATAAGCAAATTTAACTTATTATTAAATTATACTTGACACATATATAATTTATTAATTATAATGTAATACAACTAATCATCATCATTATCATAATTATCATCAGTTGAGTTTGAAACATCTGGATGTGGAATTATAAATTCAATACTTGAATGATCCAGATGAATATTTATAGATATACGAGCTAGAACAACTAGCTCTATGCGATCTTGTGACAGTGATTTATATGGGGATGAGATCGACACAAATTTTTTTTGGCTTTGCTTTCGGTGGAATGGTCATGCACGCATGCACGTGAATAAAAAAAATCAGCGTGTTTCAATTAAAATCATTTCCATTTCAGTTTCAACTAAAATTTTTTTTTATTTATTAATTATATTTTGACTAAAATTTTATTTTATTTTAATTATTTTAAAATTTTTTAAAATAATGAATAGTTACGTCAATAGTCTTATACACGTGAACAATATTTGATAGAGACCAGCAAGGACGTCGAAATCAGGCTGGTGACGGTGCTTGCCCGAGTGCAAGATCGGCCCCAGCTTGCAAGAGTAGGGGCCAGGCTGGCGAGGGCGCGAGACGAGTGAGGGAGTGGTGGCATGATAGTGAGCACGCGAGGTCCAGTCCACCGAGGGAGCAGGCTTGGGCACGAAGCCAGAGCAAGCTCCCCACGCGAGCTCGCCCCACAAGCTTTGCATGTGAGCTCCTTGTGCTAGCTCGCCTAGCGAGCTCCTCCCCGCGCGAGCTCACCCGGCGGGCTCCCCACGCGCTGCTTGTTGTAGTTTAGGGTTTTTGATGCTACTAGCCTGACCTAAACCAAAATAAGTTTGAAAAGAACTAAATTGAGTCAAACTGAATCCCCTTGAGTGGCCATCAAAGCCATCAGCAACACCTCAACTCCAATCGATAGCAAACTAAGAAAGGTTGTTGATTATCAAATCAAAGATGATTAGCACAAGCCAAGACCACTGATCATTCCTTTAAAATTCAACCAAACTAAAGTAGGCTCAAACTCACTTAGTTAGCCAGCCAAAAATGCCTTGTTCTAATGAAGTCAAGTGACAATACGTTGCAAGCCGTCAGTAACACCCCCCGCCCTTTCTCAACTTGGTCAACCTTGAAGCAGTTTGTAATGCTCTCTCAAGTTAGTCAACACCCTGAAGCAGTTGATAATGCTCCTTCAAGATAGTCAACCTTAACGCAATTGGTGATGCTCCTTTAAGCCAGTCACCCCCAAACAATTGGTGATGCTCCCTCAAACTAGTCAACCCTAAAGAAGTTGGTGATGCTCCTTCAAGCTAGTCAACCCTGAAGCAGTCGGTAATCTCCTTCAAGCTAGTCAACCTCGTAGCAGTTGGTGACACTACCTCAAGCTAGTCAACCTTGAAGAAGTTAGTGATGCTTCTTTAGGCTAGTCAACCCAGAAGCAATTGGTGACACTCCATCAAGTTAGTCAACCCTAAAGCAATTGGTGACACTCCCTCAAGCTAGTTAACCCTAAAGTCATTGATGATGCTACAAGCCAAAATGGTTGGCGACATCCATCAACATGGGGTCATCACTCACCGAATATCAATTTAAAACCCATTTGAATAACATTACACTTGGCCCAACATAAGAGATTAGGGCGGTACTGCACATCAAGCTCCTCCTACTTCTGCTCTCACTTCTCCATTTTCCATGGGACGATGCCTCAGATCTCAACAAGGTCAATTGACACAAGTTAAGATAGTTAGTCATGCCTTGAGATTAAGCTAGGTTATCAGCATTCTCCAAGGATCAAATGAAGACCCATCAAAGTCGAACTCCACTCGGTCCAATGTATAGAAGTGGGGCAATAGCAAACATCAAACTCTTCCCAATTCCTTTCTCATTTCATGTCATTTATGCATTCAAATTTATTAAATTGTAATGTGAGGGTGTGCCCTTGCTTAACCATGTATTCCCATCTAAAATCAATCAAATTACACTATCTTCATTTTTGTGTCACTATTTTATTAGTTAGGTTTCTCACTTTTGGATGTTCCGGACAATTATCAAGATAATTAACAATAAGGGCTTGTATCTATTAGAAGTCATGTTCCCACAATACCTAATCATGCATTCAAACCACAACACTTTTTGATTTGTCATTTTGGGATTGCTCCCTGAGGTCTTCACCATTCAGGGCCACTAATTTTGATCCCACAAATTCTAGCATGCCCAGTGAGACATGATTTCTTCTCTAAGCAGAGAAACCTAGTTAATATGGACTCATATCAAAAGAGAGAAAGCTAAAAGCTAATGATTGATTTTCCACTACAAGAGAAGGAAATGACATCATCAAGTGATCATCGTGCCCCAATCTATACCACGTCCTGAATGAAAGATTTGTTGCACACTTCGTTAACCAATGATGAAAGGTTTGTGGCACACTTTGTTAACCAACGATCACCATGGAGGCAACTAGAGTCTATATAAGCATGGATCAATTCCTCATCTCCCATTTATGGGGAAAAGACCTCCCATTCAGTAGACAAAGACTAAATCCACCTAGGAGGTAAAGGCTAAGTTTTCCCAAGTGGCAAAGACCAAATTTTATTATGCTGAATGTTAATGATGAAATAGAGCCTTCATTGCCACAAATTAGGGTATCAGTCTTCTAGAGACTTAATAATAGGCAAAAAGTCAATTTTTGATCACCTATAACCTACCCTTCCATTGATCTAGCTATTGCTCCACTTGTCTAGTTTTGATCAATTCCTCACCTCTCATCTAGAGGGCAAAGACCAAGTCCACCCAAGGGACAAGGGCCAAACTCATTCAAGGGCTTAAGGTCAAATGTCCTCGATGACGAAATAGAGGGTCTATCGGCACAAATTAGGGTTTCAGTCTTCCAAAAGCTCGATAATTAGCAAAAGGTTAGTTTTTGACCACCTATAACCTACCCTAGGAGTTAATTAAGCTAATACCAGTAACATATGTAGTGAAAAGATCGATGGGGTATTTGGTCAATTCTAGAACATTGGATTAAATCCAGAGCTAGACACTGCAATCTACCTTCAATTCATTGACAATGCTACAAGAGCTAAAAAAGCACAAAGGAAGAACAAGCACTCAACCTTCTTTAGCTGAGAAAGGAGCAATGTCATCTTCTAATATCAAAGTGATTAATGGACAAGTAACTAAGTCCAAGAAAAAAGATGCTCGTGCTAAATCTACAACATGAAAAGAATCAAATGGTTGAATGACCTTCGAAGGTGCAAAACAAAAAAGATGAAAAAATTTCTCGCCAGTGACAAAAAGTTTTGTAAAATCAAAACTGACTAAGTATGTATTCCATACTCCTTGAGGCAAAATATAAAGCAATAAAACATTCACTAAGAAACAAAATTTTCTTAGTATTCTAGTGAACTAGCTTTTGTTTTGGAGATAAGGTCTCTAAAAAATGTAAGGACAATGTTTGAAGGCAAGGGTGGTTGATGAGAAAACATGGTGGAGATGGAATTCCTACACCTCCCCCACCCAACAATGCCCTAAGTTAATTTTAGGAATGCAAGCATAAAAATATGGCCACCAATCTATACGTAACTAGAACCCTATTAGGAAAGTTGCTTCAAAGATAAAAGTATTAAGATCAGAAGATAATCTCTTGGGAATCTCATCCTAGAGGCAAAAGATCATCCCCAAATAAGTAAAGAGAAAAAAGTCCTAAATAGATAAATCTCATATGGAGAATCAAACTAAGAGAGGCAGACACAAAGAGTAAGGACCAATTGGCATCTATAAGCCCATAAACCTAGGATCCTAAAATAGAAATGAGATTGTTGAAAACAAAGGAAAGAAAGAAAAAAATAAATAAATAAAAAGGGGACAAAATTGAATCAGATGTTGGAATTAGGTGGACTAACTTAGCTTCATCTCGGTGTATTATCTATCAACTAAGAAAGATACCCAAAGTGTAAGTACTAGATGATATCTATAGGTGTGTAAACCTTGAAAATTGAGGTTGAGAAACATCTGAGATCAAAGCCAAGTCAAAGAAGCAAATAATCAATAAGAGCATTGTAAAAGTAATAAAGTTGTTAGAAAAATACGTTCCTAAATAAAAGATTGCACTAGAGAAAAGGTGTAAGGACAGATTGATCAGTTACTTGCCACATCCTAGGACCAAAATTGTCCTTAAGCTTCAATAAACTGAATCAAGTAGGAAGTCTTAATTAAAGATGAAAGGATATGTCACCTGTCTACTAAAATATTTTATATCACTTGCTTCTTCTAGCATTACAACCAAAGCAAAATAAAGAGAGAGAACATTACTTCATAAGGTTATTTCTCTCAATGCTCATGCAGTAATCTAACATTCAACAAGATAAACTATCAGCATGAATTACTACATTTTAACAAGCACCGATCAAGATATCTACTTGCTGATTTAGTTAATTGCTATACTGTGTCCTACTTCAACATGCCCACATGCAATTATAGAGGACAAGCCCTATGACAATAGCAACTTTGTTCTTTATTCCTTGGTCTACCAAGACCTGATATCGACAACAAGGTAAAGAAGCTTCAAGGTTTCCCTCAAGATAACCTTCCAAGCAATGAAAGTCAAATCAATTGGATCGACTAGTCAGATCATCAACTGCTATATAAAGGGATCAAGATTAAGGGCAAATCTTCCTCTTTGACTCTAATTCTAAGGCCACTCCAATATAAGTCAGGATCTCTTGCCCCCAACTATTACTAAGTGGAAATCTTTCTATTATTGATGTAGGACTCTAACCCACCTGTAAGGGAAAAGTGGACCTCTGTTTGGCAATGAGGATGATCAGACGTCTTCATTGCCTTCTAACACACAAATTGTATGCATATAGCTAGCCATGATTTTATAGACATTATAGGAAGATGATGCTCTTTTAGCAAAGCTTCATCAAAATCTAAAGAAAAGAAGGATGATGTAGCCAAAATACCCTCGAAACTAAAAGAGGAACCTTTGCCAAGTCCCATTCAGCATGACAAATCACCTAGGAAAGACATGATCCTCAAGACAAAAGAAGCTCCACCAGAACTCAAAGATGGATATCAAGACGCAATCAATAAACTTATGGAAATCAACCTAGTTTCAAAGAAAGACTATAGGCCAACCTTTATCAACACACAACTCTCAGAGGAAAGCCAAGTCTAACTCAAAATAGTGCTCAAAGAATACATTGACTGCAATGCATGGAGCTACAGGGAGATACCTAGGTTAGATCTTGAAGTTATAGTCCATAAGCTGGCTATAAATTCTAAACTTTTAGCTATCAAACAAGCACCTAGGAAGATGAAACTCAACTTAGAACAAAAGGTGATAGAAGAAATAAAGAAATTAATCGATGCAATCTTCATTAGGGAAGAGAAATATCTAGATTGGGTAGCAAATATTGTGCCAGTCAAGAAGAAGAATGGCTAAATTCACATTTGTGTGGACTAGAAAGACTTGAACAAAGCATATCCAAAAAATAACTTTCCATTAACAATAATGGAAACTATGATTGATAATACAACTAATTTCAAAATATTCTCCTTTATGAATAGTTTCTTAGGGTACAACTAAATCAAGATAGATCTCGATGATGAAAAGTATACAACCTTTTGAATGTCATTTGGTATTTATTGCTACAAAGTGATGGCCTTTTAGCTCAAAAATGTAGGCACCACTTATCAGAGGGTTGTGACTCAAATTTTTAATGATCTCATAAACTAGTTGGTTGAATTCTAGTCAAGAATAAGTCCAAAGATAAGCACATCCAAGACCTAATAGTGGTTTTCAACCATCTTAGAAAATATAACCTAAAGGTGAATCTTATGAAATGTGCCTTTAGGGGATCATCAGAAAATTCATTGGATTTGTTGCCAGATACTGAGGGATTGAAATTGATCCATCTAAATTCAAATCTATCTTATATATGCCACTACTCAATAACTTAAAATAGTTGAGATCATTCCAAAGTTGACTGGCATATATATGGTATGGGATCGGTTTTGGTGGCCTGGGATAGTGGAGACCCTGAGAGTGACCTCAAATCATAAATCAAAGTTTATTTTAATTTGAAGTGCACTATCAAGTATTAAAGAGATATGACTTCTAATAGAAGCAAGCCCCTTATTATTAATTACTAGATAATTATCAGGAATCATGTAAAGCAAGAAATCTAGTTAATAAAATACAGACACGAAAAAAGAAAAGAAGAAAGAATTTGATTAATTTTGAGAAATGATACATGATTTAAGTAAGGGTATACCCTCATTTTAAAATAAATTTCAACATAAAATTATAGAAAATATAAAAGAAATAAAGAAAGAGAAAGAGTGGAGGAGAAGCTTTGATGTGTGCTGTTGCCTCACTCCTCCTACACTGGACCACGTGAACTTTGATCCAAATTGACTTGATCTTTGGTAGGTGTTCATGGTATCATCCGATGGGACATAAAAGGGAATGGGAGAAGTTTGAAGTGTTTCCAATAGCTTTGAGCATTGGCAATCACTTCATTTGATTTGATGACATCACCAATGGCTTATAGGATTAGGTATAGCTTTGAAAATCACATTGTCAACTGCTTTTGGGGTTTACTAGCTTAAGGAGTGCATTGTCAACTAGTTCTAGGGTTGACTAGCTTGAGAGGCATGTCATCAACTACTTTTGGGGTTGACTAGTTTGAAGGATGTATTGTCAACTGCTTCTGGGCTTGACTAGTATGAGGATCACATTGTCAACTACTTTTGGGGTTGACTAGTTTCAAAGCCTAGCCAAAAACTTTAAATGTGTTATTGGTTGACTTTATTTCAATAAGGCACAATGATTGACTAAGCAAGTTTGAACCTAGCTTAGTTCAGTTTGAATTAATAATCAACGGTCTCTTAGGTCTATTGTTAATTAAATTTGGAGTATTGCCAATGCTTTTGGATTGGCTAACTTCAAAGTATGACCAATGACTTTGAGTGTGTTAGTAATTAACTTCTTCAATTTGGTAGCATCACCAATGGCTTAGGGGGTTGGGTATAGATTTGAAGTATAGCTAACAACTTTAAATATATTTGTGATTAACTTCTTTGGTTTGGTAGTGTCACCACATAGCTTAGAGGATTAAGTATAGCTTTGAAGTGTTGCTGAATACTTGTAGCACACCTAGTGAGACTCAGTTTAACCTTATTTAGTTCTATTTGAACTAATTTTGGTTTAGGTTAGGATGGTAACATCACCCTTTGTTCATAACCTTAGAGTATTGCCAAAGGTTCAACATATCGGGTTCAAGTTTGATTTTATTTAGCTTAAGTTGAGTTTGATCTTGTGTTGGACCTTTGTTGAATTTTGGTTTGCATCTTGATGGATTTTGGTTCAAGTTCAACTCAACTTAGTTAAACTTGGTTTCAGTTTAGGCTCAGCTTGGCTTGGTTTTGGTTTAACTTTGAGTTTTCCCTTTTAGTTTGGACATGATTTAACTCAATTAGGATTTGATTTGAGCCTAGTTCAATCTAGATTAGATTTGATTTGAGCTCAACTTGATTTTAAGTTCATAAATCTCGAGTCTGATTAGGATTGACTCTGAGTTTATTTGGTCTAGGTTAACTCAATTTAGATTTTTTGGAGTTTAACTTGATTTGATTTTAATCCATTTGTTGATAAATTTAGGTCCATTTGAGTCAACTTGGCCTTTGTTCATTTGTTTTGGCTGAGTTTAATTTCAATGTGATTGAATTACATATTGTTAAGTAATTTGATTTGAGGGTCCTTCGCTATTTATGATAATTTTAAGTGGACCCATGGCTCAACCTTAAATGTGCAAACCCAAAGGAAGCTCAACTCATGAGCTTGATAGCTGACCTAGAAGTATAAGTCCTAGGGTTGATTGGTTGTAAGTCAAAAGACTGGCTTCGATGTAAGCCTGAAGGTTGGCTAAGGTGCAAGTTCGAAAGCTAAGTACGAGTCTGAAGGCTAGCTTGGATGCAAGCTTGAAGGCTGGCTAAGCACAAGCCCAAAAGCTAGTTGAGGTGCAAGCCCAAAGGCTAGTTTGGATGTGCGCTTGAAGTTTATCTAAGTGCAAGTCCGAAAGCTGGCTGAGTGTGAGTCTGATGGATGGTTGATTGTGAGCACAAAGACTGACTGAGTGAGAGCTCAAAGACTAGGTTGGATGCAAATACAAAGGCTGATTGAATACGAGCCTGAAGGCTGGCTTGGATGCAAGCCTAAAGGCTAGCTAAGGTGCGAGTTTGAAGGCTAGCTGAGGTGCAAGCTTGAAGGCTGGTAATGTGCGAACCCGAAGGCTAATTGAGTGCAGCTCGAAGGTTGACTTGGTGCCAGCTTGAAGGCTACCTAGGTACAAGCCCAAAGGTTGGATGAGTGAAAGCCTTAAGACTAGCAGAGTGCAAGCCCAAAGGCTGATTGAGTACAAGTCTGAAGGCTGATTGAGTGTGAGTCTGAAGGTTAGTTAGGTGCAAGCCTGAAAGCTGGCTAGGGTGAGAGCCCAAAGGTTTGTTGAAGTGCAAGCTCAAAATCTAGCTAAGTTTGAGCCTAAAGGTTGGCTATGTGTGAGCCTAAAGGCTGGCTTGGTGTAACAAGGATTGAGGGGGTCATGGGTAGCCACAGTAGTATTGAGAGTTTGTCATCTTCAAGAGGACTACAGGTGGTTGCAGTGGTGATGAGCGATGTCGCGGGTGGCCACAAGCACAGGGTGAACCAATTCTTGCCTCCTTCCTTCACTTCCTAAATTTTTTTCTTTTTTTTACCAAATAAACTTCTATCTCTTTCTTTTCTTTTTGACTAGCAACTTTCTTTTTTTCTTATATATATATATATATATATATATATATATACATATGATTTCTATATTTTTTTTCTTTTCTTCTCAAACTTACAGCCTTTGTCTTCTTTTTTCCCCCTTTTTTGGATGATTTTTTTTAAAAAAAGGTAAAGAGAAATTCTTTTATTTCCTTTTTGTTTCTTTTTCTTCCCCAATGCTCCCAAAACCCTACCAGTCCTCCTCTTCCTTTCTACAGGAGCCCATGCTCCTTCCTTCACCAATCACAATTGAATCTAACTGAAAGTGACTAGATTGGGCCCTTTTCCTTAGCAAGAGATGCCATGTGTAGTGCCGCTCATGGGCAGACAAAGTGTTAGGGTTGTATCAAAGGAGTATAGGAAGGAGGGAAAGCTAGTGGTGTTCCTATTGGCAAAGGTGAACCCCAGCGAGCTGGAGGTGAAGGTGAAGCTTGGCAAGCTGGAGGTGGAGGCAAAGCTTGACAGGCTGGAGATGGAGGTGAAAGCCAGTGGCAAGGATAGGGAGGCCTTGGAGTGGAGGAAGGCCCAGATCTTGATCGGGGGCAGCTTGTCATAAGTGGCAAGGTCATCATCCTAGCAGCAAAAGGTTGCAGTTCATGGCAGATATGGCAGAGCAAATGGGTGAGGCATAGGCATAGCCAGGCTTTGGCATGCATGACAGGGAAGAAGGGTGCGGGTGAAGGGTCTCCAATGAGATAGGAGGAGTTCAGGGATAGACCGAGCCAATGCAGTGGGGCTCAGAGTAGGCCAATGCAATAGGTAGCAAGAGGCAGAGATTGCAAATGATAGTCTAGGATAGGAAGCGATAACAAGGGGCTGAAGAAAAAGGAGAGAAGAGTAGAGAAAAAAAAGAGATTAGTGTTGAGAAACTTACTCCTTCCTTCGGTTCCGTTGTTCCCTAATTTTTTTTTCCTCCTTGACAATTTTTTCACGATGATATACTCCTTCTTCTAATCTCTCTTCTTTTTTTAGGTATTAACAGGACTTATATAGAGCTCAAAGAGATGAAGTTGGGTTGGAAATAATATCCTTTTGTTTGAATTTTTTTAATAATGGATTTGCTTGTAGATGGATGTGGATATGACTTATTTTGAGTTTGGATAAGTTTGTAAAGAGATATGGATGAATCTATTTATTGTAAATGACGATAATTTAAAAGTTGTACCCATCCAGGATACTAAAATTATTGAGGGGTTATTTACAATTTTTCAAAAAAATTGGACTAAATTATAATTTTATAATTTTCAGCAGTATTTTTACAAAAATAACTTGTCTATGATGTTTTAAAACTTTCAAAATTGTTTTGAACAAAATTTGGACTTATTGACAAATAAAAATTCTGAGGGACTTATTTATGAAAAGTTAAAATTCTAAGGGCTTATTTACAAATACAAAATTTTGGAGGGATTTATTTGCAAACTCGGTATTTCATAAGGATCTAATTATAATTATTGATCTGTTGAGGGATTTATTTAAAGCTCTAAATTTTGCAAGAGTGATTTATCATTTTATAATTTTATTAGATTTTTTAAGAAAAATTCATCTAAGGACCTATTTATGAAGATTTATTCAATTTAGGGACTCATTTATAAAATTATTGTATTTTATCTTTTTTTTTCAGATTTTAGATGAATTTTGGGTCCAATTTTGGTCCAAGTATCCAACTCACTTGGGCCATTTTAGTTTGAGCCCAAATTTCTTAAGAATTCAGGTTCAAATTGAGCTTAATTTTTTTATTAAACTTAGATGCAACTTAACATTTGAGCAATAATTTAGTGATATACAAGTCTTAATTTTAATCATATTTTAATCAAATTTGATTGTGATAAAATTACCTCAAACATAAGGAGGTTCATTTTAAACTTCTCCAAAAAATGCAAGCCCTTCTCTATATTGATTGAGAACAATGCTCCATTTATTTAGGATCAAGAATGTCAACAATCCTTTGAAGAGATTAAGTGTTATTTCTTGAAGTCACTAGTCTTGGTAGCATTTGTGCTGGATAAACCCTCAATCTTCTATATGGCTATAATGAAAGGATCCCCAGGGGAATTTCTCACCCATGATAATAAAGAAGGAAAAAAAACACTCTAATATTTGAGTTAGATGCTAGTGGAGATAGAGAGTAACTATTCTCCCATTGAGAAGCATTTCTTGGCACTCATATTCACGATAAAAAAGCTTAAAAATTACCTACTTTCTCATTAGGTCATTTTGATATTTGTGGGATCGATTTTGGCAATTTGAGATAGCAAAGATCCCAAGAGTGATCTTGAATCACAAATTAGAGTTTATTTTGATTTGAAGTGTGCCATCAGGTGTTATGAGAGAATTGATTTTCAACATACGCAAGCCCCTGTTGTTAATTATCTCGATAATTATCAGAAACCTTCTAAAGTAAGAAATTTAGTTAATAAAATAAAGACACAAAAGGAAAAGAAGAAAACATTTGATTGATTTTAAGAAAGGATACATGGCTTAAGTAAGGGTATAATCTCACTTTACAATAAATTTCAACATAGAATTATAGAAAAAATATAAAAAAATAAAGAAAGATTGGAGAAAAAGCTTTAATATGTGCTACTACCTTGCTTTCCTTGTGTTGAACCATATGGAGTTTGACTTAAACCAACTCAATTTTTGGCAGTTATTAATGGCATTGTCTAATGGTACATAAAAGGGAATGGGAGAAGTTTGAAGTGTTTTCAATAGCTTTGAGCTTCAACAATAACTTCATGATTTGAAGTATTTTCATTAGCCAATAAAGCATTGGGAATAACTTTATTTGGGTCAGAGTATTTTTTGTTAGCCAATAAGGCGTTGGTGATAACTCTATTAACCTTAAAAATATTTTCATAGCTAATAAGGTGTAAGCAATAACTTTCTTATTTTTTGAAGTGTTTTCATATCTAGTAAGGCATAGACAATAACTTGATTTTTGAAGTGTTTCCATAGCTAATAAAGCGTAGACTATAACTTCCTTGGTTTTTAAAGTGTTTTTGTAGCCAATAAGGCATAGGCGATAACTTTTTTGGTTTTAGTAGTATCACCAATAGCTTATAAGGTTGTGTATAGTTTTGAGAATCATGTCATCAACTGCTTTTGAGGTTGACTAGCTTAAAGAAGTACATCGTCAACTACTTTTTGGGTCGACTGGCTTGAAAAGGTGCATCTCCAATTGCTTTTGGGGTCAACTAGCTTGGGAAGTGCATCACCAATTATTTCTAGGGTTAACTAACCTTGGGAGTGCATCATCAACTGCTTGTGGGATTGACTAACTTGAGGGGGTGTCACCAACTACTTCTAGGGTTGGCTAGCTTTAGGGGTAAGTCACCAACTACTTCTGAGGTTGGCTAACTTTAGGGGGTATGCCATCAATTGCTTATGAGGTTGACTAACTTTAGGGGGGTGCGTCATCAACTTCTTGTAGGGCTGACTAGATGAAAGCGCATTGTCAACTATTTGTGGGATTGACTACCTTGAAGAGTGCATCATCAACTCCTTGTGGGGCTGACTAACTTGAAGAGTGTATTATCAACTACTTCTAGGGTTAACTAGCTTGAAGAGTGCATTATCAACTACTTCTGAGGTTAATTGGTAGAAAGTGTGGCCAACAACTTTGAGCATATTGTTGGTTGATTTTATTGACTCGATAGCATCACCAATGGCTTAGGGGGTTAGATATAGTTTTGAAGTGTGGTTAGAAACTTGGAGAGTATTGTCGGTTAACTTTGTTTGAACAAGTTGTTGTAGTTGACTGGCTAAGTGAGTTCAAGTCTACCTTAGTTTGGTTTGATTTGAAGCATTACCAATGCTTTTGGGTTTGCTTAGCTTAGAGGATGTATTGTTAATGGCTTCTAGGGTGGAGTAGCTTGAAGTGTGACCAATGGTTTTGAGCAAATTAGTAATTAACTTCTTTGATTTGATAGTATCACCAATGGCTTAAGAAGTTGGATATAACTTTGAAGTATTGCTATAGACTTTTGTAGCACACCCAGCAAGACGTAGTTTGATCTTATTTAATTTTATTCAAAGTAATTTAGGTTTAGGTTAGGGTCGTGACATCACCCTTTGTTTATATCCTTGGAGTATTGTCGAAGGTTCAACACACCCAGTGGAATTCAATTTGACCCTTATTATTTTCACCAGGACTAATATGGTTAGGGTCTGAGTTTGATTTCATTTAGCTTGAGTCGAGTTTGACCTTGTGTTTGACCTTTATAGAGTCCAAGTCTACTGGACTTTGGCTAAAGTTTAAGTCAATTTAACTTAACTTGGTTTTAGTTTAGGCTTAGCCTAGCTTGATTCTAGTTTGACTTTGAGTTTGTCCTTTTAGTTTGGACTTGATTTAACTAAACTAGGGTTTGATTTAAGCTTAGTTCAATCTCGATTGGATTTGACTTAAACTCAACTTGATTTAAAATTAACCCATCTCAAGTCTGATTGAGGTTGAATCCAAGCTTAGGTTAATTCAATTTGGCTATTAGTCTATTTGTTTGATCAATTTAGGTCTATTTGAGTCAACTTGTCCTCTATATATTTGTTTTGGTTGAGTTTAATTTTAATATGATTGAGTTACTTTATGTTAAGTAGTTTGATTTAAGAGTCCTTTATTATGTATGATCATTTTAAGTAGACTCGTAGCTTGTCCTTAAATGTGTGAACCTAAGAATTGGCTAAGTGCGAGTTTGAATGTTGGCTTAGAAGTGTAAGCCCAAAGCTAACTAGGCGTGAGTCCAAAGATTGTGTATGGTTGGCTGAGTGTGAGTCCAAAGACTAGCCAAGTGCAAGCCTGAAGACTAGTTAAGTGTGAGCCTGAAGGCAAGTTGAGTGTGAGCTTGAAGGTTGGCTAGGTGTGAGCCCAAAGGTTGGCTGGATGCAAGCCCGAAGGTTGGCTAAGTGTGAGCTCGAATGATAGCATAGGTGCAAGCTTGAAGGCTTGCTAAGTGCGAGCATGAAGGTTGGCTAAGTGTGAGCCCAAAAGTTGGGTAAGTGTGAGCCCAAAAGCTAGGTTGGATGCAAGCCTGAAGGCCAGTTGAGAGTGAGCCCAAAGGCTGGTTGAGGTGCAAGCCTAAAGGTTGGCTTGGATGCAAGATTAAAGGCTGGCTGAGGTCCCAGCATGAAGGCTAGCTTGGATGTGAGCTCAAAGGCTGGTTGAGTGTGATCTCAAAGGTTGGCTAAGTGTGAGCCCAAAGACTTGTTGAGTGTGACCTCGAAGGCTAGCTTAGATGTAAGCCTAAAGGTTGGTTTGGATGTATTCTCGAAGGTTGGCTTGGATGCGAGGCCAAAGGGTAGCTGAGTGTAAGCCTAAAGGCTGGCCGAGGTGTAAGCTTGAAGGCTAGCTTTGATGTAGCTGAACAAGCTTGCAACGAAGGAGGGCAAGGTAAGGAAGAGGCTTAGTGTTCTGGGCCAGCTAGTGCCAGGGTGCCAAAAACTATTGGCACCGATTGTGCTAGAGGAGATGGTGGACTATGTCACCATGTTGCAACTACCAGTCAAGGCCATGCATGCGCTCATTAGCACACTCTTTGCGATGAGGATTGCCCCACCGGCATTGTCCAAGGAAAATGTGTTGGCATCATAGAGCTAAGTGGATATGCGCCACTGCCCACCTCATTGCCAAGAAACTAGCAAATTAGATCATCTTTCAGCCATATCTGCATGGAGAAAAAGTCGGGCCACCTTGGCCCGGTAGAGCTCATGAAGAAGAAAAAGAGTAGAGGGGGAAGGCCAGCTATGGTTTTCAAAGAAAAGAGAAGAAGGTGAACAAGAGAGAAAAAGGGAAGAAGAAATAAAGAGGAAAAGAATAATAAAAAAATTATTGTGTAAAAAAAAAAGAATAGAGACTTTTTCTTGTCTCAATTTACAACACCATGACTTCATCGTGGCCACTTGCGGTTCCTCAAAGATGGTGCACTAATAACTCCACTGCAATCACCTATAACCCCCTCGAAGATGGTGATGAACATGATAAACTTATAACACCCACTATTGCCATCCATGGCCTCTCGAAGATGGCAATGAAGATAGTGAACTCTCAATATTGCTCATTGACACTTGTAGCCCCTTGAAGATGGTGGATCCCCATCGCATCCAGCCAGCCTTCGAGCTTATATTCAGCTAGCCTTTGAGCTTGCACTTAGCCAACCTTCAGGCTCGCATCCAAGCTAGCCTTCAGGCTCACACTCAACTAGCCTTCGCGCTTGCACTCAGTCAGCCTTTAGGCTCAGATCCAAGCTACCTTTTATGGTTGCATCCAAGCCAATCTTTGGGCTTGCACTCAACCAACCTTTAGGCTTACACTCAGCTAGACTTCGATCGCATCTAAGCTAGTCTTTAGTCTTGCACTAAGCCAGCCTTCAAACTTGCACCTGAGCCAACATTTGGGCTCGTATCCAAGCCAACCTTTGGGCTTGTATCTAAGCCAACCTTCAGGCTCACACTCAGCCAGCCTTCAAGTTTGCACCAAAGTTAGTCTTCGGGCTTGTACCTAACCAGTCTTTAGCCTCACACCATAGCAGTCTTCAAGCTAACACCTCAGCCAACCTTTGGGTTCACACTATAGCCAGCCTTTGGGCTCTCACTTAGTCAGCTTTTAGACTGGCATCCAAGCCAACGTTCGGGATTGTACTCAGCTAGCCTTTGGGTTCGCATCCAAATTAGCCTTCGGGCTCATACTTAGCCAACCTTCAATCTTTCACCCAAGCCAACTTTCAGGCTTACACTTAGCTAGCTTTTGGGTTCACATTTAGCCAGCTTTTGGGCACACAATCAGCTTGCTTTTGGTCTCATCTCTCAGCCAACCTTCATGCCTGCTAGGAACTAAAGAGTCATCATCTGAAGCTCAAGAAAATAAGAAAAAAAAAGAAGAAAAGAAAGGAAACGTCTACACGAGATAGCATGGATGATGCCTCCAAGAATCACAACCTAAAACTTTACCTCATGGCAAAGGATTATGAAAGTAATGAGGATGAGGTATCTGATTTGACTTTCAAAGAATTAGAAGAAGCATTTGAGGACTTATATGCTAGGCATGAGAAATTGCTCCATAAGTATTTTTATTTGAAAAAAAAATATTTTTACTTGAAAATAAGTTTGTTGCGTTAATATTATCTACTAGTTCTTGTGATTATAAGAAGGACTTGGAATATCTTGAAAAAAAATTATACTTTAAAATTATTTGAAATCTCTTGTAATTGTAAGACTAGTATTGACAAACTTCAAAAGAAAAATTTAGATTTGAAAAAGACCCTTGAAAATTTCTTCATTGGTAATACTACGTTGAGTATAATTTTGAAGAGTCAAAGTAATATTTTAAGTAAATCTAGACTTGGTTTTATTTTCTTTTCTAAATCTAAAGGAACTAAGTCAAATTTTGTGAAGGTTGAAAATTTTTCAACTTTAAAATTGAAATGCAATTATTGTTGTCATAATGGGCATGTATCCACAAGTTGCCCAATTAAAAGAAATTCTTCTCTAAAATAAATTTGGATATTAAAGAACATGATTCCTAAATGTGTGGAATCCAAATAAGTTTGGCTTCCAAACTCTTTCACTGCTTAAGCTATTTTTATTAAGCTAGGGATAACACTTGTTTTTCAAAAAGTTTTATCCTTTAATCATCCTCTAGGCTAGTTAGCTTCAGTAGGATTTTTGCTTTCATATAATTTTTTTATAATTAATTTTTAATCAATTTTTATTACAATCTTTCATAACTTTTATTTATGATATTATACTACACTACTAATCTTTGCATATATAGATATGTTTGCTCTATAGATTATGAGAAAAATTAAATTAGATAACATCTATATAAGCACCAAAAGGTATTTTAATCACATGAGATAATCCAATCTCTTCCAACTCTTTTAACTTCTCTTAATGTGATGATTTTCACATGATATTTCTTACTTTATATGCATTGGTTGAATATGATGCTACTAGTTCCATAGGAAGGGGGAGTCTTCATTTATATTTTGATGATGCTTTAATCAGACTTTATCAATGTTAATGTCACTATCTTTTTGTTTTGTTCTCAAAATTTATGTTAATGCACTTATATTCTTTATGGACTTATTCTTGTGCATTTTTCTGTAATCATCCATGTTAGGTATACCCTTCTTATTGATACCAAAAGGGTGGGATAAATGACATGGAAAAATTACTTTAAATAGGGAGAGAAATGTTAGAGTAAGGAAGAGCAAGCTAAGCATGTTATTTTTTGCTAAGGTGATTTTTTCATGCATATTGCTCTAATTGATACATGTGTTAAATTATAAAAAAAAATTATCAACTAGATTATTCATTTTATTTTTGTGAGGGTTGGTCATCATCAAAAGAGGAGATGGCTGCTCTTTGTATTTTTAATGATGAACAAATCTTGTATTTAATCATATCTTGTGCATATATAGCTTGTAGTCAAGCCAAGCTTAAAATGAAGATCAAGCCTATTTGAAAGCCTCAAGTGTAAATGGACTTGATGATAACCTTAGATGAAGTTTGATGGTAGATCAATAGATACAACTTGAAGAATTAGAGATGGTTTGAAGAAAGCTCAAAAGATCAAGTTAGCTCACTAGGTTTAGAGTTTCTATTTATTGTAGTTGAGTTAAAGATTTCTTTTTGAGATGAATTATTTAGAGCATTCGTTACATTAGGTTTTGTAGGAAGCTTTCAGTAAAGTTTTTCTATTAGAACTAAAATTCTACTTGGCTTAATAGATGAACAATTGTGTTAGACAGAAAATTCAAACTTTTGACCTAACTAAAACTGAAAAATTGGTTGAGAAATCGGATGATTAGTAGAAGGGCTACTTTTGGTTCATTAGAACTAGGATCAATCAACCAACTAGCCAAGCAGTCGATTGGTTTAGGTTTTCTACACAACTAATTGTTAGCTTTTCCACTGTTGGGTAAAGGTAGTTGTGAGATTTCACCTCCAATGGTTAGTTTTGACCCATAAACTATAAATAGTGTCGGATGGGCTTCTCTAAATAACTATTACTTCTTCTAATTCATTTTAGAGAAGAGATAAAAGACCTTCCAAGCCTTTTAGCCATTGAGTGATCAAAGCCTTAAATTTCATTTCAAATATTCTAGCACTTGTACTCATATTAAGAGGTTTCTATAGAGAGGCACAATTATACTTCATCTTCATCTTCTTTACATTTATATCCTTGTAACTCTCCTAACCTATTAGGAGAGGGTTGAAGGCTCTTCTAGGTGTGAGAAGAGTGTGAGAGAGTAAGTTCTAGTATGGATTGCCACTTGCTCAGTTATGTGGAATGAAAATTGACCACCTAGGATCTTGAGGAACAATCTCAAAATAACAAATAAAAATTTAGGTGGTTTTGAATATGCAATTAGGTGTTATGGGAATGTGACTTCTAACAAGCGTAAACCCCTATTGTTAATTATCCTGACAATTATCAGAAGTCACCTAAAATAAGAAACCTAACTAATGAGATAGAGACATGAAAGAAAAAAGCATGATTTAATTGATTTGAGAAAAAGTACATGACTTAAGTAAGAACATATTCTCACTTTACAATTTAAAGAATTTAAATTCATAGTGATAAATGATATAAAATGAGAGAGTAAGTGGGAAAGGGTTTGATGCTCATCACTGCCCCACTCCCATGCACTTGATTGAGTGAAATTTGATGTAGATGGGCTTGAGTTTGGTCCTTAGAAAATGTTGATAACTTTGTTAGATTTTGAGGTATGGCTGACTGTCTTGCTTTGTGCTAGTTAACCTTATTAAGATCTGAAGTATCATTGGTGACTTTCTACTTATTTTCAGTTGGCTTCTTTTGATCTTTGATTTGAGAAAATAATTAGCATTATTAACTTATACTAATCATTTCTAATTTAATAATCGATAGCCTATTTGCATGTTGTCGATTATATCTGAAATGTCACTAATAGTTTTTTACTTGGCTTAGCTTTGAAGTATGGCTAATAGTTTTAAGCGTGTTTTCAATTGACTTTATTTGAACAAGGCATTTGGTTGATAGACTAAGCGAGTTTGTGCCTATTTTAATTTGGTTTGAAAAGTGGCTTTAGATTTATATTAACTATTTTTGATTTGAAAATTGATAGTCTTATTGGCATATTGGCAGTTAAATTTGAAATGTCATTAATGAATTTGGAGCATATATTGGCTTAGCTTTAAGTGTGACCTACAACTTAATGGGTGTTGTCGATTAACTTTTTTTGAACCATATGTTTGGTTGACTGGCATGTTTAAGGTAATTTTTACACTAATCAATTTGATCAAAATATGATTAAAATTAAAATTTATATGTCGCTAAATTATACCTCAAGTGTGGTCAAATTTAACTTAAAATTAAGCTTGATTCGAACTCAAATTGTTGAAAATTCTAGCTTAGGCTAAAATAGGTTGAGTAGACTAAATATTTGAACCAAAATAAGACCTTGAATTCATCCAAAAATTGGGTAAAATAAAATATAAGATCTTTGTAAATAGGTCTTTAGACCGAATAAATTCTTACAAATAAGACTGCAAGATTGGAATTTTATGGAGATATCCATGAAAGTTTTGATAAATTCTTTCAAAATCTAGGGTTTGTGAATAAACTTCTAAAAAATTTTAGTCACAGATAAACCCTAAAATCCTAATTTTTTGCAAAGAAAGCCCTCAAAATTTTTAACTGCAAATAAGTCTAAATTATATTCAAAAAGACCTCCAGAGTTTTAAAATTTTATAAATAATTTTTTTATAAAAATACCCCCTAAAATTTATAAAATTATAATTTAGTCCAAATTTTTCAGAAAAAATTACAAATAATCCCCTTATAAATTCAATATTCAGAAGTGAGTATAATTTTTTGAATTTTCTTATATGCACTCTAATCAAATCTCAAAATAAATTTATCCAATAAATTACATCCACTTACAACAAACAAATTCATCCATATTTTCTCACAAACTCATCTAAATTTAAGATAAATCATATCCATATCTATCTACAATCATATCCATTATTTTAAAATTCAAATAAAACAAGATTATTTCCAAAGCAACTCGTTTTTCTTAAATCAAACCTGTTAACATAAAAAAAGAAAGGAGAGATCACAAGCTGTAAAGGGATGGTGATTAGAGCAGATGATCAGCTCCGGAGAAAAAGGAAAAGTGAGAATAGGATGATCATCAAACGAGAAAAAAAAATTTACATAATAAATAGGAGAATAAGTGAGTTCAGACACTTATCTTTTTCCATATCTAATTCTCCGTGCTTCTTCTCCTTTTCTTCTCCAATCTTGTGTGAGGTTCTCATTGCTCGCCACTTGCATTGTCGAGGACTCACGTTCGGCTGAGTTAGGTCTCATCACCTCTCTTTACGTTCGCTCATCCCTCCAATGAGCCCGTAGAGGGCCTCTGATTCCTACAGCATCTTCAAGTGCCCTGAGTGAACCAGCAAGCACCTTCCTCGCACCACCATAGCTGTCATCCCTGACTATTCCCCGCACGAGACCCCAATTGCCACCAGCACTACCCTACAGTCGGCTGTCCCGCATTGCTAGCCATCCTCACCGACGGCCATCACCCGCCTCCGCAACCTATAGCTTGTGCTCTGCACCCCTATGGCCTACCCTGCCTGGACACCATCCTCAGCCTGCACGGCTCCTCCCGCGCTCATCACCGACCTGTAACCCTCCACCTCACTGCCAGTGAAGCTCGACCCTCTCCTCCGCGAGATCCGCCCGAGTTTTGCCTTCCGCTGGCCATGGGACTCTCTCGCTTAGAGCTCCTCCGTGCGAACCTTGCACCTTGCTGACCCATGACACCTCTGCCATCTCCCTACTACGCCGCTCTCTCCCCACGAACACCGTCTCTCCGTTGGCTTGGACCTCCCAAGCAACGACTGAGCACTTTAGAACCACCGCTACTCCTTCGATCACATGCCGGAGCACTTCTCCAACCTCCCCACAGGACCGTGCCACTTCTTGTTTTTGGGAGGGGGCTAGACTCAGCCAGATCTAATCGGATCCGACCATGAGATAAAGTGTAGGGATCCCCTTCTACCCTGTCATCAAGAAGGGCAGTCGGATCCAGTCGGGAAGAGACCCAAGCTGTCACACCCGTTGTGAGTGGTAGGTGCCACCACAACGAGATCATGTAACGGATCTCATGATCAAACGAGGCGACGGACTGCCTCGAACATATGTGTGCGCGGGCAGCACACATAGCAGCAAGTGACGGTCACGACATGTTTGGGTGGAGACCCAAACAGCCCAAAACCATCCTGCAGACCGAGCAGCAGGTCAAGATGGCTAAAGGGAGCTGCAGAAAGCTGCAGTTGAACTGCAGGGCAGCAGTTGAACTGCAGGAAGCAGTTGCTGAACTGCTGGGCAGCAGTTGGACTGCAGGGCAGCAGTTGAACTGCAGGAAGCAGTTGCTGAACTGCTGGGCAGCAGTTGAACTGAAAGAAGCAGTTGCTGAACTGCAGGGCAGCAGTGGAACTGCAGGAGGCAGTTGCTGAACTGCTGGACAGCAGCCGAAACTGCAGGAAGCAGTTGAGGAACTGCAAGGCAAGCGGTTGAAACTGCAGGAAGAATATTGTGGAGCATGTTCTCCATGATCTCTAGCAGTTGCTCACAGCCAAACGTGTACTATAAATAGACTAGGGGGTCTATTGAGTTGAAGACACACAGGTAGAGAGACTTGTAGTGTCACTCCGTGTTAAGAGTTGTATTTCCTTTTATGTGAGCAATAAAAGGTTGGCAAGATTGTTGTACTTCTCTTCTCCTCTATACTCTTGTGGGCTTGTGCGAGTTTGGCGGGCTGAGGTGGGCGAACCTTGGCGCCATCACGGGCAAAATTTCAGACTAGAAATTCGCCGGTGTGACAAGTGGTATCAGAGCCCGGTTTGGTGAGAAACCGGTTCAGCGAAAGCCAAAGCCATGGTGACGCAAGTAGAGCTTCGGGATCGGTTGATTCGCATCGAGGAGATGCTGGGAAATCCTCCAACCGAAGATGCGGGCGGCATATGGGCGCGGTTGGCTTGGCAAGAGAGCCAGAATGCTGCTCTCAAGGAGGCCCTTGCGAGTGAGGTGAAAGATGCGGAGGAAAGGTACGCTGCGATCATGGACTCCATGAGATCAAGTCTAAAGTCCTTGGAGCAGGACTTGATGGTGGTGAAGAGAGCGGTGGCTAACTCCATTGCTGAAGGCGGAGCTCCTTCAAAGGTAAGAGTTCCGGAGCCCCATTCCTTTAATGGCTGCAGGAATGCAAAGGAGTTGGAGAACTTCTTATGGGATATGGAGCAGTACTTCAAGGCTGCTCACATTCCGGAACGGGAGAAAGTCACCATCACCAGCATGTACTTGAGTGGAGATGCCAAATTATGGTGGCGTACCAGAGCATCGGAGAATGCTCAAGCTGGGAGAGCTCAGCTGGAGGATTGGGAGATCCTCAAGAAGGAACTAAAGGAGCAGTTCCTTCCGTGCAACACAGGGTGGATTGCGCGGGAATCCCTGAAGAAGCTGCGTCATTCGGGGACCATAAGGGAGTATGTGAGGGAATTCAGCTCCCTCATGCTCGACATCAACAACATGTCCGAGGAGGACAAGTTGTACAACTTTCTTTCTGGCTTGCAGCAGTGGGCTCAAGCTGAACTCCGACGGCAAGGAGTGAAGGATCTTTCTTCGGCCATTGCTTCTGCGGAAGGCTTGGTGGATTTCAAGCTGATGACAACCACCAAAACGGCCATGGAAGGAAGGAAGATGGGGCGTGCACATAAGGATGGCAAGAAGCCCGAGGGAAAGGGCAAGAAGGTTGCGGAACCAAGCCAGTCCAAACTGCAGCCCACCAATAGAGAGCAGGGCTATTTCATATGCAATGGTCCTCATCGGGCAAGGGAGTGTCCAAGGAGGGAAAAGCTATCTGCTCTAACTCTCAGGGAATCTGAGGACGAAGGACGTGGTGCGGCCACACCACGCATGAATCCATTGCAGCTACTCAACTCAATGACGGCAGAAAGGCAGCCGCCTTGCAAAGGGTTGATGTATGCATCGGTACTACTAAATGGGAGGCCTGTTTTGGCTATGCTGGACACAGGAGCGACCAGCAACTTCTTCTCCCATAAATTGGTAAGTGAATTTGGTTTGCAGGTGCAACCAAGTTCATGGAAAGTGAAGGCGGTAAACTCTGGGCCAACTCCGATTCATGGAATGGCCAGTGCAACTCTCAAAGTTGGAGCTTGGGAGGGAGAGATCAGTGTGACAGTCTCGGCGCTCGATGAGTTTGAGTTTATCCTGGGGATAGACTTCTTTGTCCAAGCTAAGGCTAGCTTGGCGCCTCACCTATCAGGTATGCTGATTTCTGCGGAGGAATCACCATGCTTTATACATGCAGCGTATGGAGGGAAAACTGCAGCAGCGGGTATGCAGTCTCCCCAACAGCTGAAAGCTGGTCTCAAGAGGGGCGAGACCACATATGTTGCAGCACTGATCGAGATACAACCGGATCAGGTCGTGGAGGTACCTGATGTTGTTGCAACTATCCTGGTGGATTACGCGGACGTGATGCCATCAAAACTGCCCAATGAACTTCCCCCTCGGAGGGCAGTTGACCACAAGATCGAGCTGGAGCCAGGTGCAAAGCCTCCAGCTCAAGCCCCTTATTGATTGGCGAATGCGGAGCTTCTGGAGCTGAGGAAGCAGCTCAATGAACTGTTGGAGGCGGGACTGATCCAACCGTCGAAAGCCCCGTATGGTGCCCCGGTGTTGTTTCAGCGGAAACAAGATGGTTCACTTCGGATGTGCGTGGACTATCGGGCGCTAAACAAGGTGACCATCAAGAACAAGTACCCAGTGCCAAATGCAGGTGACTTGTTTGATCGATTGGCCAAGGCAACATACTTCACCAAGTTGGACTTGCGATCAGGGTATTGGCAAGTCCGGATTGCTGAGGGAGATGAGTTAAAAACGACATGTGTCACGAGGTATGGCTCATTTGAGTTTCTAGTCATGCCTTTTGGATTGACAAATGCTCCAGCAACCTTTTGTAACTTGATGAATGAAGTATTGTATGAGTTCTTGATCGATTTGTGGTGGTGTACTTGGATGACATTGTCATCTACTCGGAGACGTTGGCGGACCACGTCGACCACCTCAGAAAGGTATTCTCTCGGCTTAGAGAATACAAGCTCTTCGTCAAGAAGGAGAAGTGCGAGTTCTGTCGAAAGGAAATCAGGTTCCTTGGGCACAGGGTGAGCAAGGGACAGATACAAATGGATGAGAGGAAGATTCGGGCAATCATCGATTGGGCGGCCCCAACAAAGGTATCGGATCTTCGTTCTTTCCTCGGTTTGGCTAACTACTATAGAAGATTCATTCAGGGTTATTCAAGGAAAGTGAATCCCCTGACTGACTTGCTGAGGAAGGATCGAAAATGGGCATGGACGGACTCATGCCAAGCAGCGTTTGACCAGCTGAAGGCAGCAGTGTCAAAAGAACCAGTGCTACGATTGCCTGACTTCGAGCTTCCATTCGAGGTACATACGGATGCCTCAGATCGTGCTCTTGGGGGAGTCCTTGTTCAGGAAGGACACCCAGTGGCGTTTGAAAGCCGCAAGCTTAAGGATGCGGAGCAACGCTACACCACACATGAAAAGGAAATGACAGCAGTGGTGCACTGCTTGGACACCTGGAGGCATTATCTCTTGGGAACGAAGTTTAGGGTTGTAACAGATAATGTTGCAAACACCTACTTCAAAACCCAAAAGAAATTGACCCCCAAACAAGCTCGGTGGCAGGAGTTCTTGGCTGAGTTTGATTTCATGTGGGAGCACAAGCCGGGATGACAGAACCAAGTAGCGGATGCACTGAGCAGAAAGGAAGTGCAATGCTACGTAACTGCGCTGTCCATAGTGCAGTCAACCCTGCTAGAGAGGGTTAAAGAACAAGTTGACGCGGACCCAGAATACGTCCAACTCAGGGGAGAGGTACGTGAAGGGGTAATTAAGCGTTATTGGCTTGAAGATAACTTGTTGTATGCTAGAGGCAACAGGTTGTACATCCCAAAGGCGGGAGGGCTGAGGCGTGAGCTGCTGCGAGAGACTCACGATCCTCAATGGGCAGGACATCCTGGAGGGCAAAGGATGATGGCACTCTTGTCCAGGTCATATTATTGGCCAAAAATGGGGGAAGACGTCGAGATGTACGTCAAGACTTGTCTTGTGTGCCAGCTTGACAAGACGGAGAGGAAGAAACAGGCAGGGCTGCTGCAACCCCTGCCTATTCCGGAGAAGCCGTGGCAGTCCATTTCCATGGACTTTGTTTCGGGCTTTCCCAAAGTAGATGGGATGAGCTCAGTGCTGGTCGTCGTCGATCGATTCTCGAAGTATGCGGTGTTCATACCAACACCACACGCATGTCCAGCAGAGGTAGCAGCTGGGCTATTCTTCAAGAATGTGGTGAAGCACTTCGGTGTCCCGAAAGACATCGTGAGTGATCGAGATGCTCGATTCACGGGCAGGTTCTGGACAGCACTCTTCAACTCGATGGGTTCAGAGTTGAAGTTCTCTACGGCTAATCACCCACAGACGGATGGCCAAACGGAGCGCATCAATGCCTTGGTGGAGGAATACTTAAGGCATTATGTGACGGCCAGCCAGCAAAATTGGTTGGAGCTGTTGGACACAGCCCAATTTTGTTATAACATCCACAGGTCGTCGACTACAGGAATGAGTCCTGCAGAGCTTGTCATGGGACAACAGCCTCTCACTCCTCTCGAATTGGCTCAATCGACGGACCAAGGAAAGTGCCCTGCTGCATATCGCTTCGCCAAGGAGAAGGAGGAGCTGATAGAACAAGCTCGAGACAGCTTGCGCAAGGCAGCAAAACGCATGAAGAGGCATGCGGATGAACGAAGGCGTTCATTGGAATTCCAGGTTGGAGATATGGTGCTGCTGAAACTCACTCCACAGATATGGAAGAAAATCAGCAGTAAAACCGTACATCGAGAGTTGGTACCAAGATATGACGGCCCCTTCGAGGTGATGAAGAGAGTCGGGCAGGTTGCTTACCGGTTGAAGCTACCCGACAGGCTGAAGGTACACCCAACATTCCATGTAAGTTTTCTCAAACCTTTCAACAGGGACTTGCTTGGAGATAGACAGCAAGTAAAGAGAGCTCCACCGGTAGTTCGGAAGCAGTTAGACAAGGAGGTCGAGAAGATCCTTGCACACCGGACTATGGGGCAAAGCAAGAAGAATCGACAGACTGATTTTCTTGTGAAGTGGAAAGGCGGCAGCGAGGCCGATGCTACGTGGGAGCGGGACTCTACACTATGGCAATTTGAGAAACAAATTAAGGAATACATGGACTCTACTCCGACGAGGACGTCGGACTCTCTTGGTGGGGGAGGTTTGTCACACCCGTTGTGAGTGGTAGGTGCCACCACAACGAGATCATGTAACGGATCTCATGATCAAACGAGGCGACGGACTGCCTCGAACATATGTGTGCGCGGGCAGCACACATAGCAGCAAGTGACGGTCACGACATGTTTGGGTGGAGACCCAAACAGCCCAAAACCATCCTGCAGACCGAGCAGCAGGTCAAGATGGCTAAAAGGGAGCTGCAGTTGAACTGCAGGGCAGCAGTTGAACTGCAGGAAGCAGTTGCTGAACTGCTGGGCAGCAGTTGGACTGCAGGAAGCAGTTGCTGAACTGCTGGGCAGCAGTTGGACTGCAGGGCAGCAGTTGAACTGCAGGAAGCAGTTGCTGAACTGCTGGGCAGCAGTTGAACTGAAAGAAGCAGTTGCTGAACTGCAGGGCAGCAGTGGAACTGCAGGAGGCAGTTGCTGAACTGCTGGACAGCAGTGGAACTGCAGGAGGCAGTTGCTGAACTGCTGGACAGCAGCCGAAAACTGCAGGAAGCAGTTGAGGAACTGCAAGGCAAGCGGTTGAAACTGCAGGGAGAATATTGTGGAGCATGTTCTCCATGATCTCCAGCAGTTGCTCACAGCCAAACGTGTACTATAAATAGACTAGGGGGTCTATTGAGTTGAAGACACACAGGTAGAGAGACTTGTAGTGTCACTCCGTGTTAAGAGTTGTATTTCCTTTTATGTGAGCAATAAAAGGTTGGCAAGATTGTTGTACTTCTCTTCTCCTCTATACTCTTGTGGGCTTGTGCGAGTTTGGCGGGCTGAGGTGGGCGAACCTTGGCGCCATCACGGGCAAAATTTCAGACTAGAAATTCGCCGGTGTGACACAAGCCTTCGTGGCCCTGTTAAGGAAGAGGGTGCAGGTTTAAGGAGGAAGAAGGTGCAGACTTGCGGAGAAAGGAAAAGAAAAGAAAAAGAAAAAAAAGGATAAACAAAATTATTAACCAAAAAACAAGGTGTTTTACAACAAAAAATAGAACTTCAGCAAAAATAAAAAAATAAAAAAATTTAGGAAGGAGGTATTAGAGGAAAATTGAAGAAGATTCAGATGGAGGAGAAATTGGCTTGCTTCATATTCGTGGTCATCCGTGATTTCGCTCGTCTCTATCGCTCCTCGCCCTCATGATTGTCATCACCATCGTGGCCACTTGCAGTCTTTAATATATCAATGGAACTCCACCAATATTGCGACCATTTGTAGTCTCCTACATACTAATGGACTCCCACCACCAATCTAGCATTAGCCTACAAGTTCGCCTGAAAGTCAACTCTAGTTTAGAGTCAGCTCGCGAGCTTGCTCGAAATCAATTTTAAAATACAGAAAACTTGTGAGCTTATTGAATATCTATTTAGACTAAGGTTAGCCCACGGGCTCGTTGAATGTCTATTTGACTAAGGCTAGCCCGCAAGCTCACCGAAAATCTATGTAGACTAACGTTAGCTTGCGAACTCACCAAAAGTCTATTCGGACTATGGCTAACCTATGAACTTACTAAATGTCTATTCAGATTAAAGCCAGTCTATGGGTTTAATAAATATCTATTTAGACTAAGATTAATCTACACGCTCATTGATTATCTATTTAGACTAAGGCCAGTTTGCAAGTTCGTTGAATGTTTAAATTATGGCCAACTTGCAAATCCATCAAAAATCCAGATTGACTCGAGGTCAGTCAATACACTGGCTCACCCAAATTCATCATGTTAGCCCCAGAGCATTTGAACTAAATTAATTAAATTAAAGTGATTTAATCACATTGAATAAAAAAATCATATTGACTCGAATAAATCACTAAATGGACTTAAGTCAATCAAATACATAGGCTAAAACTTATTGAATTGGACTAAAAATCCAAATTGAGCTAATCCAAACCAAATCAATTCAGACCCAAGCTCAATCAGGTCCAAATCAAGTTAGTTTGAAAGTAAATTAAATTCAAACCAAACCCTAATCGAGTCAAACTAAGTCCAAACTAAACCCTAATTGGGTCAAACCAAATTTAAATTAAACTCTAGTTGGGTTGAACTAGTTAGAATCAAACCCTAAGTGGGTTAAATCAAGTTCAAAATTAAATCCTAATTAAGTTGAATTAAGTCCAAGACAAACCCTAATTGGGTTAAATCAAGTTCAAACCAAATTCTATTCTAAACAAATCAAATTCAAATTCAACTAAAATCATATCATACTTGAATCAAAATCAAGTCGAACCTGAACTAGAACTAGGTCAAGCTAGAATCAAGATCAAGTTAAACCTAAATTGACTTGAACTAAAGCCCAAGTTCATTAAGATTCAAACCCAAACTCATTAATGGGTTGAGCCTAGATCCAATATAAACTCATCAAGGGTTGGATCCAAGATTTACTAAGGATCCATCAAGAACCCAATTAGGGTCAGATCCAAGATCTATTAAGGATCCATCAAAAACTCAAACATGATCAGATCTAAAGTCCATTGAAAGATCCAATAAGAATCCACTAAGGGTTGGATCCAATGTTCATAAAGGATCTGTCAAGAACTCATCAAGTGTTATATCCAAGACCCATTAAAGACCCAATAAGAACCTATCAAGGTTTGGATCTAATATCCATTAAGGATCCAATGAGAGCCTAACAAAAAGTTGAACTTGACCAAAATTTAATCAAATCAAACTCAAATCAAAATTGTGTTCTAAATATTGAATTGAGCAAATTAGATTTAAAACTAAACAAAGTCTAAACTTCTGACCAAATCAAACTAAAGGTAGGCTTAAACTTACTTAGTCAGTCAGCTACAATGCATTGTTCCAATAAAGTCAACCAATAACAAGCTCATAGCCATTGGTCACTCTTCGAAGCTAGTCATCTTCCAAGCTAAGCCAACTCAAAAGCATTAGCAACTCTTCAAATTAAACCAAACTAAGGTAGGCTTGAACTCGTTTGGTCAGTCAGTCATAATACCCTATTCAATCGAAGTCAATTAACAACATGCTTGAACTCATCAGCTGCACTTCAAAAATAAGCCAACCCAAAAGTATTGACAAAACTTCAAATTAAATCAAACTAAGATAGGCTTGAACCTGCTTAGTCAGTCAGCCTTATTTCAAATAAAGTCAACAGATAACATGCTTAAAACTATCAACCACACTTCAAAGTTATACGCAACCTCATATGTTCGTGATGCTACTAAATCAAAGTTAATTGCCAACACACTTCAAGCTATTGATAACATATCAAAGCTACATCCAACCCTATATGTTGGTGATGCTACCAAATCCAAGAAGTTAATCACCAACATGTTAGAGTTGTCAATCACACTTCAAAGTTATAATCAACCTCATATGTTGGTGACTCTATCAAATCAAATAAGTTAATTACCCATACGCTCAAAGCTGTTGGTCACATTTCGAAGCTAATCAACTCTAGAAGCCATTGATGATACATCATTTGAGCTAAGCCAACCAAAAAGCATTGGCAATACTCTAAATTTAATCGACAACATACCAAGAGGCCATTAATTATCAAATTAAATGGAATTACATAGGCTTGGACTTGCTTAGTTAGTTAGCTAGATGCCTTGCTCAAATAAAATTACTATCTATGCCTCATTGGCTATGAAAACACCGCAAAATTTATGGAGTTATTGTCTACACTTCATTAGTTATGAAAACACTTCAAATTTAGTGGAGTTATGATCTACACCTCATTGGCTATGAAAATATTTCAAACCAAAGAAGTTATTGCCTACACCTCATTGGCTATGAAAATATTGCAAACCAAAATTATCATTTATGCCTCATTGGCTATGAAAATACTTCAAATTATGAAGTTATTGCCTACATTTTATTGGCTAATAAAAATACTTCAAACCATGAAGTTATTACTAACACCTTATTGGCTAACAAAAATACTTTAGATCACAAAGTTATCACCAAAGCTCAAAGTTATCAAAAACATTTCAAGCCAATCCCTATAAGCTGTTGGCAAAACCATCCAATGAAGTTATCATTGAAGCTCAATGTTATTAGAAACACTTGAAACTCCTCTCATCACCTTTCATGTCTTATCAATGATACCATTAAACCAAATCATCAACATTCGTCAATGATCAAATTAGGATCTACCCAACCTAGACTGTGCAAAAGCCCAGCATGCGGGAGCAAGACAACAACAAATATCAATCTCTTCCCTTCTCGTCCTTATTTCATATCATTTATCCATTTAAATCAATGAAAATGTAAAGTGAGAGTATGCTAATATCAATCAAGTTATGCTTTCTTTTTTTCTTTTGTATCTTTATCTTTATTAACTAGGTTTCTTACTTTAAGAGATTTTTAACAATCATCAGGGTAATTAAAGATAGAGGCTTGCACCTATTAGAAGTCATCTTTCCAAAACACTTAATTACACATTCAAACCACCATACTTTTGATTCATTATTTTGAAATTACTCCTTGGGGTCTTCGCTACCCTGGATGGTCAATTTTAATCCCACATAGCTAAGCAAGTTCAAATCTGCCCTTAGTTTGATTTGATTTCAATGAATGAGTAGCGGCCTTGGCTTGTGTTAATAATCTTTGATTTGAAAATGGACAACTTTTTTGGCATGTTGTTGATTAAGTTTTGAAGCATTGCCAACAACTTTTAAGCATGTGTTGGCTTAGCTCAATGTGTGGCTAATGACTCCAAGTGTGTTGTCAATTGATTTCATTCAAACATGGGCAATTTGGTTGATAGATTAAGTAGGTTCAAGCTTGCCTTTAGTTCAGTTCAGTTTGAAATAGTAATTAGCAGCTTTGTCTTGTGCTAATTATCTTTAGTTTAATGATCAATGACCTTCATTGGCATCTTGTTGACTAGGTTTGAGGTATTGTTGACGGATTTGAGCTTGTTATCGACTAACCTTAATTGATCTTGGATCTAACCCCGATTGAGTTCTTATTCAATCCTTAATGGTTCTTAGATCTGACCTTGATTAGGTTCAACCTATTAATGAGTTCAGGTTTGACCCATGTTGGACCCTAATTGAGTTTGGGTTTGAATCTTAATGGACTTGGGTTCAAGTTCAAGTTGGTTTGATTCAACTTGGTTATGGTTTAGATTTGACTTGATTTTGGTTCAGGTTTGACCATTCTCTAATTCATGTTTGACCTAATTTTAGTTCATGTTTGACCTATTTTTGGTTTAGGTGACCTAATTTTGGTTCAGGTTCAACCTTGTTTTGATTCAGGTGACCTAGTTGCGGTTTAGGTTTAACCTGGTTTTGTGTTTGGATTTGAGTTCAAATTGACTCGATTAGGTTTTAATTTAAACTTTGTTTAACTTGATTAGGATTTGGCTCAAACTTAACTAACCCAATTAGGGTTTGGTTGGATCTTGGTTTCATCCAATTAGGGTTTGGATTTGACTTCAATTTGACATGATTAGGGTTCAGTTTGAACTTGGTTTTAATCCAATTCAAGTTGGTTTGGACTTGACTTAGCCAAGTTATGGTTTGATTCAAAGTTGGTTCAACCCAATTAGGGTTTAGATTTGAGTTCAAAGTGACCCGATCACGGTTTAGATTTGAACTTGGTTTAACCCAATTGGAGTTGGATTCGAATTTGATTTGACTCAATTAGAGTTTAATTTAATTCGAATGTAGTTTGATCAATTAGAGTTCAATTTGAGTTTATTTTGATTGCTTGTTGACTTGACCTGAACTAGAATTTATCCAGGTTTATACCAATCAAGGCTTGACCCAATTTGAACTTGATTAAGATTCAATATGAGCCTAGGTTACCATTTTTTTGACTGAAATGAATGATTGGATGGAGTATTGGTCAACCGACCTAAAGGGTGTCATTCCAAGTTCATCAAAACCGGATGACCAATTCAAGTACTAGTCATCGACAAGAGAGGGTTCGATTCTAGGCTTTATTAGAACTGATCAATTGCTTGGAGGTATCAATCAACCAACAGAGGACATATAGTTTGGGTCCATTAGAACTAAATAATAGGTTGATGAACTGATCATTCAACAGATTTGATATGCAAGTTCTAGTAAATAAGAATCATCTATTTGGGGAATTTGATGGCCAACAAAAGTGATTCTACATGACTGATGACTAGTTTTTATCCAGTTATTTTATTGACATAGGTTCATTTAGTGCTTTGCTCAAGTCCATTTGGTTTTTTTGTTTGCTTTAGCCAAATTGGCTTGAGTTCAATGTATCAGAGTCATTTAATTTAATTAATTTATGTTAATTAACTTGATTAATTTGGTTCAAGCAATCCTATGGGCTGTTATATTGACTTTGGGTAAGCCTACATGCTTACTTTGAGTCATCTTTGACTTTTAGGAAAGTCTGCAGGTTGGCTTTTAGTCAATTAGACTTTCAGGTGAACCTATAGGCAGGTCTTGAGTCTGAATTTGATTTTCAGATGAGCCCGTAGGCTAGCCCTAAATTGAATTGACTTTCACCTAGGCTTGTTGGTTGGCATTTAGTCTGAATTGGCTTTTGGCTGAGCCGCATATTAGCCCTTAGTCGAATTGACTTTTTGATGAGCTCGGAGGTTAGCTCTTAGTTAGAATGACTTTCAAGTAATCCTGTTGGCTTGCCCTTTGTTAGAATTGACTTTCAGGTGATTCTGCTAGCTAGTCCTAGGTTAAAATAACTTTCGGGCAAGCCCACAATTTGGCCCTAGGTTGGAATGACTTTCAAGTGAGCGCACAAACTAGCTTGGGTTAGAATGACTGTTGGGCAAACCCGCAGGATGACCCTAGGTTAATGGATGGTAGCATAAAAATCAAAGTAAGAAAAGTTTCTTCTTCTTCTTCTTCTTCTTCTTCTTCTTTTTCCTCTACTTTCCTTTTTTGTTTAAAGCAACTCTTTTTCTTTTGTTTTCCCTTTTTCTCTTTTTTTCTTTTTTTTTCTTCTTTTTATTCGCTGCAAATCCATGTGAGTTCCTCCAGCAACAACCCCTTTTATTATTATTATTATTATTATTATTATTATTATTATTATTATTATTATTATTATTATTATTATTATTATTATTTTGTTTGTCTTTCCTACTTTTCTCCTTCTTCCTCCTTTTCTCCTCTTCTTCTTCTTCATGCCCATGCCAACCTCTTCCTTAGTAGGTTCTTCACTAGAGCATGGCCAAGCTTGTGCCATCAAATCCGAGCCAGATTCGATGGCAAGGGGTGGTGGATAGCAACTAAAGGTGATGCAATTCTGGGAGGAGCTTGAGGGAGCATGGATGGAGCTTTGATAGTGGTAAGAAGGTGCTCAGGTTTAATGATGAAAGGGGGATTGTAGGTTAGTGGATAGGAGGAGTCATGGGTAGCTACAGTAGTGATGGAGCTTATGGAAGGGATGAAGTGAGGGAGTAGGAGTCAAGCAGAGTTCCAACAGTGGGTACCTTGATGGGAGAAAGAAAGAATGAGGATAAAATGGAAAAGAGAAAAAAAATGAGCCTTACTTCTCTTGCTTTTTTCCTTCACTTTGTGATTTATAGTTGAACTCCTTGTTGATGACACCATCTTGATCTTCTCCTTTATAATGTCTTCCTGATCTCCTCCCCCTATTTTTGGTTTGCTTCTTGAGAATTTTATAGGTGGCTGAGGGGATCTTTCGAAATTTGATTAGATTCTCAATGAAATTTGGGATTTGAATATTATCCTTGAATGATACAATTTCAGATTATAATCTTGATTGAAATCCTATTGATTGCTAATGATATTAGATAAGGATTCTTTCCTTATTGATAAGGAAATTAAAAAAATTGTGTTGAATTGCCTATCCTAAGCCACACCAAATGATTGATTCAGAAATTGGTCAACTGACAGATAGGTTACACCAATCTCAACTCATTAGAACTAGTTGACTATTTTGGAGAACTAGTCAATTGAGAGGTAGGTCACATTGGCCTTGCTTCATTAGAACTAATCTACTGATTCGAGGAAACAATCGATCAATAGAGAGGTTACACTAGTTTCAACTTATTAGAACTAATCAACTAGTTTGGTGCATTCGAACTATATAACTCTCCATTCTAACTAGATTTTAATTTGGATTCAATTATAGCCAAATTGATTCAAAGAAAATGCTCCCTTTTCGTCCTATTCTCAAGTTCTAATCAGAGGAAAGGGTGCAAATAATTTTTAGGTGCTTGTACTAATTTAGCATTCTAAGAGTTAACTATGAGAGTTTGAATTTGGCATGTGAAAGTGGACTTAATTCTTTATGCAAAAATGAATTTGATTTATACATAAAAGTGGACTTGGCTTGTCACGTAAAATGGGATTGATTTGCCACATAAGAGTAAACTCGATTTGCCATGTGAATGCGGGCTTGATGGCCACACATGATGGACTTTAATTTGTCATATGGAGTTTTGCATTTGTGTTTTACCTCAAAAAATATGGAATGCAAGTTTGACCAGACCTTCTTTTAGGAAAGCTAGATGTTTTGTCATAAATAAAATATTGATATTTTTTATTTTTTGTTGTTGCCCCTAGAGGTTTATGCATAATATCTCTTCAGTAACCCAGCATTGATTGGTGACATAGGTCTGTTCCCTTTGTCATCAATTAGTTGGTAGGATTTTTCCTTCAAATATCCTTTTAACAATATAAGGGCCTTACCAATTTGGGTCAAATTTGCCTTTCCTATTTCAATTTGGGATGATGGGTCTTCTTAACACTAAAACCATTTTTTCCTTCTGGAAAGATTTGAGCTGGGCTTTCTTGTTGTAGGCCCTACACATTTGTGTTCGGTACATATCCAAATTTTTGAGTTGTGAGTTTTGTTTTGTCTAAGAAGTCTAGCTCATCTAGGTGAAGACAAACATTATCTTCTTTTATAATTTCCTCTTGTAAGATAATCCTTAGAGAAGAAATTTATACCTCTAATAGCAAGATTACCTCAGCCTCAAATACCAATGCATATGGTGTTGATTAAGTAGGTGTCCGATATGTGGTACGATAAACCCATAATGCCTCAAAAAAAGTTTATGCTAGAAGGTCTTATTAAATATCTCAGTGAGGTCATTTACTCTTGCATTATAGATAGATAAATATCTTCAATATATCTTATGATGATGCATGAATCATCCTACCTTGAAGCTTCTAAAGGAAGGTCTGGTATCAGATATGATCCTTCGAGGAACACTGAATTAGTACAGTGTATTTTTTGAACAAAGCATATGATGGTATCTAATTTTAATTCTTTTAGTGGGATTGCCTTTGCCTATCGAGAGAAGTAATAAGTCACTACTAATATAGAGCGATGAACTTTGGAAGAAGATGGCTCAATTGGATCGATTGTATCTATACTCCATACTTCAAATGACCATGAGGATATTGTTGGGTATAAAAGATTTGGGTGTTGATAAATAAAGTCACCATGAATTTGGCATAGGCTATATTTTCATACATATTCAATACAATCTCTCACCATCGTGGGTCGATAATAGTTCATATGCATAATTTTCATTATCATTTTTGAGTTGATGCCCCATCAAAGTATAGCTTTTAGTAGAGTTTCCCTTCCTTGACAAGAAGGATATTTTCATTAGGGAGCTCACATCTCGGTGGAGAGTTGTTTGGCACAAGGTAAGCTGTGAGAAAATCGGCAAAGACTTGCCCTTTAACCACTTTTTGAAGAGTGAATTTGATATGATACTCAATAAGGATTAAGGCCATTTTGCTAGTCTTCTAGTAAGTACAGACCTAGTTATTAAGTATTTTATAGGATTAATTCTTGATATTAAAATGACCTGATGAGAAAGTAAATAATATCTAAGTTTCATGACTACGAATATAAGAGCCAAATAGTGCTTTTCAATGGAAGATTAGATATTTTCTGCCTCCACTAGCATCTTACTCAAATAGTAGAGTGTTTTCTTTTCCTTCCCTATTATTTTGGGCAAGAATTGCCCCTAGGGATCCTTACATTGTGATTGTATAGAGGATTAAGGATTTACCAAGCATGAGTGCTACGAAGACTGGTAGCTTTAAGAGATATTGCTTAATCTTTTGAAAGGCTTGTTGGTATTCCTGATTCCAAATGAATGGAGCATCATTCTTCATCAATTTGGAAATGAATATGAAGAGGCATCCGCATTTTCTAGAATAAGGTTTGAAATGAATATCCTTGTGAGAGTTAGCCTCGGAGTGACTTCAACTATTTCATGTTGTTGGGTGGTGGCATATCTAAGATGACTTTGATCTTAGATGGATCAATTTTAATCCCTTGGTGTCTAACAATGAAGCCGAGGAACTTTTCTAATGATACCCTGAAGGCACAATTCATAGGGTTCATCTTTGGATTATATTTTCTAAGGTGGTCAAAAACTACTCTTAGGTCTCTGATATGCTTGTCCTTGGACTTAGTTTTGATTGCCAAGTCACCCATGTAACATTCTACTAGATGGTATATGAGGCCATCGAAAATTCAAGTCATGGCCCTTTGATAAGTGGCGCTCGCATTCTTAAGCACGAAGAGCATTACCTTATAATAGTAAATTCCAATTGGAGTTCAAAAGGATATATGCTTTTCATCATCAATGTCCATCTTAATTTGGTTGTACCTCGAGAAACCATCCATAAAGTAGAATAGCTCAAAATCGGTTGTATTATCAATCATGATTTGAATAATTGGTAATAGAAAGTCATCCTTCGGACATGCTTTAATTAAGTCTTTATAGTCCACACAAATTTGAACTTGGCCATTCTTTTTTTTTTTTTGACTGGCACAATGCTTGCAACCAATTCTAGGTATTTCTCTTCCTTAATGAAGCTTGTTTTGATTAATTTCTTTGTCTCTTCTATTGCCTTTTATTCCAAGTCAAGTTTCATCTTCTTATGTGCTTGTTTGACAAGTGGAAGTTCAAGATTGATAGCTAGCTTGTGGATTGCAACTTTAGGATATAGTCCAAGCATCTCCCTATAGCTCCATGTAAAGTAGTCAATATATTCCTTGAGCACTACTTTGAGTTGGGCTTGGCTTTCCTTTGAGAATTATGTGCTAGTAAAAGTTGGCCTAGGGTCTTCCTCTAAATCTAAGTTTATTTCCATCAGTTTATTGACTATGGCTTGGCCCCCATCTTCTAGTTCTAACATAGCTTCTTTTGATTTGAGGATCATTTCTTGACCAAGCATTTTGTGATGTTTAATAGGGTTGGTAAAGGTTCCTCTTTTTGTTTTGAAGGCATTTCATCTGCATTGTGCCCCCTTTCTTTAGGTCTTGATGAAGCTTTGCTAAGGACTTTACCTTCCTATGATTTATAGAGAGGCATAGCTAGTTTGATGCATATGGTTTGTGTGTCAAAAGGCATTGAGTATGTTTGATTAGTCTCATTATTGGATAGAAGTCCAATGATGATCATAAGGCATATATGGATACTAGGGCAATATAGCCCATTCCTTTGGAATTCTTGTTTTCTCTTCTAAGAATAGAAGCACACCCTTGAGGTGGATCCCATAGATTTCCAAAGAAATGACTACCTTCCCTTGTTTGTTGAAGTCTGTAGCCAGATTTCTTAATTATCTGATGAAGGTTTCTTGGAAAATATTTAGGTATGGCCACTGGCTAATAGTCACTATCATCTTGTTAATTCTTCTATAACATTGGTGTTTAACTCATCCAATGGATTTTGTAAACTCTATAGATCTTTAGTAACAAGTTGAGTACTTTATGTTTGACTCCTATTATCATCTTCATCAAAAGAATAGTCACCCAGATAGAATTGTGGGGTTTCATCATCTGAGGAGCTTGTGTAACTCCCTAGATGAGGAGGGACAAAGATCTTCTTCACTTATCTAGTGGAAGAATACCCTTTATTTTCATGGGATCTTTGATAATTTTTTGCATTATCATAATATACCTCATGAACATCAAGAGAATGTATATCTCCATCAATTCAGCATTCTTCACCATTCTCAAAATACTTGAGGCATCGATGTAGGATTGATGGTACCACTTTATTTTTATGTAACCATGGTTGCCCTAAAAGTGCTTTATATGACGTATCAATGTCAATCACATTGAACTTAGCATCATTCATTAATTCACCTACTTTTAGATGTATGATTATGGCTCCCAAAACACTTTGGCTACTTTGTTTAAGCCCTTGGATGGTAATAATTTCAAATGATAAATGACACACATCTAAACCTAAGACCTATAGAGTGTAAAGAGTCATCAAATTGATTGAGGAGCCTCGGTTGATGAGAATGCAATTGATTTTAATCCCATTACTATTTCCAATGAAATATAATGTGCTATTATGGTATGTCATCTCTAGTAGTAGGTCATCATTTGTGAAGGTGATGGTAGGAGGTCATTGAGCATTTAATGACTTCTTCATTTTTTTTAGTGAAGTATACTTCATTGTCAATTTGGTTTTACAAGATGTGCACCAACATGTCCCTAAGTTCTTGGGATATCATTAGGGCATCAAACATACTTAACATGATAGGGATCTTCTTAAGGTGAGCTACTATATTGTATTCCACCTTTTTGGATATGATTCAATTGTGAAATCTTGGTGTCCTCATTTATCTAAATTTCTTTTTCTTTGTTCCTAGAGATATTCTTATTTCTAGGCATTGGAGGTTGCCTTGAAGGAGAAATCTTTCACTTCTAAGTTTTACTTTGTTTGCATCCCTTAGTTAAATTATAGCTGCTTGAGACCAATAAGGCTCTTATTCAAAGTTACTACCAATGCTGAACATGTGACAGGAGGCAATGGGTCCTTGCCCTAGATTGGTGATTTTTTGGATGTCTTTGGAGGATATTACTAGCTGATAATTATCTAATTCAACATCAAAATTAGGCACATGGGGCTTCCTTATAGAATGATTTTCAGAGACTCTTTGGATAAACTCTTCTATTTAATTTGCCGGCATGGCCTTCTTAAGGATTTTGTATCTAGGGTATTTATTTCATGGATGTTTGCATTGGCTCGACATAGGAGTTGAATGAGCTCCAACAATAGCTTGTTTAATCTAGTCTCAAAATGCCTGCTTTTTTGGCACTTATTAGTATAGGGCTTCCTAAAGTGGTCATAAAGTTGTTTTGACTCAAATATAGGGTCATATTCATCATCTATATCCTATACATATAATTCCTTTATAGTTGACAAAGAGCATTCACCATACCTAATGGGTTGATCATTTGCCACTAGGTTACTCGATGATGATTGGGATGGCTGATCAGTAGTGTCTATGCTAGTTGTGTGTCACCATGCGACAAGAAGTAATGGACCTAGATAATTATCCTTGAGCATTTTTATCTTTCTTGACTTATTTTTGGAGTAGATGATGTGCACGATCATCCTGGTCTCAAGGAGGGTTGGTAGGTGATTCTCCGCCATTCATGTAGAGTCTTTTATGTGCTTTTGCCTTTTTAGCTACCTCTTTTCCATTTTTGCAATTTTTTCACAAAGCATGGTAGTCATAATTGACATGCTCTCTATGTGGGAAGCTATAGGATGCATGCATTCATTCATCACTTGTATTTGTCCCATGATATTCTTTATATTAGTTATGACTAGATCTTTTATAGTGTCTAGGTATAGTTTAATCAAGTCATAATCACATTCATGGGCAAATCACTCTCTAACATAGTCATTTTAGTAATAATCTATTGGGAGAGTCATGGGAATCTCCATCTCATTAGTAATATGCTCCATGAATTTGCTTACTTCTTCTTGTCTTGTGCTTTGAACTTTGTCATTAGTAGAGTGATGGGATGACTTCGGTGATTGGCTTGATTGTAAGCTCCAAAAGAAATAATGGTAGCATAGATTGACACTAGAATTTTCTTTTCTCTATTCTCAATGTCAGAGCCTTCAAGCAAAGCTCTAAGCTCATTGGAGAGGAGTTCCTCGAGAGTTACTAGATTTCTTTCTCCTTGAACATATTTTCTAAGGCATCGATATATTCTTCGATGGCTGAGTTCTTAATTGTGTATCCCTCCAGTTGAACTAGTTTCCTTTTTTATTTTTGTTTTTCTCTTTTTGATGTTTTGAGTAGGTGAAGAAGCTTGTTCGGATGATGCTTTTCTTATCACCATCCTTGGCTTTTCAGGGATATTAGCCATTTTTTATTAGTTTCTTCAACCTTTTGGAGAGATATATTTCCTATAGGTGCTCTTTTCTAACTCATGTGTCTCAAATATAATAATATGATTGATGTATTCAATGAGTATTTTGAATAAGGTTGACTTCAAGAGAGTTACTCTTAGTGTTACTTTTCTATCCAATTTTTGAACATATAGTAATCTTCAATAATATGACCTAAGACTCTATGATAAGAATAATAATTTAGGCGATCCTTTCTATTGGCTTCACTCGGCCTCTTGCATTCTAATAATTAGAGGCTTAACTTTAGAGTATCTTAAAAGATTTTACCTACACTCTTTCTTTTAAAAGAGAATTTCTTCCTAAGTCTCTATTGAAAACTGTTGGATGGTTGTAATTCCTCATCTCCCCTAAGAGTTGGTTATTTTTGAGAATTAACTCCATGCGTGATAGAGTTTGGAGGTTTCTTTTGTTCCTTTGTTGTGAATGCTGCCCTTACATATTTAGAGGGCTCCCCTCAAGAATTGGCAAAGTAATAATAAGAGATTATTACTTGAATCCCCATATAGAGTTATGAAATAAGTTATTTGTTGTTTAGGATTACCAATGTCATTAAATTATTTGAACTTAGGTACTATATAACCCTTAGGATATGGTACTCAGTCATGATAACTAAGGTATGATTTGTCTGCATCACTTATCATACCCATACCACTTTCTTATCTTAAATATACAATTGCCATTCGTTTCACTTGTTATTATATGTATATTGGTAGTTCCTTGTTATCAAAACTCCCTAAAATTAGTGATCAGATATCCCTTGCTATGCGAAGGCACTTATGAAGGACCTACATTTTCATAGATTTCATCTACAGGAGATGTATCTTCTACAACCTCTATAGCCTCCCGACATGACTGTTGAGACTGCTCCAACTTATTGAGTTTTTGTTTCATTTGTATCATCATCTCTATCAATTCCATGACCTTTTTCTAAGCTTCATCATTCTCTTTCCCTTATTATTCACCCCTTAGCTACAACCTTGAAGTAAGACTATGTCCTCTTTGACTTTACCCTTCTTTAAGTCATTTAATGGGGCAAAAGAATTAGAGATAGGGATGGAAATGACTAACTTCATCTAAGGAGCAAGCTTTCCAAGTCGGTAAAAAATTTTAGTAGGCTTGCTTATGCTTGTGATAGTCGAGATAGTTTCTTCTTCATCCATGCATGTGCTTGGGAGTAGGGTGAAGGTGATCATAGAGTAAGCTTCTTTTTGTGCCTAACCGCTGGAAAATGGATGCCCTTGCTGCTTGAGTCATAACTTCTGGCTCTTCATCAAATTGATTTTCTCATTGGAAAAAATAACATTGGGTCTCTTTCCCCTTGATGGAAGGCAAGAAGCAGATTCCTCTTGTATGACTATAACACTAGTTGGTGAACTAGTTGGTGCTTTCTTGAACTAGATGACCTCAAAGATGGTTTTGAACTTGATTTCAGCTTTAGCTGATCCTGTGATGATCATTAATTGAGGTAAATACACAACTAATTTTTTGTTGATGCATTTGATACTTTCTTCTGCAAAAGAGAATGCAACTTATTAGTTTCCAACTATAATACAATCTTATTAATGTCTTTATTGTATTATTAAGTTTCTACACTTAGATGTGAAGTTAGGTCCTACTGGGCATGCCAGAATTTATAAAGCTAAAATCGACCACTCAGGGTAGCAAGAGATGCCGAGGAGCAGTCTTGAAATAATTTAGGAGATTTTGAATGCACAATAAGGTATTGTAGGAACATGATTTCCAACAAGCATAAGTCCTTGTTATTAATTACCTTGGTAATCATCAAGAATCTCCTAAAATGAGAAACATAGCTAATAAGATCAAGACACAAAGAAAGAAAAACATGATTTGATAAATTTGAGAAAAAAATACATGGCTTAAGCAAGAGTACACTCTTGCTTTATAATCTAAAAAATTTAAATACATAGTCATAAATGATATATAATGAGAGTGTTAATGGGAAAAGGCTTGATGCTTGCTATTATCCCGCTCCTGTGCACTTGACCGAATGCAATTTGACACGAATGGGCTTGAGTTTGATTCTTAACAAATGCTGATAACTTCTCCAGATTTTAAGTTGTAGCTAAGTGACCTAACTTGCATTAGTTGAACCTATTAAGATCTGAAGTATTACTAATTGCTTTCTCTTTATTGTCAATTGACTTCTTTTGATCTTAGATTTGAGAAAATAATTAGAGACCTTAGATTATACTAATAATTTATAATTTGATAATCCATGAGCTCTTGGCATGTTGTCAATTAAGTATGAGTTATCACCAATAGCTTTTGAGTTGGAGAAGTATGGCTAGTGACTTTAAGCATGTTGTCAGTTGACTTTGTTTCAACAAGGTGTCTAATTGATAAACTAAGTATGTTTGAGCCTACCTTGGTTTAGTTCGAAATAGTTACTAGCCTTAGTTTTATACTAAGTATTTCTGATTTAATAATCGATAGCCTCATTGGTGCATCGTCTATTGAATTTGAAGTGTCACCAACAACTTTTGAGCATCTGTTGGCTTAGCTTAAAGTATAACTAACAACTTTATGTGTGTTGTCGATTGACTTATTTTGAATAAGGCATTTGGTTGAATTACTAAGTGAGTTCAAGCCGGTCTTTAGTTTGATTTGATTTGATAAAATGATTGATAATATTGGCTTGTGCTAATCATCTTTGATTTGATAACAATAATCTTTTTATTTTTTTTTATTTCTTTTACATTATCTCTTCTTCCTCATCTTGGCTTCTTCCCCGTCATCTTTTTCCCCTTCTCAAACTTCATTTTCTCTTCTTCACCCATGGCTGGCCCTTTTCCCAAGCTTGATCTACTCTTCCTCCTTGTTTCTTGGCCGGACCTAGCCAATTACAACTAGATCTGACTACTTCTCTGATAATAACAAGCTTGAGTGGCACCACAGGTGAAGGAAGCACGCGAGCGAAGCTCGAGGTGTAGGGAGGAAGGCAGCTCAGTAGTTCTGTGTTGAGTTTTAGGTGTCTTGAACTCGAATTAGAGTTTGAGTTAAAGTAGGAATCCAAAGTTAGATTTAGATTTATGATTGATTTGTAATATTAGGAGTTGTAATTAAAGTAAAACTCAGACTCAATAAGCGTCTATAAATATACTATAATACATAGGGCTTATGGGTGGTGTAGTCTTGAGGTTGAACCAGAGAGAAATGGAGAGAGAGGAATAGAGAGAATAGAGAGAAGAGAAAGAGAGAGAGTATCGACTCTCGTGTATGGGACTTTCTAGTGCTTCTTAGTGGTCTCTTGTGGTGGTTCATTGTTGGGATTCGCAACGAAAATTTCACGGATCATCTTGTTCTCAAACAACACAAGAAACAAGAAGTAATACAAGATAAAAGAAAATAACAAGATAAGACAACGGGAGATCCACTATCAATAGATAAAGGCTTTTACAAGAGTTTACAAGAAGGACTTCACTCTTTTTTACTCAACTAAACTCTTTCTCTAAGCCTCGGCAACGCTAATTTAGTGACATATAAGTCTCAATTTTAATTACATTCTAATCAAATTTGATTGTGATAAAAATCATATAAGATCGATGGATATCAATTATTGAGATTAATTTGTAGTAAAGTCGGCATGATAGAGGGTTGTTTGCATATTTTGATGAGAAAAAGTGGGCCCCATCAATAGGGTCACACTTCAACCTACTAGTTGCTGGCTAGCATATGTCTTGATCTAGTGTATGGATTATATGGACTAGCATATGGAGTATTCCATATGCCATGAATTTGGCCTATGGATTATTCCATTTTGTGTATAAAAGTACATGTCACTTTTTTTTTGCTTATTTATTTATTTTTATTTATTATTTTCGATTTTTTTAGTTTAGAACTCTAAATTTTCTTTCAATTCAATAAATGAAAGGTTCTCAGCTGGGAAATTTTTAAGTCCACATAATAGGGGTGGGATCAGCTCAAGATTACCTAATAAAGTTTAGGAGGCTAAAAAGACACATCTATAAGCCACAACCAATCCCAATAATTAAAAGAACAGAGTTAGAAGATAGGGCTAGAGATGAGAAAATGGGCAGGTGGCCCATGTGCTGAGCTGACATAGCTGCTTCAGTAATTAGTGTGGCTTGTGCTTTGTTGAGATAATTGCTGAAATTATTATATCGTATAGTCATGACCTATATGCATGAGTCATGCCAAGCACAACATAATTACTACAATAACTCTATCATGTAGTCATGATTCATATGTATTGGATATACTTGGCCTTCCTTTGTAGTCCACAGGTCAAGTATAGCCAGCAAAAGAATGGGCCAAGCATGACAAGGTACACAACCGAACTAGCGAGACCCGCAAAGAATTATTTTTTTTTTTCCAATGACTTCCTTTACTTTTTAATTTTTTCTTTTAATGGCCCATAAACTATTGTGGTGAATATATTACTCATAAATAAATTTAAATACTCAATATTTATTTTTATTTAATTTTTATGACTATTTTTAGAATTTTTTATTTTTTGATATTTTAAAATTGTAATAATAAAATATAGGTATCAGGATTAGGTGATCTGGCCCAATAGGATGCATAAGCACGTGAACTATGAACCATATTTGTGTATGATCTATGATGGTAATGACAACATAGCTACACAATCTATGTCAACTTAATACAATCTATTTGACACCTCTCAAGAAGACACTTGCTGAAATCCTTATCACGCACTCACTCTCACTCACTCTCATGACTATACATTAGGGTTAAGAAAAAAACTACATGACAAAACCCATCATTCATAGTTGAGTTAACTCATATAACTCCTTCAAATCTTAATAAATTACATATTTCTTTTTGGGTTATTAGATATGTTATAAAAACATGTTCGGATGTATATTTATCATTAAAATTAAAAATATTCAAAAAGTATTCTGTTTGATACCATTTGGGATGAAATGAAAAGATAAAAATACCTCCTAACTTACAGAGGCAATGGAGTTTTTGCAAAGACATAATTTTTTTTTGTGGAGTTATTTATAATTACGATAAATTTATAAGAAGTTTTTTATAATTTTATTTTTTAAAAAAATATGAGTCTCAAATCTTATTTAGATTAGCCATACATATAGTTCATATTGGCCTTCCAAATTTACAACAACCTTCTATCAAGTTATAATCCAAAAAATAAAATAAACATCCGTATATTATTCTACTATTCTTGTTATCCAAATAAAAAAAATAAATTGATACATATTCTTCTAAATCCCATCACAAAAAATAATATGAGCTTTTCATCTTTATAGACTCAACTTTAGAAGAATATGTGTAAATACATACAATTTTTTGGGGTGATAAAAATGATAAAAAATATGTAAAACTTTATTTTAATTTTTGTATGATAACTCGATAAAAGATTATTATAAATTTGGGGACCAATTTATACCAAATCTAGGGCTGACCTGAACTAGATTTAGGACTCATAGTTTCTCAAAAAATAAAATTATAATTTTTTTATAAAATCGATATAATTACAAATAACTTCACAAAAATCATATATTTTGAAAACTTCATCGTCTCTAACAAAATAAGGGTTATTTTCACATTTTCCTTTCATTCCAAATGACATAAAATAGAATATTCTTTGAATATTTTTAAATTTAATGATAAATATACACCTGAGGAGATTTTACAATATATCTAATAATAAAAATATATATAAATTTTAAATTTGAAAAAAATATACAGTTTATTAGAATTTCAAAAAGTTATATACAATTCACGCTTCATAGTTTATTATAATTTTAACTACCAAAAACACCCTTAATACCTTAATATAACTTATTAGTGCGGGTAATTCTTTCTATTTAAAAATATCCTTAATTAATATCTTACTATATGCAAAATCTACATATAAACTAAGTTGTGTACTTCACTAAGAAAATATTTTTTATTTCTTTAAAATGTAGCAAAATTTGTTTTTAGGAAAAATTAAAATTCTACAATTCCCAAAAAAAATTGTTGCTGTTTATCAAAATCCGTTTATTGAATAAAATAAACATATTTAACAATAAAATGAAATAAAATAAAACATAATCAGTGCAGATTTAAGTAAATCTATAATTTTTATTCAAATTTAATGTTAAAATTTATTAAAAAAAATTGTACAATAAAAAACTATGTTTCCAAAAGAATTTGTAGTCCAACAAAATCTGTTTTTATTAACAATATTTTTTTAGTAAAATTAAAATTCTGGTATACCGAAAGAAATCAATTGCAAATCAGTTTTTATTTCCTTATTAAAATGTGACAATTTTTTGGTAGAGTTAAAATTCAAGGATTCCCAAAAAACTATTGTTGTCTATCCAAAATCTGTTTCTTAAGTCTCAAAAAAATAATAAAATATATTTTTAAAATCTCTAAAATACCTTTTACCAATAACTTAATCTATTTGATCAAGAGCATTTTCATCTAGTGAAATGTGGCGAATTAAATTTGTGATTTTATTATTAGTAAGCATAGATAAGTTATCATTGCAGTAGAAATTTTTAAATGCCAAGGGGTTTTTTATAATTATAAAAAATTATAGCGATATTTTAGAATTTTTTAGGCATAATAAAGTAGGAGTAAAAAAAAAAATCAGATAATCCCTGACCCTTTTCAGCTAATGAAAAGATCTTTTATGTCAAAAAACATTCTTCGACGCACTTTTAATTTCATAATTTCAAAAAAATCTTTTCCTTTTAATCTGGATTCCTAATTTCCATCCCGCGCCGAATCATCGCATTGTCAATAAATGCCATTTGACTTTTCAGAAACACGAAACGGAACGTGGAGCTCGTTCCTCCCTTCCTGCGCCTTCTGCCAACCAGGTACAAGAATGACGTCACGCAGATGACGTCATCCTCCCTGCCAAAAGCGCCTCGGGTGGGCCCGAACCCATCTGGCCCTTTCCGCCATAACTATCGCCAGTAGCGTGAGCGATAAGCGCAGCAGCTGCGACCTTTCCTTCGTCCCGAGCTTTAGAGCAATTTCCTCCTCCATTGTCGCGGAACAAAGCTGCATTTTCTTCATTCTTTTTCTTCTTTTTCCTCCTCTAACATCCTGCTCCGTGAAGCACGGAGAGACGACCGCCGGATGCCAAGAAGACCGCGGCCACTGCCCCGGCCGCCGCTCTCGTATGATATCCTCTCTTTGTCTTTCTTTACAATCGCATTTATTAGAGTTACTTTATCATCTCTATGATTAACTTTTAGAATCTCTTTTCTCCTCTAAGTATGTGATTTAATCATCATCCAGTTAACTATTCATATGGAAGTGAAAAATACATACATTGTTCTTCAAAAAAAATAAAAATAAAAAAGGATGGATGGTGTCCCCAAGACTTCTCTTCGATTTAGCCTCTTTTAGCAAATGGGTTATATCATTTTTCATTTTTTTTGGTTTTTTTTTTTGAGAGGAAGACAAATTATCTAAATGATATTTTATTTAATTTCCTTAATTTTATTCTTCTATTTGATTTAAACTTTATTGCTGACAATTTGGGCTGAACGTGGTAAAATAATCTTCACATTTTTAATATGTATATATGTGCAATTGCGCTTTCTTTTCTGTTTTTGGTTGACTTTAAATGACAATTTTTTCACAATAATTATCACATAAGTGCGACACCCCTTTAATAGTCACCTTATATAGTTGTTGTCGAAAACTCAAATTAGTATAATGGATTTTTTTGTTTTTTGTTGGGAAAAAATTATAGATAAATTCTTTTTTTTTATAAATAAAGACGATATATATAAAAAAAGAGATAACGAGAGAAATTAGCGTATTAACTCATGCACACTGCACATTAGAAGTGAGCAAAACTGGTTTAGTGTACCGGTTTTAGACATTTTAATATCGAAATCGGATTTTAGTTCTTAAAAAAGTGAGAACTGGAACCGTACCAATTTAGATAAAGAATTGATTTTCGATCTTGGTTCTAAACCGGTTCTAAAACCGTTATACCAATTTTAAATTATTAATCTTAAAATTTATATTTTATATTATAATCCTATAAAAAGATAATTTTAAATACACTAACAACTTTAACATGCACATATTAAAAAAATTATAGCTGAAAATGAGATAAGTAGCAGTTTCATTATCAGTTAAAACCTCAGATAAATTTTGTTTACATAGCTTTAGATCTATTTTTGAAGTTGAGCCAAAATGAGAGGGATTATGCAGTGCAGCAATAGTAGATCATCCTTGCCAAGTTGCCATGACTTCAGATATCTTCACCTTATCCTCTTTTCTTCCTCACATTTGCTCTTTCAATTGACTTGGCACTTAGTAGTTAGTATTCAATATGTGTAAGTTTGATAATAATTTTTTAATCAAAATTAACAGTGACAGAATACTAGATTCAGACACCTTTTCTGGCATATTCATAGGGATGCAGATAAATAATACAAGAAAAATGGGATATCAGTATAAAATCAGACATCTTTGCTGGCAGCCTGGGAAGTTCATAGGGACGCAGATAAACAAACCATGTTGGCAAAAGTAGAAATATATTGTGGGCATATGATTCTTCAGTTACAAAGAAGTCATTCTCCACAGTCTACATACATTGGGTGTTCATTGAAAAATACCTGAGAGCACAAGACACATAAAATTACTACAATGTAAATTTAGAAAAATCAAAAAAGTACTAATGCTTGGAAATCCAGGAAGAAAGAGATATATCTACCTGAAGAAATCAATAGCTAGAGAATACTAGAGTCAAATATCTTTGTTGGCAGGTTCATATGGATGCAGATAAGCAATATAAGGAAATGAGATGTCAATCGAGAGTCAGACATCTTTATTGGTAGGTTCATAGGGACGCAGATAAACAAACATTGCTGGCAAAAGCAGGAATATAGTGCCCAACATATGATCCTCCAGTTATAAAGAAGTCATTCTCCATATACACTGGATATTCAATGAAAAATGCCTGAGACCATAAGAAACAAGAAATTACTACAATGTAAATCTAAAAAGAATGAAAAAGAACTAATGCTTAAAAATTCATGTAGAAAAAGATATATATACCTGAAGAAATCAACAATTAGATAATACTAGAGTTAGACATCTTTGCTGGCAGATTCATAGGAATGCAAATAAGCAATACAAGAAGGTGAGATGACACCATATTTCCTATCTTATCCTTTTGGACCTTCTCAGTTCTCAGTGATGAGATATCACTAATCCATGTCATGCAGCAAGAGATATATATACCTAAAAAAATCAACAGTTAGAGAATACTAGAGTTAGACATATTTGATGACAAATTCATAGGAATGCAGATAAGTAATACAAGAAGGTGAGATTACACCATATTCACTATCTTATTCTTTTAGACCTTCTTAGTTCTCGGTGATGGAATATCAGCAATCCATGTCATGTAGAAAGAGATATATATACGTAAAGAAATCAACAGTTAGAGAATACTAGAGTCTGACATCTTTGCTGGCAGATTCATAGGAATGCAAATAAGCAATACAAGAAGGTGAGATGACACCATATTCCCTATCTTATCCTTTTGGACCTTCTCAGTTCTCAGTGATGAGATATCACCAATCCATGTCATGCAGCAAGAGATATATATACCTAAAGAAACCAACAGTTAGAGAATACTAGAATTAGATATCTTTGATGACAAATTTATGGGAATGCAGATAAGTAATACAAGAAGGTGAGATGACACAATGTTCACTATCTTATTCTTTTGGACCTTCTTAGTTCTCAGTGATGGAATGTCAGCAATCCATGTCATGTAGAAAGAGATATATATACTTGAAGAAATCAACAAGTAGAGAATACTAGAGTCTGACATCTTTACTGGTAGATTCATAAGAATGCAGATAAGCAATACAAGAAGGTGAGATGACACTATATTCAATATCTTATCCTTTTGGACCTTCTTAGTTCTCAGTGATGGGATGTCAGCAATCCATGTCATGTAGAAAGAGATATATATATTTGAAGAAATCAACAGTTAGAGAATACTAGAGTCAGACATCTTTGTTGCTAGATTCATAGAAATGCAGATAAGCAATACAAGAATGTGAGATAACACCATGTTCCCTATCTTATCCTTCTGGACCTTCTTAGTTCTCAGTGATGGGATGTCACCAATTCATGCCATGCAGCAAGAGATATATATATCTGAAGAAATCAACAGTTAGAGAATACTAGAGTCAGACATCTTTGCTTGCAGATTCATAGGAATACAGATGAGTAATACAAGAAGGTGAGATGACACCATATTCACTATCTTATCCTTTTGGACCTTCTCAGTTCTCAGTGATGGAATGTCAGCAATCCATGTCATGTAGAAAGAAATATATATACCTAAAGAAATCAACAGCTAAAGAATACTAGAGTCAGACATCTTTTTTGGCAGATTCATAAGAATGCAGATAAGTAATACAAAAAAGTGAGATAGCACCATATTCACTATCTTATCCTTTTGAAACTTCTCAATTCTCAGTGATGGAATGTTAACAATCCATGTCATGTAGAAAGAGATATATATACCTGAAGAAATCAACAGTTAGAGAATACTAGAGTCAAACATCTTTGTTGGTAGATTCATAAGAATGCAGATAAATAATACAAGAATGTGAGATGACACCATGTTCCCTATCTTATCCTTCTGGACCTTCTTAGTTCTCAATGATGGGATGTCACCAATCCATGTGATGCAGCAAGAGATATATATACCTGAAGAAATTAACATTTAGAGAATACTAGAGTCAGACATCTTTGCTGACAAATTCTTTGGAATGCAGATAAGTAATACAAGAAGGTGAGATGATACCATATTCACTATCTTATTCTTTTGGACCTTCTTAATTCTTAGTGATTGGATATCAGCAATCCATGTCATGTAGAAAGAGATATATACACATGAAGAAATCAACAGTTAGAGAATATTACATCTTTGTTGGTAGATTCATAAGAATGTAGATAAGTAATATAAGAAAGTGAGATAACACCATATTTACTATCTTATCCTTTTGGACCTTCTCAGTTCTCAATGATGGGATGTCACCAATCCATGTCATGTAGAAAGAGATATATATACCTGAAGAAATCAACAGTTAGAGAATGATAGAGTCAGACATCTTTGGTGGTAGATTCATAGGAATGCAAATAAACAATACAAGAATGTGAGATGACACAATGTTTACTATCTTATCCTTCTAGACCTTCTCAGTTCTCAGTGATGGGATGTCATCAATCTATGCCATGCAGAAAGAACCTGCAGTTGTATTGTTCAGTTAGTAGAGCAGTAGAATAAATTTAAGTATATTAAAGAGAGAGTTGGGTAATAAAACAAAATGTAAAAAATTAAATTTAAGAGAAAAAATGAAAAATGAAGTGCTAATATTTAAATCTGACCAATTTTCAATTGGATTATTCCCTAGGCCAAGTAGCAGTAGCAGTAGACAAAATGTAGAAGCTAAGTTCTATAAAATGTAACTTACATTCCCAAAATTACATGCATCAATAAATAAAATTAATCATCAATTGAGATTATTGTTTTCATTTTGCTCATCATTTCTATAATTATAAAGATAAAACATGTGAAACATATAGTATAAATATTAAAAATCAATAATTAATTTTTACAGAAATAATACAAAGAATAAGCAATTTTTACCTTCGGATATTTTTCAATTTCATCGAGTGTCTCCTCAATATTAATAGATGGACTAGTAGAATGCAACCAATCTTGTGTACAAATAAGTGCTTCTACCATTTTTGCAGATAGAGAACTTCAAAATTGATCAAGAATTCGATCTCCTATATTAAAAGCTGACTCTAAAGCAATGGTAGATATGGGCATAGCAAGCACATCTTTAGCCATCATGGAAAGAATTGGATATCTACCACTATTTATTTTCCACCAAAGAAGAATATCAAAATCTTGTGCCTCATCTTCACGTTCCTCCTTCAAATACTTATTCGATTCTATTTTGCAAGTAGAAGTCTTTTATTTTGCTTTTACTTTTCTCAATTTATCTTGAACCAGCTGAAGTACATCAAGATTACTTATTCCAATAGCGTTCCTTTCTTTTATCAGTTCAACTCTTATAATACTATAGGATGAAGATGGTGATTTTTCTGTAGATGAATATTTTTGAAAAAGTCTATCCAAAACATTCTTCACTTTATACTTCAACTCATTGACTTTTTCATTCTCAAAGATTTTCTTAATCATCCACTCTACACTCTTCAATTTTAGCCTAGGATTAAGCACATGAACAATAAATAACATAATAATAAGCTTTTTAACATTTACCCAATATTTATCATATTTGATTTTCATCTTAAAAGTCATATTACTTAAGCAAAAGTCATCTGATTCAGAAAATTTCTTGATCATTATGCCAATTCCATACATGCTTTTCATATATATATTTCCTGTAATATAAGAAGAACCAAATATGTTTAATGTAATATCATATAACACTTTTAAAAAGGTAATAAAGCTTGAGCAACATCTCAATCTTCATGTGTTGGTGAACCCTGTGACTTCCCCTTCATTAGCTCCTCTACATATTTTGAATCTTGGATCTCCAATAATCCAAAAGCTTTCTGAAATTTTAAAGCAACATCAAGTATTAGATATGTAGAGTTCCATCTTGTTTCAGCATCAAGATAAACCAAACTTTTGCATTCTATTTTTTCTTGTTCCATACAAAGCTTGAACCTTTGTGCTCTTGCCGGTGATGATCTCACAAATTTAACTGCAACCCGAATTCTAGCAATAGAGTCATTTGAATCTTTAAGTCCTTCTTTAACAATCAGACTCAGGAGATGTGCACAACATCTCACATGCAAATACTCTCCATTAAGTACATGACCTTTCCAACTATCAAGCCTCTTCCTAAGGTACTGAACTCCAACATTATTAGAAGATGCATTATCTATAGTAATTATGAAGACCTTATTTATGCCCCAATCAAGTAAACACAATTTCAATGTTTTACCAATTACTATACCAGTATGACTTGAAACTGAACAAAAATTTTAAATTTTTTTTTAAGTTTCCAATCATCATCAATATAGTGAACAGTCACACTCATGTAGCCCAAGTTTGGCATGATGTCCAACAATTAGTTGTGATACTCACTCTTTACTTTAACTTGCTAAAAAAATATTTCAATTTTTTCTTTTCCTCTAAAAAAATTTTGAAACAATCTCTAGCAACAGTAAATCGGGAAGGAATATTAAATTTAGGCTATAATGTAGAGGTATAGAACCTAAACCCTTCATCTTCAATATGTTTGAAAGATAGTTCATTAAGAATAAAATATTTGCCTAATGCAATTCTACATGCTTCTTGATTAAAATTCCATGTAACAAGTGTTCGTGCTTAAGTGCCACCACTGTCATCACTAACTGATTAAAAGACTAAAGTTTTTTATTATTTCACCTCCATATTTGGAGGATAATCTCTGCATATACTTAAGTGAGTACTTAAACCACTTGTTTCATAATTAGAAGGGCATGAAAGGAGACTTCCACGGTAATTACATTGGGATTTATCCTTGTAACTATCTTTATTGAAATCTAGTTTAGAAAAATGGTTCCACACCTATGAACTATTTTTTCTCATCTTCTAAGCTTTCTGATTTGTTTTATTTATCCTTGAAGTTACATATTAAGCTTCACTTGCCTTCTCACTAACATTTTGATTTGGACAAAAATATTTTATATTTGAAGCATTCATACTTGTATTTTTATTAGTGATTTCTCTGCTTGAGTCCATTTAAGATAGAAGAAAGAAGATAAATGAGGTACAATCAAAATGATTAAAGAAGATAAATATTGCATATATAGTATTTTTTTTTATTATGATCAACAGACCAAACATGCAAATAATATAGTTCCTAGTAGAACTACAGGAAAGACCAATCCGGCATAAAATTCTAAGAAATGGAAAAACGCAATACCTAATTTACAGATCTAGCACGATCATTTACGCCACAGTAGGAAAATCCATCGAACAAGTTGAAATTCAACTCCCAATCCCAAATTACTAAGAAAACTCTCAAAAAATGAAACCCAATATTAGTAAAAATCAGAAATCTATCGAGGATGGAGACGAAGGAGGGAGAGAGAGTGAAGAGGCAAGAGAAGAGCTGGTACTTGGTACTTGGTAGAGTTGAGAGAGAGGGCATACTGAAGTAGATCGTTGCTCTGGCGATGGACGGAGGAGAAAATAGCACCAGCCACCAGATTAGCGATGGAGAGAATGAGAAATTGGGGATTGAAGTCAGAGTCTCGAGATGATAGAGATGGCGAGACACTAGGGTTTGACTCTTTGAGAATGAGAAATCGGAGTAACAAAGATAGGGTTTCGATCTTTGAAAATGAGAAATCGAAGCATGCGACAGCGAGATCGATGATGCAGGGACCTAGGGCTAGGGTTTGAGCCTTTCAGAATGAGAAATCGGAGCAAGTTACGACGAGATCGAAGATGCAGGGACTTAGGGTTAGGGTTTGAGCATTTAATAATGGGAAATCAAAGTACGTGATAGCGAGATTGGAGATGCAGGGACCTAGGGTTAGGGTTTGAGACTTTGAGAATGAGAAATCGGAGCAAGTGGCGACGAGATTGAAGATGCAGGGACCTAGGGTTAGGTTTTAAGTCTTTGCGAATGAGAAGTCAGAGCAACAAAAACAGAGTTTTGAACTCTCGACCTTTGAGAATGAGAAGAGAAATCGGAGCAAAAGGCGTGACGAACGGCGACCGGCAAGATTAGAGATGCAAAGACCTAAGGCTATGGTTTGAATCTCTGTAAATGAGAAATTGAAGCAATAAAGATAGAGTTTCGAATTTTCTTTTTTTGAGAATCAGAAGAGAAGTTGGAGCAAGTGATGGGCCTGGCGACGACCGGCGATGACGAGATTGAAGATGCAAGAAATAGGGCTAGGGTTCGGCGAGGGCGACTACGAGTCTGCGTTGCTGCGAGTGTGAGGCTCACAAGAAACTTCGAGAAGATGGGTAGGGGTCTGGCTCGTATAGGGGAGTTGAAGGATATATATAGTTAAATAACCGGTACAGTTCTGGTTCACCGGTTTTTCATATAATCTAGAACCGGAACCAGAACCGATTTTTCAGTTCTATTAAATTTAAGAACAGGAATCATAACGGTTTGCTTTGAGAATCGATTTTTCGATACGATTTTCAACCGGTACGGTTTGGTATACTAATTTTTTGATTTTTTTTCTCACCCCTACTTCATGCATGCATGAAAATATATACTATATGATTCATGCTTGTTAGACGATAAATTATGCACTAACTCTTATTAATCATTATCTTGGATTTAATTATAGGGAAGGAGAAGAAGGGGAAAGAGAAGAGCAAGGTCCACCCCAAGATGCAAACCAGCCAGAGATTCCTCAAGACGGCTACGAGTGGAAGAAGTACGGCCAGAAATATATCAGGAACATAAGCCAAATCAGGTAATATTATTAAATAAATAACAATATTAATATAGAAATTAAGTAGAAATTAGATTACTTTAATTATACAATAATCCTAATTTGGTGTTCGAATTCAGAAGCTACTTCAAGTGCAAAAACAATAGGTGCAACGCGAGGAAGAGGGTGGAGTGGCCGCCTTCAAACCCTAGCAGGTTGAGGGTCGTCTACGACGGAGCCCATTGCCACCACCCACCGCAGCCGCAAACTGCGGCTGACGAGGAGGCCTCGTCCTCTGCTGCGAACCGATTCGATCTCCGAACGCAGGTCTTCGGTCCACGGAGCAATCCTTCCTAGCTAGAAAACAATATGAAGAGTAGGTTTCCAATTATGTGGGCTTTGTGCTTTGATCCTGGCTTTTGATTGCATATCCTTTGAATACGAGCATTCAATACAAAAGCTGATTTGCAGAGATGTGCGGGAATCAAACAACATTTTGCATATATATTCGTATACAGTTAATATTTGCACATTTTCCCTAATAGATGCAAATATCGATTCGATAGGAGTTTATTTTCTAAAAATACTAAATAAATGCATGGACTTAAAAGCGACGTCCTTCTTTAACATAATCCATAAAAAGTTTTGAACTATTAAGTCTCGTAGTAGTCTCATGTCCAAGAGTTCAAATCTAGTTAGTTTTCTTTCCAGAGTTTATGTGGCTGCCATTTGACGGGGTTGAAGAATCCCGCGCGAGTTCTGAGCTAGTTTACCTTTAAAAAGCACGCCAGTGACTTTCGACCGCGTGCCCTCAAATGAGCAAATCAAAAATGGAAAACAGCCGCGTAGAGATGCGGGAAGAAGAAGACTTGGGATTCCCATTTCTGCAGCGAGCATCATATTTATGATCTTGATAGTGAGATTGGATGGCCCTTGGGAGCTTTTGGACTGTAATTATGTGCACCCCAAGTAGGGGTATCAGATTACAAGTGTAGTTGGGTTGGTAGTTTCCCATTCTTCAACATTCTTGAGCACCATTAAAAATGTTATTAACCGTGATGGAACACTCGTCTTCCGTGAAATCCTAGAGTTTATCCAGTCAAAGGTCGGTTTAATACTCGAAGTCTGTTTGGTTCGTAGTTAAAAAATAATTTAGAATAATTATTTTTAATTTGAGTAAAAATGAATGTCTGGGAATGAGGAAAGATAATGACAGAGAAAATATATTTATCTAATGCCTGAATAACTATTCCTATTTTTTGTATTTCAGAGTTAATATGCAATTATGAAAATTTAACAAGAAACTACATATGTCACTGTAAATTTATAAAAAGTCACATGTCTAATAACTAATAGGAAAAGCACAGATCTATCACCCAAGTTCAAATGTTTCCCAAGTTCCATCCGAACATAGTCTACATGCGGTATAAAGCAAATCCATCATTCATCTACCTTATGGTGTTCGTACATATTATTTTTTTTGTAAGACTAACAGATATCTTTGTGGCAAATGAGGTTTTAAATGCTACAAACTTATAGCAGACTAAGAATGTTGGTAACCAACTGGGTTTGGGAGGAACTATTCCAAACATACCTAAGGTGTTGAAGAAGTGGAAGGAGTTCCTCCCAAACCTATTTTGTTATCAACATCTTCAGTCTACTACCGGTTTGTAGCATTCGAAATCTTGTGAGCTACAGAGACATGTGTCAGTCTTACAAAAAAAATAATATGTACAAATAACACAAAGTAGATGAACAATGGATTTATTTCATACCGCATGTAGACCATGTTCTGATGGAATTTGGAAAATATCTAGACTTGGGTGATAGATGGTACCAGATTATTGTGCGAAACAAAAATGTTCTTCAACTTCTCCATTGCTTTAGCTACCTTGACCCATACCATAGTCTACATTCTAACTTTGGGTGTAGAGTAGGGGCTCAACTTGTGATGCTTTGGAGGATGAACTAGAGAGTTGAGTGGGTGTCAACTCCATATTAAAGGTTCGTTGCTGACCAAGTCTTTCACGATCGAAAATTTGATTGTGGATTTTATTCTAAGCGGCTATATTCGAGGTAGGATCTTCTAACATAGCCTACCTCATACCAAAAATCTTGGCCTAAAAGATGACCAATAATAATGTTAGCATGATTTTATTACACCAAATATTTTATTAAATTAAACTCTTATTATTGCTGCTATGGATGCTATGTCAACTAATTATCTATCCTTCTTGGTGTGAGAAGTGAGAAACACTTTTAACTTGGAAGGTTCAGCCACTTTTGTTCTTAAGTTGCAAGGAGTCACAGTGAATAAGATAATGAAAGAAGCAATAATAACTATGCATCTAGCGTAGATAGTGAAAAAAAATACCTTAGCTCTCAAATTTGTGTATCCTTTATGTTAAGAGAGTGGCTCATCTTCTACTACCTTTCATGCCTTTTATTTTTTTTTACTTAATTCCTTAAAAAAAAGATAATTTTTAGTTAAACATAATAAGTATTAGGACACTTGTTATATATGAAAGAAAAGGGAAAGGGAATTACTAGGACATCTTTGGTCCCCTACTAATTAATGAGAACATGCCAATTGTCCTCTTTGATCCTAAGATTTGGACAAGTTTCGGGTTTGTCTACTATTTTTTTTGAATGACATGAAGTGCTTCTTCTTTATATCAACCTTCCATTCATACCAACACTTGCCTAGGCTTCGTATGACATTTTTTTAATGTATCCTCCAAGTTGGTATTAGTGGGTACATATGGATATTAAATACATCAAAAATACTTAATGACAAAGCATTTGCTATGACAAGTTATAAATTCTACCTTTATATTTGCCTAGAATCTTTCCTTCTAATGGTCTGGCATACTCTACTAGTCACTATAAGTTACTGGCAACTAATTCTAATCTTTGACAATAATCCCAAGTTGGGTTGAGAGTCCACCGGGTTGTCGTTGATGACTTGGTTGTATTAGTTGACAACGAGCATCAACTTGTACCTTTCGAATCCCAAATACTCTTATTGGCTTATTCTGGCCACGAAAAGTTCTACTTGATTACACAAATCTTGGGGTTGAAAATTAGAAAGCAAATTAAGCAAATTTTAATGTTATAAAAATAAAAAAAAACACATGGACACCAATAAAATATTATATTTGTTATTATACCTTCTTCATCAAGGGGTATGTCTTGATCTTCTTGTTGTGTTGGTAAGGAGGCCACACTATCTCTAGTAGAATTCAAAATCTCCACTAAATGAGAGCAAATCCTCACACAATGGCTCCTCGGTGCCTACAATATGGAGAGTTGCGGCCCTATCTCCAACATATCAAGTTTTTCCTAAGTGAACCATTGCAACTTGAAAATGAGAAATACATCAATAACATAGATTGTACAACTAAAAAAAATATAAAGCTTGTCTCAATGCATGTGATGAGTAAAACACTAAAATGAACTTGCTTCTAAATGTGGACAGCAACAATTATGGTGGCAAATCAGGAGGAAGTCATACAAAATCAATCACCTAGAAGATAATAAAATCAAAATTAGAAACATCATAATCAATAAATTATCATAGTCATATGCATCATAATAACAAGTAATAATAGCAAGCATCATAGTTGAAACATTAAATTTGTATAGTATACTATTTTCAATTGATGAAGGTGTATTTATTATGAGGATACAAAAGCAGGGCAATCACATTTAATTATTGTTTATGTCATTAAATCATCATTGTCAAAATCACTATCATCATGCTCGTCATAAGATTTATCTCCCACTTCAATTTCCAAATTTCCATTCATGAGTTTATCATCTTCATTTTCTTCAATAGGTAGCTGCTCTGGATCAATATAGGTTGCATCCATTGTTATCACTTTCATGTCGAGTCATACACATTCAATTTCAGAATCATTAAATTATTAATTGGTGCACAGCTCGTTCATTGGTTCTTTGGTGTTACCATCGCCTAATCCCATCTTGAACATGTCCACATATGCCCATCTAGTCATCTCAACAACCATGTCCCAATCATGATCTAATAGATCTTACATGTAAAAAATTTGATGTGCTTGATAAGCAAGAATATAATGCTCATTGGAATGTTGGTTGTACTTATACATCAGATGATTAAAATTCATTAATATGTATATGAAGTCATCTTTCTTAATTTTGGCATTGTTATCATTTCATTCACACTTGAATTGCATAAACCTAAGTTTGTTGTTATACTAGAGCTCAATAATATCCATCAGAGCAACATTAAATATAACATCTCTTGATGTGGGATTCATATCCTTTGTATTTGTGAAGCTCTTTATAACTACTTTCAAAGTCACACTATTGTTCTGAGTATGCTAGCTCATCTCAAGACTTTTAGTAATACTTTCATTAGTATGGTTATATAATTATGTAGGAATAATATGTAAATGAAGAAAAGATTATTAATTTTTACCTCTCAATGGAATACATTGAATACTATTGCACTGGCCTAATAATCGTTGAATTTTTGGCTAGATGAATGGATAAACGCTGTATGATATCGAAGAACAAAGGGGGGGAATATCCACTCAGGGCGGAAAAGAGTAACAACAAGCCTAGATTGTAGAGCTTTGAAGTCACATGGCTAGGTTGTTCTCGTATAAAATTGCTTGAAGATATTGCTCATTCCAAATGGTGATCTAGCCACATTCTTGAAAAGACAACATCTCACTACAAGTGAAAACAATTATTGCATCAATATGTGGCAATCAGGACCCTTCAAATCAAAGATGACCTAGTCTTTCATGTTCACACATCTAGAAATATTTGACACATAACCATTAAGCACTTGCATATTTTTCAGGACACTTGGATATAGCTTGCTCCTGTTTGCTCATGTTGAATGTAGCTAGAGGTAAATATGATTTACTACTCCTTTGTTAGGGATGAAGTGCCCACATAGTGTCAATATCCTTAAAATCTAGGCGTGTATTCAAATTGTCCTTTAACTTTTTTGGAGAATCCAACAATGTCCATATTATTGTCAAAGAAAGTTTTCTTAATGTATATGATATCAAGATTATGTTAAAGATACAATGTGCTACAATACGACAAATCAGAAAATAGACTTTTCTTTCTCCAATGGATCCTAACAGCTGAGCTACCACCCAGATTCCTTTCTCTTCTTTTCCTCTTTTTGGATGAGGATTTTATTTTATCTTGTAGAGTCATAAATTCATTCATGTGCATTTGCTCTAAATAGTTTGGATGGTGAAAGATTATATTTGCATGTCTTATTGAATGAAGCCTTATAAAGTTAGAATCTATGACTAGTAGATAAAATTTATCAATACATATGTAGCAGGACTTTCAATCATATTTCAACCATTTAAACCACATCTTCTTCTCACATATAGGACAAGTCTTCTAACCTCTAGTATTATATTCAAAGAGATATGCATATGTAGAAAAATTATTAATTATCCACATTAGGGCAATATGTAAGTAAAATATCTATTTTTTGCTTACATCATATGTCAGCATATTCAATTCTCATAATTCCTTCAGCTAATCTATTAGTAGCTATAGGTACACATCAATGTCATTTCCAAGATCTCTTTCTTTATCAATGATTATAGATAATATGAATGATGATTGCATAATGAATAATAGTGGAGGCAAATTATACAAAATCAAAACCATCGGCAATGTACTATGCGAACAACTTATTTTCTAGAAAGGATTAAATCCATCTAAGCTAAATACAACCTTACATTGCAATTTTCACAAGCAAAATTCAGGTGATGTTGGTCAAATTCCTTCCAAACCACACTATCTGCTAGATACCTTAGTGCTCCATTAGGTATACAACCTTCTGCATGTCATCTAATATGTGGAGTTATTTTCTCTGACATGAAAAGCCATTCTAATACTGGCTTTAGAGGGAAATACCATACCACCTTAGTAGGAATTTTTTGCACAAATTGATAATTATCATTGTCCAAGTCCTAGAAATACTTGTATCATAATGATTTGTTGTGATTGCAACATATTTCTCATGCACTTTTATTTCTGTATAGTAAGCAATTATTTAGACATGCATGAAGTTCTTTGTAGCCGAGACCAAGATCCTTCACAATGTTCTAAGCATCATAATAAGAATAGGGAAATGAATTTTGCCAATGGAACCTTTCTTTCAATGTCTCTAATGGTGTACTGACAAGTTATTGCTACATTGACACTTTGACTTCATAGCCAATAGTCACATGATTAAAGATAAGAATGTGAAGCTCTTGCATCTCGAGTATAACTCACTATTAGCTTCATTGAGAAGTTTGTAGAATTTCACATCATCTTTATCACAACCCTTAAGTAGAACCTTGACATCAATAACTCCTATGTTTGCAAAGAATTCCAAGGGGTCAAAGACATCATGTAGTAATTCCTCAATGTCATCCCCCTCTTCATCGTTCACTACAATATTCACTACAACATTTTCATAATTAGGCCTCTTGCAATACCATGGCTCTTCTCCATTAAATATCTAATTAGAATATGGCACATTCCATCCTCTCACTACTATATGTTTGTACATTTTTCTTTTGTCTGATTATGTGCATTCATATGTTATATATCCGGACATTGTATCTTTTAATGTGGCCTCTTATTTATGTATGCATAGTCAAAAAATGCCTTTAGTCCCTCAAAATATCTCTGGTCTAATTTGTTCTTTATCTTAATCCAACTCTGGTCTATGCCAACTAAAGATATGTAATTTTGCTTCCAATTCTCTAAAGATACATAAACATCATACCTTAGAACTTGAAGTAAGTATGATGAATAAAGAAAATATGCACAAAAACACATTGATGATTATTTTGAAGAAGAAGTATCACAGCCCAAATCCAAAACTTGTAGGATTAGGTACATGATAATGCCACACACTCATGAGGCCGAAATTTTATAAGCATGCAATGAGACAACATTTAACTTTTACAAATAATAATCCATAAATTAGATTTCTAACATGTAGAAATAATCCTTAATAACATAACTATGTATCCTCAAATTATGTTACCATACACTTACATATCCAACAATTACAAATATAGTCAAACTCATATTAATCTCTTACATCATTGCATAAACTTAGTTAACACTTCATAACACAAATCTATGATTAAATCTATAAGAGAATGAGCAATCTCATGTTAAGATAATATATATTATATATATATATATATAGATATATATATATATATATATATATATATATATATAGGATATATATAGGAATCAGTTCTAAGAAGAATCAAATTCTATAAAAGTTTCAAAATATAATTTTGCCAAAACTTAGCAATAACAAGGTTGTCAAATCCATTAATAAGAAATCATCTAGAGAATAAAAAATCTAGTAAAAAATGTAATGACTGTTGTCTCTTGCACAAAGTAGTAGGCTCATGCATAATGAGTGATCCGAATTATATACAAGATAGCACACTTAAAATCAGTGGCCATAATAGGAATTAAAAATTTCTTATAAAATGGATTTTATTAGGAGTGTGCTGCTCTAATACCCATGGGTGGTAACAAAACTAATTTCTAACATAAATACAAATGCGTGTCGACATGACCATCATTAACCCAAATGGCTAGATCAAGAAAGGAATCAAGTAGGAGACAATACAGTAAAATACAAATCATAACATTAAGATCCAAAAATATTTACAAATTAGGATATTCTTACTAAGAATACATGCTTGATTTTCAAATTTAAACTACATAAATTCAAATAAATGAGAAACAATAAATAATCTTTTCTCAAATTCACATGTATAATTTTTATATTTTCAAGAATTCAAGGCAAAATATAACTCTCTCAAAAGATTTTTAAAATGTCAAGAAATATTTAAAGGTATATGTAACATATAGTCATAAATCAAGTTTACCAGAGAATACAAATTTACAAAGTAGGTCACTAATTTAATATTATTGGGAGTCACTCATTCAGTTACTTGACAAGGAGCCATGACAAATGCAAGGAACTAGTTCAAGTCTCTTCATTTGGACCTAAATCATTAGAGCAAATCAACTCCTTTAGTACTATAATAATGACAATCTTTGATGAATATATTAACTCAATTTTCTAGCCTAACAAGCTTCTTTTGGCTTTTATCTAATACATTTCAAAAGCATTACATGAGATTTAATTAATAACACATGTCACAATAGACTTAATTTGGTCTCACGTTAAATGCCACAATAAACTCAAATGCCACAATAAACTCAAGATTGAAGCCTTTGACATGTATAATTGGCCTCCAACTCATCGATACAATATCTTATAATTTAGGATAAAATCAAATTAGGGTAAAAAAACATTATAATCTTAGTGATGGAATTATAAAGCATTCTTGAGAACTATTATTTCAAGATGATCACATTAACTAGCTAAAATCTATGTATCAATACAAGCGACACTTTTCATCATTATCTCCATGACAAAAAACAACTCCAACTTGATTGATCATTTTGAAAATACAATTTGATTTATTCCTGCACTTAGGATGTCGGTAGATAAGGGAGGTGCAGGGATTTGAACTCCATAATATTTTATCATTGATAATTCTTACTTTTAAATATTATGTTACATTTTTTTGGAGATCTCATCTCTAAGATAGAAGGTGGTTCATTTGAATTCTAAGAAATTTTTTTATATCTTTTAGAAAAATTTTTTGTTTTATGTTTTCGACTGGAGAAGTTTGAAATACATACTTGACTACTTAGTTTTGATTTGACTAGATGTTCTATCATAGGTTAAAAATTTTTGTTTTGTGCTTTCAAAGTTGATGCAATCATTTGACTCTATCATATTGTATATTCAATGCGACTATTCTTTTTTTTGGATCTTGTTTTCAGCTTTCTTTCTTTTGATTTGTATCTATATTAACTAGTTTCTCTACTTCGAGGAGAAATCATGTCCCATTAGGTGTTCTAGAATTTATGAGATCAAAATTGAGTATCCAAGAGAGTGAAGACCCTTAGAAGCAATATCAAAATAAGAAATCAAAATTGATGGTGGTTTGAGTGCGCAATTAAGTGTTATCAGAATATGACTTTCAATAGTCGTAAGCCTGTATTGTTAATTATCTCGATAATTATTAGAAATATCCTAAAGTAAGAAAACTTAACTAATAAAATACAGACACAAAAGAAGAAAAACATGATTTGTTTGATTTGAGAAAGGTACATGACTTAAGTAAAGACATACCCTTAGTTTATACTTTAATAAATTAAATTTTTAATTATGAAAGAATATGAAATGAGAAAAGGAAGTGAGAAAGGCTTGGTGTGCCCCACTGCCTTGCTCTTGTGCACTTGATTGTGTGGAGTTTGACTCAAATAAATGCTTGATTTGATCCTTGGTAGATATTGATAACTTGACTTGATTTCAGGGTGTGACTGACTATCTTGACTTGTTTCAATTGACCCTATTAGGGTTTGAAGTGTTACTGATGACTTTTAGCTTACTATCAATTAATATCTTTTGATATGTTGTCTTAAGAATGAATAGCAACCTGAGTTTTATGCTAATTAGTTTTAATTTGATAATTGATGGCCTCTAAATGTATTATTGATTGGTCGGAGTGTCACCAATGGCTTTTAGGGCTGGCTAGTGATGATTCACTAGGCCATAGGGATTGGTTTAGTAAATCTAGGCAAGCATGAATCAAGACCAAATCCATCAGCTGAGGTAACTAAAGGTTGACCCTCAAGCCTATTAGCCAAGGTAAGCTTGTAGAGTCCAAAGTTAATAAGGATCGAGCCCAAAGATTGGGTTGACCAATGCAATCAAAGTAGGAAACACCTATCTTAGCATCAAACCAAGATGAGCTCCATGTCCTCGACTAGAAATAAACCCACCCTTGGGTTTGTGGTACTATAAGGATGTTGCATTGATTTGATTGATTCCAGATGACCTATATAATCATAGCCAACATTGAATGATTATAAGATCTAATCCTCAACTATTTTAAGAAGTCAATTTAGAAGGATCTAGGATTGGTAGTTGTCATCATGAGAAATTTACCGAGGTGGTTACCTAAAATCATAGGATCTTGATACATTAAATCTTTGGATATTCTATAAATAGTAGAACAATCTGAGAAGTAAGGACTAATGTCCAAAATCTTACACCACTTCTATTATTGAAGGCTCAACTAATTTGAGTGTCACAGTTGCTACTGCTAGAGAGCTCCCAACAATCTTTTTCACACGTGTCTCTTTGTGTAGGTCGATGAAGGGGCAGCCCAATAGATTAGATCTCAAGAAGCCTGCCAGATCGCTAGTGAGCTAGACTCCATCAATAAATTAGTATTTTCATTGAGATCTACTGTACTATCTTACTTTTTTTATAGTAAATTTGAAAACTATACAACCATGCCTCAAAAGGTGACAAGGGCATCATCATTCAGGGACCAACATGGGGCGCAGATCACCCCCACACTAGTGGAATCACACAATTCCTCTCGTGGACCAAGTGACACTCACCGAGGTAACTTGGTCATTCAACCTTCCACTCAGCAAGTACCTCCAAGAGTCCCTTTACCAACTATCCTTGAGGTACCACTGATCCCCTCAAACTTTGTGAGTCAACAGGAGTTTCAAAATTTGACGGTTGTAGTCCAATAGATGACAAAGCTTCTAAAGATCCAAGCTCAAGTCATGCAAAATCTATAAGCCCAATAATTACAAAATGAGACCTAGATGATGCAGAACCTCAAAACTCATTATGTGTAGTCTCAACAACAATTTCTAACCTCATTTCTAGCTTAAAGTGCTAGCCCTAATCAATGAAACGAGCCACACCTATGGGTCGTAAGCCAAACGCATCCTTGTGGGTATCATTATTCGGGTCATTAGGGCCCCTTCATAGAAGCCTCTCTTCGATACCAATCCATAGGGGGTTGTGATGGTTATGACCCAACTTACAACCCAGTTGATGAGGCTACTTACTATCCAAGAGCCTCAACTAGGGCGATTCATGGTACCCAATGGGAAGATAGGCCTCATGCAATTTGGGGAAGACCCAAGGCACTGATTCACCACATTTAGCCAAGGTATGATACCCCTTTAGTTGTTGAGATTGCATATTCTCAAGTACAACCTATGTTCTGCCAACCCTCCTATGAAGTGTATGATGGCTCAAAAGATCCAGTCAATCATGTTAGCACATTCAAGAATGCTATAGTACTCCAAGGGGCATGGGACTCTACTATGTAGAAGGTGTTTCTTATGATGCTACAAGGTCTAGTTACAGTACAGTACTTTGGGCTCCCGAGGTATTCTGTTACTTGTTTTAATAATCTAGCTAATAAGTTCATATAACAATTCATCTTGTTGGTGTCCCAACGAAAAGGCCCTTCTACAAGACCCTTCTACCCGCCTAACTCTGAAGCAAAAGGAAGGGAAAAGCTTAAGGGAGTATTTAGCTTAGTTTAATAGGGTTTGGCTCGAGGCATCAGAGCTAAAGAGTTCTCTTGTCCTCATTGTGGTGATCAATGGAATTAGGAAATCTTGTGTAGCCTATGAAATGGCCTAAAACCTCCCAAAAGCCTAGTTGAATTCATACAATTGGCTTGGGAACATATTGATGCTGAAGAAATAATCTTAGCAAAAGGGGAGTTAGAATATAGTAGTAAGCCTAAGAAGGAACCTCGGGAGAGCAAACTCCTGAGCCACAGAATTAGAAAACCGAGGGATGATAATGTTGACAAGAATTTTGAGTCTATATTCCCTAGAACAATTTGATGTTTGAAGTATTGGCCCAAATAGAGCACAGTGATCTCTTTAGGAAACATCAACTTATCTGAACAAACAAGCAATACTTGGACAAATTAAGTTACTATTGCTTCCATAAAGATTATGACCATGATACTATAGAATACAGACACCTCAAGGATGAGATTGAGAGGCTCATTAAAGAAGGCTACCTTTAGACACTTTGTATGATGAGGTGACCAAGTTGATGAAGCCCCAGCTTAGGAAGCTTGACTGCTTAGCTCACCCTAGAGGAACCATAACCTTGAGTTGCGAAACTTGCGAATTAAAGGCCACCTTAATGTGATTCTGGTAACCCCACCAACTTAGAGTAAAGCCTCAGCATTGGTTGGCAAATACAGAGCCATCATTAGGGGGTAGGAGGAGTTGAAGGAGAAACTCAAATGATAGCATTGTGAGCCTGGATACGGAGATATAATCTTCTTAGCTAAAGACATGCAGGGAATTTTGAGACTTCAGAATGACACCTTGGTCTTCTTGGTGAGCTTAGATGGCTGCTCCATGCAATGTACCATGATAGACATAGGAAGCTCAACTAATATTCTATTCACTTGAGCATATTATCAAATGAAAAATCAAGTAGATGCTAGAACCCTATGTAGGGATGTTAAATAAATTTACGGGAGACTTAGTCACCCCTCTTGGCATAATGAAGCTACTATTGATAGTCGGAGAGAATCCTAAGAGTGCCACAATCAAGTTGAAGTCCATGGTTGTTGAAAGCCATTCTGTATACAATGTGATACTAGGTCATCAACATTGAATCACCTCCAAGTGATAATCTCAACTTTTCATTTGGTTATGAGATTTTTAACTAAATATGGTATAGGTGAAGCATGGGGAGATCAAAGTCTTACCAAGAAGTGCAAAGTATCTTATTGGTAGAATAACCTCAGCTAGAAGGAAAAGAGCCCGACAATTATAGAGATCAAGGGATCTTCCATTGACCCAAAGAAGGTGCATGCAAAACTTGTGGAACAACTTATCAACCTAGTTATCAATGAGAGCTTAGGGAGAATGCTAAGCTCAAGACAAACCTCATAGAACCTCTCTACACCAAACTCGGGGAGCTCTTATGGAAGAGTCAAGATATCTTTACATGGTCTCCTAAAGATTTATCAGGCATAGATTCTTTGGTCACACAACATGAGCTTACAGTAGCAAAAAACTATAAACAAATCAAACAAAAAAAGAGACACTTTGCCCTGGAGTGCCAAAAAGTCATCACCGATGAGGGAAATAAATTTCTCAATGTAGGGTTTATCAAAGAGCTCCACTACCCTGAATTGCTAAGCAATATAGTCATAGTGAAGAAACCCAATGGAAAATGGAGAATGTGTGTGAACTTCACCAATTTGAATAAAACTTACCCTAAGGAAAGCTACTCACTACCGAAGATAGACCAACTTGTCGATTCTATCTCGGCCATTAACTTCTAAGCTTTTTGGATGCATTCTTGGGCTACCACCAAATTTAGATGCACGCAAAAGATGAGGAGAAGACATTCTTTATCATCAACCAAGGAACCTTCTGCTACATAGTAATGCCCTTTAAATTAAAAAAATGCTAGGGCAACATATTAGAGGATGGTGAATAAGATCTTTGAGCACCAATTTAGGAGAATTATAGAGACATATGTTGATGGCGTACTTGTAAAGAGCCTACATACTGCAAAACACTTGTAAAATCTTGAAAAAAAACCTTCAATACACTTCAAAGGTTCAAGATGAGGCTGAATCCAAAAAAATATACCTTTAGCATGGGATTAGGAAAGTTCCTTAGATACTTTATTTCAAAATGAGGAATAGAAGCAAATCCCAAGAAGATTGAAGTAGCCTTGCAGATGAAGCCTTGTAGTTCTACCAAAGAGATGCAAAGACTTACAGGTTGGTTAGCGGCCCTCAATCATTTTTTATCTAGGTCAGGTGAGAAGTGTGAACCTTTCTTCAGAACCCTTAAGCTAACTTTTGAATTCAAATAGACCAAAGAATGTGACTGAGCTTTTGAAGATCTTAAGAAGCACCTAGCTGAACCTCCTCTACTAGTGAGACCTGAACCAAATTATTGTTCCCCTATGTAGCTACCTTAGATCAGGCTATCATCTTGGTATTAGTAAATGACTAAGGAAAAAAGTAACACCCCATCTATTATGTGAGCCATGTCCTCATAGGAGCAGAGGTTTGGTATCCCCACCGAAAAAATTAGCCTATGCCATAGTATTAGCTACCAAAAAACTTTGACCGTATTTCTAGGCACATCCAATCATAGTGTTCACCAACCTCTCACTCAAGCAAATATTACGAGAGCCTAAAACATCAACAAAATTACTCAAATGGTCTATTAAACTGAGCTAGTTTGAGGTAACCTTTGAGCCTCAGGAAGCTATCAAAGCCCAAGCTTTATTGAACTTCTTGGTAGAAACTACATCATATCCTACTAGACTAGAGTCTAAGCCTTGGGAGGTTTAGGTAGATGAATCTTCTTATAAGTCAAGTTGTAGAATAGGTGCCATTCTCTCAAGCCCAAATGGGGAGTGGCTAAATATTTAGCCTGGTTGGATTTTGAAGCATCAAACAATACTATAGAATATGAAGCTTTCTTACTTGGTCTGTGGGTGGCAATAGCAGTGAGAGCAAATAACTTAAAGGTATTTAGCAACTCCTAGCTAGTTTATTTGTAGGTCAATGGAGAGTATGAGGTAAAAGATGCGATCATGACCTAGTACCTAACTAAGGCTCGAAAGCTCATCGCAAAATTAGATGGGTAGAGATTCAATGGGTACCACAACATAGCAACACGGAGGAAAATGCCTTGGCATGATTAGCCTTAGCTTCCACAAATACAAAACTAAGGCAAATCTTTGTGAAAGTATATAACATCCCAACTACTCATGATCAACTAAAATTGGTGTGATTGAGGAAGACCCATGCTAGATGGAGCCTATCATCTCATACCTTAAAGTGGGCCAACTCCCTGAAGATTAGAAGGAGGCTCAGATGATAAAAAGACTAGCCCCAAGTTTTGTCCTAATTAACAAGGTTCTACGTAAAAGGTCAGTTTCACAACCGCTCCTTCATTGTTTGAGGCCATGAAAAGCAGAGTATACGCTTCATGAGGTACACAAAGGGATATGTGGAAGCCATGGTGGGGGGTGGACTCTTGTACATAAACTTCTCAGGCAAGCTATTACTAGTTGAATATGATTTCCAAAGTGACTGAGTTTGTTTTTAGATGTGATCAGTGCCAAAGACATGCTTCATTGTATCACATCCCTACATTTTGGCTCCAACAAACTTAGCCTATCTAGCCTTGTGATCAATGAGAAATGGATATACTAGATCCATTTCCATTAGCCTCACGGCAAAGGAAGTTTTTGATAATTGCTATTGATTAATTTACCAAAAGAGTAGAAGCTAGATCTCTCACCACTATCACCAAGAAGAAGATCTAAGAGTTCCTTTGATAGAATATAATCTATAGGTTTAGACTACCTCGAGTGCTGATCATAGACAATGGAAGATAATTTGATAGCATAAGCTTTAAGAAATATTGCAATTGCCTCCATATTAAACAAAAATTCCCCTTGGTTGCACACCCATAGTCTAATGGTTTAGCCAAGGTAAAAAACAGAACTCTACTTATAGACATAAAGAGGCACCTTGAAAGAGCATAGGTTTCCTGGGTCAAGACGTACATCTTATGGTCTTATCGAACCACCCCTCGGATAGCAACTAGCAAATCATCATTTATGCTTGCTTATGGAATGGAGGTGGTTATTCTCGTAGAAGTCTTTTTCATAGGTGTCTTCTTATATAGGTTGACAAAGGGCTAGCCCAACAGATCAGATCTCAAGAAGTCTCCCAAACCAAAATCGATACTAAGCCAAGCTCCGTCAATAGCTAGTTTTGAAGGGAGCATCATCAATGGCTTGTGGAGTTGGCTGGCTTTGAAAGGAGTGTCACCAATGGCTTTTGGGGTTGGCTAGCTTTGAAGAGAGCATCACTAATGGCTTTTGGGGTTGGTTAGCTTTGAAGGAAGCATCACCAATGACTTGTGGGTTGGTTAGCTTTGAAGGGAGCATCACCAATGTCTTTTGGGGTTGACTAGTTTTGAAGGGAGTGCCACCAATGGCTTTCAGAGTTGTCTAGCTTTGAAGGGAGTGTCACCTATGACTTTTGGGGTTGGCTTATTTTGAAGGGAGTGTCATCAACAGCTTGTGGGGTAAACTAGTTTTGAAGGAAGCATCACCAACAACTTTCGGGTTAGCTTATCTTTGAGGTATGGCTCATGACTTTGAGCATGTTGTTGGTTTACTTCATTTAAGTTTCTAATAATTGATGACCTCATTAGCATGTTGTCGATTAAATTTGAGGTGTTCACAATAGCTTTTGGGCTTGCCTTAGTCAAGTGTCACCAGTAGCTTTGGTTTAGTTTTGAAGTGTGGCCGACAATTTTAAGCATGTTGTTGGTTGACTTCATTTGATTTGATAATCAATACCTCATTGGGGTGTTGTCAATTACATTTGAGACATTGTCAATAGGTTTCATGGTTGGCTTAGCTTTTGAAGTGTGGTTTGAATCAATTTAGAGTTCTATTCAAACTTGTCATGGTTCACTTCGAATGTAGTTTAACTAAATTTAGAGTTCTATTTGAACTTGTGATGAATTAGTTTGAATTTTGTTTGACTCAATTTAGAGTTCTATTCAAGCTTATTGTGGTTTAGTTCAAATATGATTTAGCTTGATTTAGAGTTTTATTTAAACTTATCATGGCTGAGCTCAAATGTTGTTTAACTCAATTTAGAGTTCTATTCAAACTTCTTTTGATTTGACTCAATTGGAGTTTAGTTCAAGATTCTTTTGATTCTAGATTAACTTGATTTGAACTCGAATTAATCCAAGTTTGGACCAATCAAGGCTTGGTCCAATTTGAACCTAATTTAGGTTGGATCTAAACTTAGGTCATTAGTTTTTTGACTAAAATGAGCGACTAGTTAGGGTACTAGTTGACAAGTTGAATGGATTCATTCTAGCTTCATCAGAATTTGATAATCAATTCACATGTCGATCATCTAATAAAGTTGGTATCTTTCTTAGCTTGTCGAAATTGATTAACTGGTTGAGGGTACCAGCCAACCAGCGGAGTGCATGCTAGCTCTCAATAGACAAGAACTGGTCAACCAATTTGGCGAATTAGACCATCAGCAAAATATTTTTTTTGTGCCACTATAGAGTAGTTTTAGTCCATTTAGATCCATTTGGTGATTTGTTTAAGTTAATTTGATTTTGTTTACTTGCTTTAGCCAAATTTGATTGACTTTAATATGATCGAGTCATTTAATCAATTTGTGTTTATCAATTTTGGGTTTGAGAGCCCTCGGGATATCATAATGACTTGAGTCATCTTTGATTTTAGGTAAGCCCGTAGGTAGAGTTTTGGTTTGAATTAACTTTCAGGTGAGCCTACAAATTGGCTTTTATTCTAAATTAACATTTAGGTGAGCCAACGGGCTGTCCTTAGTTGAATTGCCTTTTGGGCAAGCTCGCAAGCTAGCCCTTAGTCAGAATGACTTTTGTGTGAGCTTACAAACTAATCATTAGTCAGTATTTAATTTTTAGGTGAGCCTACAGATTGGCCCTAAGCTAATTTAGACTTTCAGATGAGCCCACAGGCTAACCTTTAGTTTGAATAGACTTTCAGGTGAGCTTGTAGGCTAGCATTTAGTCCAAATTAGCTTGTAGGATAGCCTTCAACCAAATTTACTTTCAAAATAGCTCATAGGTTGGCCCTAGATTGGAATTGATTTTGGGCAAGTCCACAAAGTGGCATTTAGTTAGAATGACTTTTAGGTGAGCCCACAGATTGGGCCTTGGTCAAAATAGCTTTCAATTGAGCCTATGGACTGGTCCTAGGCCTAAATTTACTTTTAGGTAAGCTCATAGGTTGGCCCAAGGTCAGTTGAAGAAAATACACACATGTAAGAAAACTTCTTATATTTTCCTCTTGTTTTTTTTTTTATTTTCCTTCTTGGTTTTTCTTTTTCTTCTTTTTTTTACTTCCCCACATGAGCTAGAAGCAATTTTCTTTTTTAAGCAAATATTTTCTTCTTCTTTCTGTTTCCTACTTTTCCTCTTCTTTCTTTCTTCTTCCTCTTCTTGCCTCGGTTTGTCCTTCTTCTTCTCCTTCACTTTCTTCTCAACTGAAGCAAGGGTTGCTCCATCTTCTTCATGTTTGGGTCATCTTCTCTCTCTTCTCTATTTTGTCATCCATTGGAGAAGGGCAACACTACTTTGAATATGTGCTGGATTTGGCTAGATCTTGGTCAAACACAATCATGAGTAGTGGTAGATAGTGGCTAGAGGTGAAGTGCATGCAAGTTGAGGGAACACGCATGGAGATGGAGTTGTGGGTGGCCTCAATGATGATGGGGCTTCTAGAAGTGAGGGACCAGGGCCAAGCAGGGTTCTAGCAATGGGTATCTCGTAAGGAGGAGAAAGCATAGAGGAGGAGGTTAGAAGAACAAAAGAAAGACAGAGGAAACTATGTCATACCTTCTTTGTGCTCAAACTTTGGCTTGTTTTTCTAAAGTTCACTGGCCTCTCTAAGACTCTCCCCCTCTAATATTCTCTATAATCCTCTTGATCTCCTCTGATTTGTGTTTGTGTCTCTATTTAGTTTGATTTTTCAAGTCTCTTATAGGAGCTAGAGGATTAAAATCGAATCATTGATTGATCTGAATTTTGAGGTTTGATTGGATTGTAATCAAATTTCAAATTTAGATATTCATATCATTAATTGATATGTAATGAGATTGCAATCCCCTTTACTAGAAAAAAACTATTGATTGTTCATGAAGCTGGACAAGGATTTGTTTCCTATTTTGATGATCCCAGTCCAATCAGATGGTTAATTGAGAAAGTGGTCAATTGACTGAGAGATCACATTGGTCCTAACTCATTAGAACCTAGGAATCAGTCGACTGGCAAAGCACTACCAATTTTAGTTCATGAGAACTAATAGATTGGTTTATCAAGTGGGTGACCAGTGTGGCTCAAATTAGTAATTGGGCCTAAAGTTTTAGCCCATATTTATTTTAAGTTGGATCCAGCCCATCACAAATTAGACTCAAAGTACAACTCTAGTTCTTTCCAAACTCAGAGTCAGAGTTCGGTTAAAAAATCTACCCAAATAATCATCACACAAAATAGACTTAATTTTGCATGTGGGAGTGGACTTGGTTCTTGTAAAATGTACTTTAATTGTCATGTGGAAGTGGACTTGGTCCTTGCCATCTTAATGCAAGCTTGATCGCCATGCAAAATAAACTTTAATTTTCCATTTAAATATGGGTTTGATCACCATGTAAAGTAGATTGAATTTGTCACATAAAGTGGACATGAGTTTCCATGTGAGAGTGGACTTAGTTTGTCATATGAGGGTGGACTTAATTTGTCATGTGGAAGTAGACCTGATTTACCATGTGAAAGTGGACTTAATTTATCATGTGAGAGTGAACTTGATTTACCACATAGAAGTGACTTAATTTTTCATTTAAACATGGACTTGATCACCACATAAAATAGGCTTCAATTTACTATATGTAAGTGGACTTAATTCATCATGTGAAAATGGACTTGATTCACCATATGAAAGTGAGGTTGGTTTGCCACATGAAAATAGACTTGATTCACCATGTAAATATGGGCTTAATCACTATGCAAAATGGCTTAGTTTGTCACATGAAAGTGGATTTAATTTACCACGTGAGAGTGTACTTAATTTTCATTTAGATGTGGCTCAATCACTTTACAAAATAGACTTTGTTTGCCCTTTGGAAATGGACATAGCTCACCATTTGAATATGGGCTTGATGGCCACAAAAAACAGGCTTTCTTTGCTATATAAAGGCATATGTAGTTTGCCATTTAAATATGAGCTTGATTATCACATAAAGTTGGCTTAGTTTATCACGTGAAAGTAGACTTAGTTTATCATGTAGAAGTGGACTGACTGTCATGTAAATATGAGCAAGATTACTATACAAAATGAATTTTGTTTGTCACATGAAAGTGGACTTAATTTATCATTTAAATGCGGATTTGATTGCCATGCAAGATAGACTTTGATTTGAAAATCTAGATGTCAGCTTGACTATCACTCAAAATGGACTTTAATTTATCATAGAAAAATGGGCTCAGTTTGCCCCATAGCTATAGGCTTAATTGCCACGTGAAATAGGCTAGGTTTGCCACATAGTTGTGGGCTTAATTGCCATGCAAAATGGGTTAGGTTTACCTTGTAAAAGTGAACTTGGTTAGCAATGTAGATGCAAACTTAATTATCACAAAAAATGGACTTAAATTACCATATAGAAATGGACATAATTTGCCATGTATAGGTAGACTTGACTTTTCATATAAAAGTGGACTTGAATTGTCATGTGAAAGTAGTCTTAAATTGCTACATGGAAGTGGACTTAGTTTGCCATGTAAAAGTGGACTTGATTCACCATTTAAGTATGGACTTGGTCACTTCCTAAAATGGACTTTACTTTGTCATGTGGAAGTGGACTAGATTTACCACATGAAAGTAGATTTGGTTCACCATGTGCAAGTGAACTTGGTTTGCCATGTTAATATGGACTTGATTGTCATGCAAAATGGACTAAATTTGCTATGTGGGAGTGGACTTGATTCTTACAAAATGGACTTTAGTTGCCATGTGGAAGTGGGCATGGTCCTTGCCATGCTAATCTGGGCTTGATCGCCATGCAAAATGGACTAGTTTGTTATTTAAATACGGGTTTGATCACCTCATAAAATGGACTGAATTTGCAATGTGAAGTGGACTTGAATTATCATGTGGGATTGGACTTAGTTTGCTATGTGAGGATAGACTTAATTCGCTATGTGAAAATAAACTTAATTTGCCAAGTAAGAGTGGACCTGATTTACTACATGAAAGTGGATTTAATATGCCATTTAAATATAGCCTTAATTACTGCATAAAATGGACTCTAATTTGTCATGTGGAAGTGAACTTGATTGTCATGTGTAAGCAAACTTGATTCGCTATGTGAAAGTGGATTTGGTTCATCATACAAAGATAGGATTAATTTATCATGTGAAACTAGACTTGATTTGAATAAATGCAAACTTGATTACCATGCAAAATGGGCATAGTTTGCCATGTGGAAGTGGATTTAGTTTGTCACATGAAATTAGATCTAATTTACCATGTGAGAGTTGGACTTGATTTTCTGTTTAGATGTGGGCTCGATCGCTTTGCAAAATAGACTTTGTTTACCATGTGAAAACGAATACAAGCTTGATTGCCTCGTAAATGAGTTTAGTTTGCTAGAAGAAGGTGGACTTAGTTTGCCATTCAAATACGGGCTTGATCACGACATAAAATGGGCTTAGTTTGTAATATGAAAGTGGACTTAGTTTATCGTGTAGAAGTGGACTTGATTGTCATGTAAATGTGAGCTAGATTGCTATACAAAATATGTTTTGTTTACCACATGAAAGTGGACTTAATTTGTCATTAAAATATAGACTTGCTTATCACACAAGATGGACTTTGTTTGCTGCATGAAAGTGGACTTAATTTGCCACTAAATATGAGTTTGATCACCACACAAGATGGACTTTGATTTGGGAATCTAGATGTTGGCTTGACTGCCACTCAAAATGGACATTTTACCACACAAATTGGGCTCAATTTGCCACATATCTATAGTCTTAATTGCCATGTGAAATAGGCCAGGTTTTCCACATAGACGTAGGCTTAATTGCCACATGAAATGAGCTAGGTTACCCACTTAAAAGTGGACTTGGTTAGCCATATAGATGCAAGCTTGATTATCATATAAAATGGACTTAATTTCTCATATAGAAGTGGATTTAATTTGCCACATGAATGTGGACTTGATTTTCCAGGTAAAAGTGGGCTTGAATTGCCATATAAGAGTAGGCTTGAATTATTACATGAAAGTAGACTTAGTTCACCACATAAAAATGGACTTGATTCGCTATTTAAATATTGGCTTAGTCACCTTATGAAATAGACTTTAATTTACCATGTGAAAGTGGACTTGATTTAATATGTGAAAGTATTTTGGTTCACCATGTGGAAGTGGACTTGGTTTTTCATGTCAATATGGGTTTGATCATCACACAAAATGGACTTAATTTACTACATGCAAGTGGATTTGATTCTTGTAAAATGGATTTTAATTGCCACATGGAAGTGGACTTTGTCCTTACCATGTTGATATAGGCTTGATGACCAAATAGAATGGATTAGTTTGCCATTTTAAATATGGGCTATTGAATTTGCCATGTGAGATGGACTCGAGTTGTCTCGTGGAAGTGGACTTGAATTGCTATGTCTACGCAGGCCCGATTGTCATGCAAAATGGACTTAATTTTTCATATGGGAGTAGACTTAATTTACCATATTAATGTGGACTTGAGTGCCATGTAAGATGGGACATAGTTTGCCATATGGGAGTAGACTTAATTTGCTACATAAATGCATACTTGATTGCCATGCAAATTAAACTATTAATTTGCCATATGAAAGTGGATCTGAATTACCATGTGAAAATAGACTTTATTTGCTATTTAAATGTAGGCTTGATCACCACACAAGATGGATTTAGTTTGTCATGTGGAAGTAGACTTAATTCATCATGTAAACATAGGCTTGATCACCACGTAAAATTGACTTTAATTACCATATGAAAATAAACTAATTTTTCATTTAAATGTAGGCTTGATCACCATATAAGATGAACTTTAATTTACCATATAGAAGTGGACTTGAATTGATATATGAAAATGGCTTTGATTTGCTATTTAAATGTGGGCTTGATCACTATGCAAGATGTATTTAGTTTGCCATGTAGAAGCATACTTAATTGATAATGAAAATAAGGGCTTGATCACCATATAAAATGAACTTTAATTGCCACATGAAAGTGAATTTATTTTACCATTTAAATGTGGGCTTGATTGCCATGCAAGATGGACTTTAATTCACCATGTGCAAGTGAACTTGAATTACCATATGAAAGTGGACTTGATTTGTCAGGTGCAAGTAGACTTAGTTTACAATATAAATGTGAACTTGATTGCCATGCAAAAATGGACTTTAATTTGTCATGTGAAGGTGGACTTGACTTGCCATGTAGATACAGGCTTGATTGCTATATAAAATAGACTTTAGTTTATCATTTAAATACCTTGATCATCCTATAAACATGGACTTTAATTTTTGAAAGTTGCTACTTTGATTTCACCATGTTCAAGCTAACATATTTGACTTTGCAATCCTCATAGATGAGTTATTGATTTTATCATTTTGGAAGTAATAAGCTTGATCTCACCATATTTGAGGTATTATACTCTTTTGCCATTTTAAGATAGCATATTTAATCTTACCACTATATAAGTGGTATATTTGAAGCCTTTGTTAAGAACTTCACTACTTTTGACTTGATCTATTGACTTAAAAATCATAGTTAACATCATAGATGTTAGTTTTCTTTGAATATCATGACAATCAATGTCTCTTAAACATTAGGAGATAAAATTTTACTTGCCTAGAGTATTTTGAGGTGAGGGAAAAACCTTTGATCACTTTTTTGTATTTTTGATGTCTCAGTTATATACCCCTTTGTGAGTATTTGATGGGAGAGTCTTGATTTTCTGATCTATAATCTTTTAGTAGTGGAAAAATGAACATCTTACATAGTGTTAAACCAATGGATTAGTTGTCCACTCCAAATGCTTAGCACCATACTTTTTCTTGAGCATTCGAATGAGAGAATATTTGACTTTATTTTTCCCATCTCCTCTTTTTTATATGAGTGGATGGATTTAATATCTGACTAAGAATTCACAATGGATGCTCAGACAATATGCCCCCTGTTCTTGTTTTGTGCATTTTATAAGACAGCTTTTGCATATGCTCAAATGCTTTAGATGTGAGAATTTCTCATTTTCATCTTTGCATGGAATAGAAAAGGACTATGGTGTTTATTTTTTGAGGAAAACATCCCATTTTGGTCTAAAGGAATTTTACATTTTCCTTTTCAAATGGGTTAGAACCCTTCATCCACAATGGAAAAACTATCACTTGATAATAGTTTAGAGAAGAATTCTCAATCTATATTAGTGGCCATAGAATTGGGGGCCAAAGGGAGAGATTTGCACCTAATCTTAACTCCTTTATGTAGTAGTTGATGACTTGACCAATCTTGGTGATTTAATTGCCCGAATGGTTAGTTTGAGGGAAATCTTGAAGCTTCTTCACCTTATTATGTATACCATGTCTTGGTGTTCCTTGTCATGTAAAGAGAGATAGAGTAGAGAATGGAGCAAGAGATTATTATTTTTGTGAGCACATCTTCTAGGATGCCAAATTAGTGCATGAGCTTCAAGAGAAGTAATCTTATAAAGTGATATTCTCTCTCCTTTTTTCTATTGATTATGATGCTGGAAGAAATAAATAATACAAAGCATATGTGTTTGTACTTTTTTTCTTTTCAAAAAAAATTTCTACAAATTATTATTATTTTGAAAATATTTTAGTAGACTGGTGATATATCTTTTACTTTTTGGTTAAGACCTCCTACTTGGTTCATCTTATTGAAGTTTAAGGATGATTTTTTTTTCTCAAAATGTGGTAGGCTATCGATTGACCTCCCCTTACACCTTATCTCTAAGTGCAATGTTTTTATCAAAAACTTATTTTTAAGGTTTACACACTTGTATATACCATCTAGTACTTACTCCTTAGGTGGTCATTTTTCGTTGATAATACACTGAGATGAGACTGGGTTAATCCTCCAAATTTTGGCATGCAATCTAATTTTCTCCCCAATTTTGATTCTTCTTCTTTTTTCCTTTTCTTTTGTTTTTTTATTTAGCAATTTTATTCCTCTTTAAGGATCCAAGATTTGCAGGCTTGCAGATACCAATTAGATCTTACTCTTTGAGTTTGCCTCTCTTGACTTAGTTTTCAATATGAGATTTGTCCATTTGGGACTTTATTTTTTTGAATTATTTATTACAAGGGTGATTTATTTCCTCTAGGAGGAGATTCTTGAGAGGTTATTTTTTGATCTTAGCACTAAAGTAACTTTCCCAATAGACTTCTAGTTACTTGTAGATTCACCATATTTGCGTCCTTGAAGTTATTAGAGGGCTTTGGTGGGTGGGGGAGATGTAAGGACCTCAATTCCACCATATATCATAATCAATCATTCTTGCCTTCAAATATTATCATTTGATTTTCAAAGATCTTATCTCTAAGACAGAAGGTATTTCACCTGAATACTAAGTATTTTTTGTGAAATTTTTATTTTATATTTTTAGTGGATTTCTTTTATTTAATGCCTTGCTTTGAGAAGTATCGAACACATACTTGACTTGTCAATTTTGATTTAACTAGACATTCTATCTAGGTTAACATAATTTTAATTTTAATTTTTTTTTCATTCGAAGGTCATGTAATTATTTGACTTTTTTATGCCACAGATTTGACATAAGTATTCTTTTTTTCTTAGCTTTAGTTACTCATCCATCAGCCACTTTGTTTCTTAGGAGATGGTGTTGCTCCCTTTCCAGCTAAAGAAGATTGAACACATGTTCTTCTGTTGTCCTTCTCTATCTCTTGTGATATTGTCAGGGAATTGGAGGGAGGAATTGTAGCATTTAGCTTTCACTTCAGTTTGGTGTCCCAAAGTTGGTTGAATGCCCCACTGATCTTTCATTTGCTAGTATTAATTGGGTTTACTATCTTATCTTCTAGAGGAGGCAGTCAAAACCAAGGTTTTAAATCTTGGTTTCGGTTTCAATTTTGGCACTTAATAAAACTGATATGTTTCGGCTGTTTTGGTTTCAGTTTTGGTCATTTTGGTTTTGGCTGAAAGATTTTTTTTAGTTATTAATTGTGTATTGACCAAAGTTTGACTATATTTTGACTATACTTTGACTTCAAATTAAAAATACGATAAAATTTAAAATTTTTTTATAAAGATTTAAAAATTATGAAAGAATTTATAATTAATTTTACCACAATATTAAATATTATTTTAATTAATTAAAATTAATTTTGATAGTTAACCACTATTTTTATATATTACTATATAAAAAAATATACGAGAAATAATATGAATATGATTAAAAAGTTAAAAATTAACATAAGCAAATTTAACTTATTATTAAAATATACTTGACACATACATAATTTATTAATTATAACGTAATACAACTAATCATCATCATCAGTTGAGTTTGAAATATCTGGATGTGAAATTATAAATTCAGTATCTGAACGATCCAAATGAATATTTATAGACATACGAGCTAGAATAACTAGCTCTACGTGATCTCATGGTAGCGATTCACATGAGGGTGAGACCGATACAAATTTTTTTTTACTTTACTTTCGGTGGAACGGTCATGCACGCATGTACATGAACAGAAAAATCAATGTATTTTGATCAAAATCATTTTCATTTCAATTTCAACAAAAATATTTTTTTATTTATTAATTATATTTTGAACAAAATTTAATTTAATTTTAATTATTTTTTAACTTCAAATTTAAAAAATTATAATATGTTTAAAAATTTTTAAAATAATGAACAATTATGTGAATAGTCCCATGCACGTGAATAGTATCTGACAGAGATCGGCGAGGATGTCCAAACCGGGTTGGCAACGGCACTAGCGCGTGTACGAGGCGGGTGAGGGAGCGGTGGTAGGTTGGCGAGCACGCGAGGGCTAGTCCGGCGAGGGCGCGAGCTCGCCCGGCGAGCTCTCCCCGTGCAAGCTAGCCCCGAGAGCTCTCCCTGCACGAGCTCGCCAGGCAAGCTCCCTGCACACTGTGCTCACCCTGCGAGCTCACTGTGCGAGATCCCCATGTGCTTCACTCGCCCTGCATGCTGCACTCACCGGTGAAAACCCTAAACCGCAATAGATCGGACCAATCTGTTGTGGCGCCGGCCGAAACCGAACCGTTTCGGCCGAAATTTAAAACCTTGGTCAAAACTCTTATTGTCAATATCTAGAATATTAATACTCTTGTTTGTGCTAATGGGCCTTCTATTTTGTCATCAAGGTCCAACACATTGACATTTGGCCTTTGCCCCTAGATGGGTTCGGCCTTACCCCCTGAATGGAAGGAAAGGAGTTGATCCATGCTTATATGGAATTCAGTTGCCCCTGTGGTGAAATATATTGTAGACCCTTTGCTAAGGATAATGAAGCAGTCTTTTTTTTTGGGGGGGGGGGGGGGTGGGGGGGGGGGCGGGGGGGGGGGGGGGGGGGGGGGGGGGGTGGGGGGTGGTTGGGGTTTGCACAAAGGTGCAAATCATTAGATGATGTTGTCTTTCCTTTCCCCTAGTAAAAAATAATGAATCGATCATTAATTTCTAGCTTTTCTTCTTGTGATATGTATATATTAACTAGATTTCTATATTTAGAGGAGAAATTAAGTCCCATCAGTTGTGTTGTAATTTGTGGAGCTAAAATCAACCACTTGAGATAGCTAAAGAACCCGAAGAATAGTCTCAAAATAACAAATAAAAATTGAGGGTGGTTTGAATGTGCAATAAGGAATTATGGAAATATTACTTGCAACATGTGCAATCCCCTATTGTTAATTACCCTGACAATTGTCAAGAACATCCTAAAGTAAACCTAACTAATAAGATAGAAACATGAAGAAATAAAAATATGATTTGATTGATTTTGTGAAAGGGATATATGGCTTAAGTAAGGATATGCCCTCACTTTACAATTTAATAAATTTAAATTCATAATTTTAAAAAGTATGAAATGAAACAAGAAAGGGAATAGGAAGAGCTTGATGCTTATTGTTGCCTTGCTCCCTTACACTTGACTAAGTGGAATCTGACTCGGATGGATTCTTGCTTTGATCCTTGGTGGATGCTGATTAGTTTGCAAGATTTTAGGGTGTGGCTAACTACCTTGACTTGTGTCAATTGTCCCTATTAAGATTTGAAGTATTATTGGTGAATCTCTGCTTGTTGTTTGTTGACTATTTTTGATTTTTGATTTGAAAGAATGATTACTAATCTTAGCTTATGCTAATCATTTCTATTTTAATAATCAACGACTTCTTGGCTTGTTGTCGATTAGATTTGAAGCATCACTAATGGCTATAAGCTTGTGTCAATTAAGCTTGAACTATAGCTGATGGTTTTATGCTTGTTGTTGGTTAACTTTTTTTGAATACGATGTTTGGCTGATTGATTAAGTAAGTCCACACTAACAATACATTGTTTGCAAATACAGTTTGCTGTTGGACTCAAACTATGCTGTTGGACAACTACATCTTTTTATTGTTGTAATAATTTAATTACTTCATCATTCAATAGCTCATATTGGAACTCAAACATTTAAACACAAAGAAAAATTTGCCTGTGTTGTTTACAAATACAGTTTGCAGTTGGATTCAAAATATGATGTAAGGCAACTTTTTTTTTTTACTCCAAAATCAACTACCATGTCAAAATTAAATTTCAACTCCAATTTAAATTTATTAAGATTAATAAAATTACAATTCAAAGGCTGTGTCTTATAGAATATTTACCTAAATCAAACAAATAACTATCTGTTTGAAAGCTGAGATCATGTCCTATGATTTTATTATTTACTACTTTTACTAATTCAATTTCTATGTTAATTAAAATTAGAGTTTAATTTTAAGTTCAAGTTTGTAATAGTCTTATACAAATATGGAATAAAATTTAGGTTTTCTTATTTAAAATAAATTATTTACAATTAGTATTATAATTTGAGTCTATTGATGGAGCCTAGTTAGTCACCAGTTTTAGTTTGAGAGACTCCTTAAGATCAAATCTGATATATCACTCTTCCCCTAATATGCAAGAGGAAACAATAACTATGAGGATGACCGCTAGGAGCTCCCTAGGGACAGCTACTCTGACACTTAAGTTAGAAAAAGTCTTGTCAATTCTCTTCAGGAGAACCTTGGAGAGAGAGAGAGAGAGAGAGAGAAGAAGTCCCTGTACCTTTGTGTGTTGTTTCTTATTTTATAGGGTGAGAAAATCTTTCAATGGATTCAATATTCCATGATTTTAGTCCTAACTATACTAGACTCTCTTTATTTGGTTGCTATCAATATCGCATTTTGTGTTAAGGATCTTTCCTTAGACTTTTATTTTCTAGTTTTCATGAATAACTGGTCATATCCGCATATGAATTAGACTTGTTATTCTCTCCCGTATGCCTCGAGATATGTGTTTGTAGGATATGCATTACTTGTATCACCGAGCCTACTTGACCTCCATGGTATAGTCTTAGACATTAGCTCCAAGGGCTATACCTCTGTTACCTCAATATGGGGACTGAATTCTCATTTACTTTTAGCTCGGCTAATTTTAACTTAATGTATCATCAGAGTCCTACTTCAATCTATTTCATCTAGAATTCTAAGTTTATTCGAGAGTTATATATATAGTCCTAAGGTTATAATAAAAAGCTACCTCTATTAATAATATCCTTATATTTTAGATTTGTTTCCTTTCTATTTTTTTTGTGAATTCAAGGACCTATCATGGATAGAAGATAATAATCTTTTTTCCTTTATCAAATTTGCTTCCTATTGTGTTAGTTGGTATCTAAGCAAGGTTATTTCTTGACTCAACATCATTGATTAAAGTCGGTGATGACAACTCCATAGATAGTGATCCAGTAGATTATCAAAATCAAGATTCTATCAAACAAGCCTTTATTGATTCTATCAATAGGAAATATGAAATATTGAAGAGTCTTAAAATTCTTAACCAATATTATTAAGAGATCATTGAAAAGTCTCACAATCAGACATCTTGAAGATCAATATATGGAGCTACTTAGTGGGGAGAGAATTTAGTTCTAAAGAATACATGAAGATAAGAAAAAAATTTCGCTTATTATCGAAGATGGTTGAGCTATATTCATTCACTATAAAGTTCTCAAAAGGGTGCCCAAAATTAGAACTATAGAGATAACTGTGAAGTGTTAATTCCACATCTTGTAACTGTTTGAGTCAATTATGACCGAAAATCAAATTTAATTAAATTTCAGTCAAATTATAAAGTTGAATGTCACTAGATTATGATCCAAATGTGGGTCTCAATTGGAGCAAAATTGCGATCAAATTTGACTGAAAATTAGATTTAATTTGGATTTAAATTATTAAACAATTCAGGCTTAAATTGAAGAAAGCCAATTGGGCCAGATATTTGGACTACAATCGGGACCAAAATTTATCAAATATCTAGGTAAAAATAAAAATTATAAATCTTTACAAATAGGTCTTTGAACTAAATATATTTACAAATGAGTTTCTGACAGAACTTTTCTTACAGATAAGTCTCTGAGATGAATTTTACAAAAAAAGTCCTTGAAAATTTTAAAATTTCAAATTGATCCCTATAAAATCTATAGTTTGTGAATAAATTTCTCAAAATTTTATATTCATAAATCAATCACTAAAATTTTTAACTTGTGCAAATAAATCCCTAAAATTTTTTACTTTTGTAAATAAATCTCTTGAAAATTTTATTTACAAACAAGTTTAAATTCCATTCAAAAAATACCCTAAAAATTCAGCATCCTAAAATAGTACAAATCTAGAATTTCTTTGTCAACGAACAAATCCTAATTGATGGATTACATGCCAATCACAAGATTTTGGAAATATAGTCAAATACAATCCCATTATAAATCAGGATCCAACAACATTCCAAATCAGGCCAATCAAGAATTTAGTTTTGATTCTCTTTAAGACCTATAAATAAATTGATGAAGATCTTGGACAAAAAAATAATCCAGAGATAGAAAGAACAAGAAAAAGGTTAGAAAGCTATCATGAAGAGGAGGAGCACTAGAAGAAATTATTGAGGAGATACGAAGAAGAAAAGGTGACTTTTCCTTCCATTCCTTTCTTTTCTCTCTAACTTTCTTCTCGCTCATCTTTCTCCTCCAAAGAAGTAGCTCCACTGAGCCATTGCTGCCTTAGCCCCACACGCACTTGAGGCCACCCCACTGGGTTCCACCAATGAGCTATTATCACCTTCACCTTGCATGTGCCCAAGGCTGCTACTCCGTCTTGTGCTCCACTAACGAGCTGCCACCACTTGAGGACATCACCAGCTAGCCCGTCAAATGTTGCTTTGCCACCCTTGCCACCTCTTTGCATCCTCCATTGCTTTCCATCTCCTCTCATCATCCAACACTCCCATCAACCTTGCTAACTAGAGCCACCTGAGCCACCAAAAAGAGTGGCTAGATCTAGCCATGTCCAGTTGGATCCAGTTGAGAGATGATGAGGCTGCTAGCCTCTAATAGTGACAGAGCTACCCAAGGGTGCTACTATCGGAGGAGGACTGGCCATGGCCTAAGGAAGGGAGAAGGGGGGCTAGCTAGGGTTCATGAAGAAAGGAGGAAGAAGGGTACAAGAGGAAGAAGGGTTATAGATGAAGAAGAAGGAAAACTAGGAAAGAGAAGAAAAGTAAAAAAAAATAATAATAAAATTATGGTTGTAGGGGGGAGGAAAAGAAGGAAGGGAAGGAGTGGAATTGAAAAAAAAATAAAAAAAAGGAAGCTCCCACATGGGGAAGAAGGACGGGAAGTGAGAAAGAGGAAAAAATATATAAAAATTGTGTAGTCCACGTGAGAAAGAGGAAGGCATAGGCTTGAGGAGAAAGGAGAAGAAAAGATAAAAAAATGGTAATACAAAAAAGAAGTTGCTACCTAAAAAAAAGAGAAAGAGGACAGCAGGGTTCTCTTGTCTCAATTTTTGTGTCATCACTACCGTGGGCACTCATGATTTTCATTATGTTAGTAGAACTCTGACAACACCATGGCCCCCTACAACCTTGGCATGTCAGTAGAATTTTGACAATATCGCGGTCATCTGTGGCTCTTTGGCACGTCGATGGAACTCCAATAACACCACATCCAACAGCGGCCTTTTGCATGATGGTGAAAGTCTATCACCATTGCACCCACTTATGACTTTGTGCACTCTAGCCAGCCTTCAGGTCACATTTAGCTAGCCTTCAGGCTCATATCTAGTTAGCCTTTAGGCTTGCACTCAACTAGCCTTCAAGCTTCCACTCAGCCAGTCTTTTGGCTTGCATCCAAGCTACCATTTAGGCTCGCACTCAACTAGTATTCAAGCTCACATCCAGCCAACCTTTGGGCTCACACTCCGCCAGTCTTTAGGCTCACATCCAAGTTAGCCTTCTGGCTCACACTCAACCAACCTTCAAGCTCATATCTAACTTGTCTTTTAGCTTGCACTCAGCCAGCTTTTGGGTTCGCATCTAAGCCAACCTTTGGGCTTGTACTTTGCCAACCTTCGAGTTTGCATCCAAGCCAACTTTCAAGCTTGCACTCAGTTAGCTTTTGGGATTGCACTTAGCTAATCTTTCAACTCACACTCAACTAGCCTTCAGGCACACATCCAACTAACCTTTAGGCTCATGCTTAGCTAGCCTTTAGGCTCATATCCAAGCTAGCCTTCATGCCTGCATTCAAGCCAACCTTCAGACTCATATCCAAGCTAATATTTGGGCTCGTACTCAGCCAACCTTTGAGTTTGTATTCAAGCTAGCCTTTGAGCTTCATCCAAACCAACCTTGGGGCTCACACTTAGTTAGCCCTTGGGCTTGCACCTCTAAGCTAGCTTTTGAGCTTGTGAACAAATCCAACCCTCAGGTTCATATGTTTAAGGTTGGTCTATAAGTTCACTTGAAATTATCATAACAGCCAAGGACTCTCAAATCAAATTGATTAACACGATGTAACTTGATCATATTGGAATTAAAGTCAACTAAAACAAATGAACAAAACTAAATTGACTCAACTAGACCACCAAATGGACCTAAATTAATCAAATAGATGAACTAAAGCTCAAATTGAGCTAGACCCAAAGCCCTAATGAGTTAATCCAAACCAAATTAGCTCAGACTTAACCCTGATTAGGTTCAAGTTGGGTTAATCCAAAATTAATTAAGTTTAAATCAAATCCAATTTGGATCAAACTAAGCTTGAATGAAACCTAAATTGGGTTAAATCAAGCTCAAATTAAAGGGTCAAACTCAAAATTAAATCAAAACCTAGCCAACCCTAAACTGAAACCAAGTTGAATCAAAGCAACTTGAACTTGAGTCAGAGTCCAACAATATGCAATCCTAAACTCAATAAAGGCCCAACATAAGGTTGAACTAAGTCTAAAATCAACTTCTAAACATTGGACTAAATCAAATTAACCTCAGGTTGAAATTAATGTTGCCTCAACTAGAGTTAATGATTAGTATTTGAAAAATGTCTTTTGAAAATCGATGCCAAACTTAGCGAATTGAATTCGTTATTGCAAGTTGAACATTCACTGTTAATGCCAACAATGATTTTAGAAGTGGATGGTTCACATAATTCTCATGGTCAATATGATGACCCTTCATGGTTGTAGTAGTCAATTCATGGTAGTGGCCTCTGATTTTATGCTATAAAGCATTAGTGCAAGCCCAATTACCAAAGATTCTATGAAGAGAAAATTAGAACATCTCATCATCTTCTAGGAAGGAGTTTGTAAATTGCAATTCAATTAAGTTTTGAACATTGAATTGATTCAAATCAGACTCAATTTGAAATTGAGTTTTGAATATTGAATTTAACTCAAATCAGCCCATATTAGTTTGAATATAATTGAATAGGATCAAATAGAGTCCCACTAGGTTTGCCACCAAAGCTATTGGTAACATTTTAGACCCGATCAACAATAAGCCAAGATAAGCCATTGATCACCAAATCAAAGATAATTAGCATAAGCCAAAATTGCTAATCATTCTTTCAAATCAAATCTAGACAAAAGGTAGGCTTGAACTCGCTCGATCTATCAGCCATAATACCTCATCCAAACAAGGTTAGTCAACAACAAGCCTACGATCATTGACCACACCTCAAATTTAATTGATAACAAACCATGATAGGCCGCCAATTACCAAATTAAAGATAATTAGCACAATCCAAGGCCACTGATATTCTTTCAAATTAAATTTGGATGAAAGTTAGGCTTGAACTTGCTCAGTTTACAAGCCATAATACCTCATTTGAATAAGCTTAGTTGACAACAAGCCCATGACCATCAACAATACCCAAATCCAATTGACAACAAGCCAAGATAGGCTACTCATCACCAAATCAAAGATGATTAGCATAGGCCAAGGCCACAAATCATTCTTTCAAATTAAATCTAAACAAAAGGTGGGCTTGAACTCGCTCAGTCAATTAGCTAGAATACCTCGTCTGAACAAGGTTAGTCAATAATAAGCCCATGACCATCAATAATACCTCAAATCCAATCGACAACAAGCCAAAATAGGCCATCGATCACCAAATCAAAGATGATCAACATAAGCTGAGACTGCTAATCACTCTTTCAAATCAAATCTGGATAAAGGGTACATTGCAGTCACTCAATTAGTCTGTCAGAATACCTCGTCAAAATAAGGGTAGTCAACAACAAGTCCAAGGCTATTGATGATACCTTGAATTCAATCAATAGTAAGCCAATATAGGCTATCAATCATGAAATCAAAGATGATTAGTATAAGGCAAGGTCATTGATCATTCTTTCAAATCAAAATTAGACAAAAGGTAGGCTTGCTCTCTGTTAGTTAGTCAGCCATAATACCTTGTCCAAACAAGGTCAATAGATAATAAGCCCAAGGCCATCGATAATACCTTGAACCTAATAAAAAACAAGCTAACATAGGCCATTGATAACCAAATAAATGACTATTAGTATAAGCTAAGGCCACTAATTATTATTTTAAATCAAATCTAGATAAAAGTTAGGCTTGCACTCGCTCAATTAGTTAACTAGAATACCTTGTCCAAACAGGGTCAGTCAATAACAAGTCCAATGCCATCGACAACACCTCAAATTTAATCAACATCAAGCCAAGATAAGCTTTCAATTACTAAATTAAAAGATGATTATAATAAGCCAAGGTCATTGAGCATTCCTTCAAATTAAATAGGACGAAGGGTTGGCTAAACTCGCTTAGTTAGTTAGCTAGTATGACTTGTCTAAATAAATCGATAATGTGCTTGAAGCTGTCGGTCACCTTTTAAGCTGGCCAACCCTAGAAACTATTGGTGATGTGCCCTTCAAACTTAGAAACTATTGATAAAGCATTGCTCAAGACAACCTTAGAAGTCATTGATGAAGCACTCCCCAGGCTAGTCAAAGAAATGATTGATGACATACCCTCTAGAATTAATCCACCCTCCCATAAAGATGTTGATGATGCTCTCCTCGAAGTTAAACCTAACAAGCTATCAGCAATGCCATCAAAAAAAGTTAAATGCAAGTGCCCAAGGTCCATAGCCACAGTTTAAGCAAAATTTGACCAGTCTTTGGCAATACTATTAAAAGAAATTAAGCGCTAACCAACCATGCTTTAGGCTAAACCTGACAAGTTACCAATAATGCTATCAAAGAAGTTAATCATCGATGCTCCTTAATCCATCTCTTCAAGTCCCACTAGGCCAGGTCACCAAATCAAGTCATTAATATTTGCCAAGGATCAAACTGAGACCCATCCGAGTTAGACTCCACATAGTCTAGCACACGGGAGAGGGGCAGTAGGAGACATTAAGCTTTTTTTCCATTTGCTTTTCTCATTTCATGTCATTTATGTGCTTAAATCAATTAAATTGTAAAATGAGAGTATGCCTTTACTTAAGTCATGTACCATTTCTCAAATAAATCAATACTATGCTTTCTTCTTTTTGTGTTTTTATTTTATTAGTTAGGTTTATTGTCTTAGCAAGTTCCTAATAAACATCAGGGTAATTAATAATAGATGTTTATACCTATTAGAAGTTAATATTTCCACAACAACTGATAGCGTCTTCAAATTAAATACATTTTAATTTGTGCATCGAGGTCACTTTCCAGGGTCTTCACCACTCACGAGCCATTGAAATTGATCCCACAAATTCTAATATACCTGGTGGGACTTGACTTCTCCTCCAAGTGTAGAAACCTACCTAATACAATAAAAACACTTACAAGGTAGAATTACGATTGAAGGCTAATCAATTGTGTTTTTCTTTGTATAAGAGAGAATCAAATGACATCAATGAAAAATATCTTTGTCCCAAGGTACACCATCATCCTGGAGGTAGGATTAGCTATGTATTTACCTCAATCAAGGATCAAAAATAGAAGTAGTTGAAGTTCATATCAAGTTTGGGACCATCTTTGAGGTTGTCTAGTTCAAGAAGGCACTTGTTACTACGCCAACTGAAGCTATCATTATGCAAGAAAAACCTGATCCTCGCCTTTCATCAAGGAGAAAGAGGGCCAATGTTGTCATTCCTAATGAGAAGGGTCATTCGGATGAAGAGCTAGGAGCCATGCCTCAACCCTAAGGGTATTAGTCTTCCAGTGGTTAGGACCAAAATGAAGCTCAATTTTTAATTGCCTTCACCCTCTTTTTGGTAGGAAGCAATCAAAAGAAAATCTAGACACAAGCACAGATTAAGAAGAACTTATCTGACTATCACAATCAAAGGAAAGGTTGTTGGAATTTATAGTTGACTTGAGAAGTCTACTCCTCCAACAAAGTTAGTCATCACCATTCCTACCTCTAATTCCTTCTCCCCACTAAACAACTTAGAGAAGGCTAAAAGCAAGACACAAGGGGTACAATCCTATCTCAAGACCATGGCTAAGGGTTGAAACACTAAACAAAGTAACAAAAGCCATCATAAGCATGAAGCCCCTAAAAGGGAAATCATCTACACTGTTAGAGTCATCTCTCATAATGACTTAGTAAAGAACTATAAGCCCATGCCCCAACTGGCCAAGCACCAAAATAAAACCACATGAGTAAGAATTACAAATAAAGAGGTTCAAGAAGGGAGAGCCCTTGCAGATCAATCCTTGTTATCATGCCAAAGGAAAGGCATAACCACTCATTTCACAAGTAAAGTAGCTTAATAGGAGAAGCCAATCTTGACCCAAAACACACTAGATCCAGGCTTGACTCTTAAAATATAGGCTATCATGTCCTAACAGAAGCCCTAATCATAACTTGAAGCTCCAGTGGGGAAATGACCATAGAGGCACTGCAAGAATAATTAAGACCCTATTTAAACATTTTCTGTATCCACACCTTCTGAGACCTCATTACACAGGTGAAGAGGTTGGAAAAGATTGATTGACTAGCCTTACTTAGTCTACAAAATTCAAATTAGAAAATGATTAGGAAAGGCATAGTGAGCCCTAAATATAAGGGCAGCATTCACAACAAGTGAATAGGAGAAACCCACAAGCTCTCCCATAAATGAAAGTAATTCTCAATGGTTGTCCTCTCTTGAGAGAGGTAGAGTCATCCAATCATTTCCAACAAGGATTCAAGAGAAGTTAGTCTTTTAAGAGAGAGTGTGGGCAAAATCTTTCAAAATGCTTTGCAACTAGGCCTCAAATTGCTAGAATTCAAAAGGCACATGAGGCTAACAAGATGGATTGAAACCATTAATCTTACCATAGAGTTTTGGGTCATACCATTGAAGACTATTTTGTGTTTAAAGATTGGATTAAAAAATAATACTGAGAAGGTAAGCTGACTATCTTAGAATCAACCTTATTTCAAATATCCACCGAATATGTCTAATCACATTACTGTGTTTGAGATATATGAGCCACTTGTTGAAGCACAGTGTATGCCTAAATAGGAGCACCTATGGGAAATCCACATGTTTAAAAGGCTGAAAAGGTTAATAAAAAAGATGGCTAAATACCCTGGAGGACCTAGGATGGTGACAAAGAAAGTTTCATCAGAACAAGCTTCCCCACTTGCTCAAAACATCAAAAAGAAGAAGAATGGGAATAAGAGGAAGAAACCGATTCAACCAGATGAGTACAATGTTAAGAAGTCAACCATCCAAAAATATATTGATGCTATGGAAGGATATGTCCAAGGAGAAAGAAGCCAAGTAACTTTTGAGGAGTTTCTCTCTGATAAATTTAGAGCTTTGCTGAAGGGTCCTGATGCTAGAAATGAAAAAAAAAAAACTTCTAGTGGCAATGGGTACCATCATATTTACTATTGTAGGTTTACAACCAAGTCAATTCTTGTCCTATGATTTTAATAATGATGAAATTCAAAGCACAAGGTGAGAAGAAGCAAATAGGTTCATTGGAATTGTTAATGATGAAATGAAAGATTCCATGGGCCTTCTCGAAGGCTACATTCGAGATGATGATATTAAAAAGTGGTTCACCCACGAATGTGATTATGGTGTGATGAAACTACTGCTAGATGCTATGAAGGAGCTAGCCATAACTAATATGAGATATGTTAAGAGGCAAATACAAGTGCAAAATGAACACATGCATGCTATGGCTACCCATATGGAAACATATTAAGTATGACCACTATACTTTATGGAGAAGTTGAGAGGGTGGAAAGCATGATAATAGAAAAGGCAAAGTTGCACAAAAGGCCCTATAGGGGTAGCAAAAAGTCACCTACCAACTCTCTTTGGAACTAGAATGACCATCCACACCTCCCATTTAGGGGACAAAGACCTCCAATTCATGGGGCAAAGGCTTGGTCCATCCAAGGGGCAAAAGGCCAAATTTTGTTGTGCCAAACCTCGATGATAAAATAGAGACTTTATTAGTGTAAACTAGGGTATCGGTCTTTCAAAGACTTGATAAATAAGCAAAAGCCAATTTTTGACCACCTATAACCTATCCTACTATTGATCTAGTTGTTATTCTAACTGTCTAGGATGGACCAATTTTTCGCCTTCCATTCGGGGGGCAAAAGCCTCCTGCCTAGGGGACAAAGACCAAGTTCACTCGAGAGGCAAGAACCAAATGCATTCAAGGAGTCAAGACAAAATATCATCATGCCAAACCATGATGATAAAATAATGATTATTATAAGGGCAATTGGAGTCCATATCAGCCATCAAGCTATGACCAACTCCATCCAATTCATGGTGCTTCTGCTTTCACCAACAACATCACTACTCCTAGCATGCTAATGCTACCATTAATCCAATTATTGCTCCACCTACCCATTACAAATCAACCCCTTGTGTCCCATCCAATAAGTAAAGACTAAGTCCCCCAAAGGGCAAAAGACCAAGTCCGCTAAGGGGGGAAAAAACTAAATCCACCTAGGGACAAAGGTCAAGTTCACCCTAGTAGTAAAGACCAAATTTCATTATCCTAAACCTTGATGATGAAACATAAGACCCCTTGGCACAAACTAGGATATTAGTCCTTTAAAAACTAAGTAATAGGCAAAAGTCAATTTTGACCGCCTACAACTTGTCAAAGGAAGGATCAGTAGGATATTTAGTTGAATCTAGGATGTCATATTGAACTCAAAGTTAGATTCTATGAGCCTCACCTCCAACGCTATAAGGGCTAAAGGAAAAAGATGAAAGAATAAGCACTCAACTTTTTTCAGCAGAGAAAGGAGTAACATCATCTTCTAATACCTAAGTGATTAGGTTACTTGTGCTAAGTTTGCAATAGGAAGAGTTAAATATTTGCATGAGCTTCAAAAATACAAAATAAAAAAATGTTTAGTCTATGACGGAATATCTAGTTAGATCAAAACTAACTAGTCAATATTCAGGTAAAATGTAAGGGTCTCTAGAGATCTTAGAGATATGGTCTCTAAAAAAAATTGTAAAGGTAATGCTTGGAAATAAGGATAGTCGGTGATGAAATATGGTTGAGATGGAATCCTTTCACCTCCCCTGCCCACCTATGTCCTAAGTTAACTTTAGGAATGCAGACCTAAAAATATGGCACCTAATATGTGAGTAGCTAGAACCTTATTAGGAAAGTTGCTTTAAATATAAAAGTACTAAGATCGAAAGATAAACTCTTAGGGATCTCCTCCTAGAAGCAAAAGATCACTCCATAGATGAATAATTAGAAACAAAGTCTTCAATGGACAAATCTTATATGGAAGCTAAACTAAGAGAAGCAGACTCAAAGGGTAAGCACTAATTGGCATTTATGAACTTGCAAATCTTGGGTCGTCAAAGAGGAATGAGATTGCTAAGTTAAAAACAATAAAAAAATAACAAAAGAAAATAAAAAAGAAAAGGGGAAAAAAATTGGATCGCATATCGAAACTAGGAGGACTTATGCAACCCCATATTAATGTATTATCCACCAAAAAAGACTACCCAAAGAGCATCTACAGATATGTAAGCCTTGAAAATTAAGGTTAGGAGGCATCCAAGATCAAAGCCAAAGTCCAAAAAAGCAACTAACTAATAGGAACATAGTAAAAGTAGCAAAACCGCTGGAAAAATTGGTTCCTAAAGAAGACATTACATTAGGAAAAAGGCATAAGGGGAGATCAATTAGTCACCTACCACATTTTGGGACAAAATCATCCTTAAACTTCAATAGACCTAATCAAGTAGGAGACCTTAATTGAAGGTGAAAGGATATATCACCTATCTACCAAAAAAAAATTTAAAAAAACAAGATTTTCTTTCAAATAAGTTGAAACACATATGCTCTACATCATTTGCTTCATCTAGCATTACAATCAAAGAGAAAAGAGAGAATATCACTCCATAAGATTACTTCTCTCAAAACTCGTGCCAATTTGCCATTCTAGAAAATGAACTATCAGTTTGAATTACTACAATTCAACTAGCATTAACTTGAGCTTCCACTTGCTGATTGAGCCAATCACTACAAAGTATCTTGTTCAAATGTGCCAATGAAGAATTCTAAAGGATTGGGCTACATCACTCCAAGTATTCATACATGTCTCATGGTCACTATTGGACCTATGATGAGGTTGATCAAACATCATCAATGCCTTCTGATATACAAATTGTATCCATCAAGGAAATCATTGGTCTCTAGGCATCACAAAAAGATGAAGTCCTTAACAAAACCTCATAAAAAACTAAAGAAAGAGGGTATGATGCAACCAAAATGCCCTCCAAGCCAAAAGAGGAAATTTTTCTAAGTCTTATTCAACATAACAAATTTCTTAGTGAAGACATGATCCTCAAACTAAAAGAAGCTCCACCAAAAATTGAAGACAAGGGCCAAGCCATAATCAATGAACTAATAAAAATCAACCTCGATCTAAGTGAAAGACTTATGCCACTGATCAATGCCTGGTTCCTGAAGAGGTGTTATGCCTAAGCCTTTGGGGGTGACAACATAAAGTAGTTATGTTTTGTCTATAATGGAATGTCTAACTTTCTCAAAAAAGAATGTCTGGTGAAACATATGCTCCATGTTTCTCGAGATAAAATATGGACACAATACTTGCCCAATTGTGCGATAGTCAGGTCCACACCCCATGAAATTTCACTTATTATAACAAATTAGATTCACTTCTTGTGTCGAATTAAGTCCAGACCATGCAATAGATCAAGTCAATTTTTTGTAGCAAGTTAAGTTCATTCTTTATGACAAATTAAGTCCACTTCTTTTGGCAACTCAAGTCTACTCCTTGTGGCAAACCAAGTCCACTCCTATAACAAACTAAATCCACTTTACATGACAAACTGAGTCCACCTTTGTGTGACAATTCAAACTCATATGGTGAACTTTTGGGACATTGATACAAAGGGGTGAGCACCTTAGAATTGTTCGCATTCACTCCCCTCACTGAAAAAACTAGCGAAGTGGATATGAAGGGGGCATTTGTTTGAGTCAATTTTGATCGAAAATAAATTTAATCAAAATTTAGTCAAAACATAGAGTTAAATACCACTGGATTATGATTGAAATATGGCCCTCAATTGGACCAAAATCACGATCAAATTCAACCAAATTTTGGTTTTAATTTGGATTTGAATTATTGAAAATTTTGGGTTTAAACTAAAGCAAGACTATTGGGCCAATATTTCAACCAAAATTGGGCAAAAATTTTATCAAATATCTGGGCTAAAAGAAAAATTATAAAATTTTTGTAATTAGGTCTCTGCACTAAATACATTCTGCAAATAGGTCTCTGACCAGACTTTTCTTACGAATAAGTCCCTGAGATGAAATTTTTGTGAAAAAAATCCGTAAAATTTCTAAAATTTCAAATTGATCCCACAAAATCTATAGTTTGTGAATAAACCCATCAAAATTCTCTATTCGTAACTAAATCCATGAAATTTCTAACTTTCACAAATAAATCTCTGAAATTTATGACTTTTACAAATAAGTTTCTTAAAAAAGTTATTTACAAATAAGTCCAAATTTCTTTCAAAAACACCCTGAAAGTTTTAAAATTTTACAAATATGTATTTTGTTTGCAAAAAGACTCTTGGAATTTATCAAATTATATTTTGGTCCATTTTTTTGAAAAATTTTCAAATAGTAGAAATCTTGAATCTGTTCATCAGGAAAACAAATCCCAAGTGATGGATTACATGTCAATCACAAGATTTTAGAAATACAATCAAATACAATCCCATTACATATTAGGATCTAACAACATTCCAAATTGGGCTAATTAGGGATTTGGTTTTGATTCTCTTCAAGACCTATAAATTGAGGAAGATCCTACAAAAAAAACAACATGGAGATAGAAAAAATGAGCAAAAGTTTATAAAGCTATCATAACTAGAGGGCAAAGCCATGATAGGCCACCAAAAAGCTATCATCCAAAAAAGCTTAGTTGATAACAAGCTCGCAGCCATTGATAATACCCCAAATTTGATTGACGACAAGCCATGATAGGCTACTGATCACCAAATCAAAGATGATTAGCATAAACCAATGCCACTAATCATTCTTTTAAATCAAATCTAAATAAAAGGTAGGCTTGAACTTGCTCAGTCAGTTAGCCATAATACCTCATTCGAAAAAGCTTAGTTGACAACAAGCCCATGATTGTCAGTAATACCTAAAATCTAATTGACAACAAGTTAAAATAAGACATCAATCACCAAATCAAAGATGATCAACATAAGTTAAGACCACTGATCATTCTTTCAAATCAAATCTAGACAAAGGGTAGGCTTGCACTCTCTTAGTTAGTCAGCTGGAATACCTCATCCAAATAAGGACAGTCGACAACAAGCCCAAGGCTATCGACAATACCTTAAATTCAATCGACAACAAGCCAATATAGGTCTTTGATCATACAAAATCAAAGAAGATTAGCATATGCCAAGGTCACTGATCATTCTTTTAAATCAAAATCAGATAGAAGGTAAGCTTGCATTCAGTCTGTCAGTCAATCAGAATACCTCATCCAAATAAAGTTAGTCAATAATAAGCCCAAAGCCATCGATGATACCTTGAACCCAATTGACAATAGGCCAATATAGGCCATTGATCACCAAATTGAAGATGATTAGCATAAGCCAAGGCTGATAATCATTATTTCAAATTAAATTTAGATGAAAGGTAGACTTACTCAGTCAGTTAACTAGAATGCCTCATCCAAAAAGGATCAATTGATAACAAGTCCAAAGCCATCAATAATACCTCAAATTTAATCAACATCAAGGCAAGATAGGCTATCGATTACTAAATTGATTAGAATAAGCCAAGGCCATTGAGCATTCCTTCAAATTAAATAGGACAAAGGGTTGACTAAACTCACTTAGTCAGTCAACCAGTATGGCTTATCAAAATAAAGTGATAACGTGCTTGAAGCCATCGGTCACCTTTTGAGCTGGCCAACCCTAGAAACTATTGGGATGTGCCCTTCATACTTAGAAACTATTGATGAAGCATTACTCAAGCCAACCTTAGAAGCCATTAATTAAAAAAAACTTCTTAGGCTAGTCAAAGAAATAATTGATGACACACTCTTGAGAATTAATCCACCCTCCCCTGAAGACATTGATGATTCTCTCCTTGAAGCTAAACTTGACAAGCCATCAATAATGACATTAAAAAAAGTTAAATGTCAGTGCCTATGGCCCATGGCCACACTTCAAGTTAAATCTAACCAGTCTTCAGTAATGCTATCAAAATAAGTTAAGCGCTAACTGACCATGCTTAGGCTAAAGTTAACAAGCTATTAGCAATGCTATCAAAAGGAGTTAATCATCAATGCTCCTCAATCCATCTCTTCAAGTCCTACCAAGCCATGCCACCAAATCAAGTCATTAATATTCATCAAAGATCAAGCCAAGACCCATCTAAGTTAAACCCCACATGGTCTAGTACATGAGAGAGGGGCATCAATAGACATTGAGCTTTTTTTCCATTCCCTTTTCTAATTTCATGCCATTTATGTGCTTAAATCTATTAAATTGTAAAATAAAGGCATCCTCTTGCTTAAACCATGTACTATTTCTCAAATAAATCAAAACCATGTTTTCATCTTTTTTTTGTATCTCTATTTTATTAACTAAGTTTCTTGCTTTAGGAGGCTCTTGACAATTATTGATGTAGGTAACAATAGGAGCTTGTGCCTATTAGAAGTCAATGTTCCCATAATACTTTATAGCACACTTAAATTAAACACACTTTGATTTATGTACCGAGCTTGCTCCTCAGGGTCTTCGCCACTCCCAGACCGTCAAAAATTGATACCACAATAACCTTCCTCTAATTGTGCATCATTAAGTTGAAGAAGTAGTTTTGAATCCTATGGAAGATAAAATTACAAGTGAAGAACTCATTAATGCCTCTAGAGATTACATTATTAATGAGTTAATATTGGAACTTAAAGAAGTGGCATTGAATGATATAGAAATTGCTCAAGAGGCCATCAAGGAGAATTTGGGGGAACTAGGAGATGATCTTGAATGCTGCAAAGATGATTTCTTTACCAATGAAAATGTTGATTATGATACTAAGGATTATTGTTTGGATCCAACAAAATTTGACTCTCTTGAATAAGGAAAAGTGATTCCTCAAGAAGTTATCACTCTGCAAACTTTAAAGTTTGTAATGTTATGTTTTAGTTATTTTATAAAACATTTGAATGTTTGTAAAAGATACTTTAGTTGTAAAGTTATAGATGATAAGATGGCTCTTAAAGAGACTATGTTTGGAATCAAGTCTAATATCTAGATAGAAAGTTTTGTAAAATTAGAGTGGTGATAATATAACCAAATTAAATATTGAAATGCTTAAGACATTTTCCAAAATAATTTCATTGTCAATGTCATCAAGTTTTGAACATCTTTATATTGAATAGTAATATAGTTTCACAATAAAGAGTGTGGAGATGCTATCAACCACCCAGAATAGGTAAAAGATCCTAAGAAGTAATTTCACAATTAAAAATCAATTAACATTTAGTTTTGGTGGGTTTCAAGTTTGTTGTGAATTCATGATTTCTAATATGCACAAGATCCTATTATTAATTATCTTGACAATGATAAACAATCTCCTAAAGTAAGAAATCTAGCTAATATGAGATAGAGAAAAGAGACAGAAAACATGATTTCATTATGTGAATTTTGGATTACATGATTTTAGAAAGGGCATGCCCTCACTTTATATTTAAATAATTTAAATTCATGATGTAAAGAAATGAAAAGGAGGGATTAGGAAAGCTTCATGCTTGCCCAGTGCCCCCCTCCCTTGTACTTGATTGAGCATGATTTGTTAGGCGAACTTCACTAGGATTTGATTTTGGTTGGACTAGATGCTTGGCTTGATATTAGAAGAATGTTGATAACCTCACTTGGTCTTAGGGTGTTGATAATTATTTTGGCTTATATCAATTAACCGTATTTGGTTTTGAAGTTTTGTCAATGATTTTTTGCTTATTGTAGATTGACTCCTTTTGATTTTGACTCAAGATGGTGTTTGATTAACTAATTGACTATGTACAAGCCTATCTTAGCTTGGTTTGGTTGAAAGAAATGATTAGTAGCTTTGGCTTATGTTGGCCATCTTTATTTGGACTTGATTTGATTTGAACCTTATTTATTAAGTCTTTGATTCTAGTTTAGACTTGATTGTAATTTAACTTTGATTTAGTTTGAACTTGGTTTAGTTCATCTTTGGTTTTGGGTTCAAGTCTAGTTCTAGTTCTAATTTGGTTCGATTTAGACTTGATTTCAACCTACTTCAAGAATTAAGTTCAAACTCTAATTCAATCTACTTTGTGGATTAGGTTGAAATCTTGATTGGACCCGATTAGGGTTCAACCCTTATGAGGTTTTAGTTGGACCCTTATTGGATCCTAATCAGGTTTAGGTTTGACCCTTATTGATCGTAATTAGGTTTAGGTTTGACCCCTGTTGGATCGTAATTAGGTTTGGTTTTGATCCCCTATTGGACCCTTAATTGACTCTTTATTGGGTTCAAATTTAACTATTAATAAATCCTTATCCGCTAATGGATTCTTATTGGGTTTGTGTTTGACCCTTTAATGGATCCTGATTGGATTTGGGTTCAACTCATTATTAGATCCTTAAACGAGTTTGGGCTTGACACTTATTGATCCTAATTAGATTTAGACTGACTCTTAATGGACCCTAATTAGATTTGAGTTTGACCCTCATTAGATCCTAAATTAGGTTTTGGGCTCGAATTTGGTTGGACCTGACTAGAGTTTGGTTTAAACTTGATCAAACACGATTAGATTTGATTTGAACTTAATTGAACGCAATTAGGGTCTGGTTCAAACTCTATTAGACCCAAATAAGATTTGGTTTAAATGTGATTAGATCTAATTAAGGCTTGGTTTGAACTTGATTGAGCCTAATTTGAACTTAGTTAGACACAGTTAGGATTCAGTCCAAATAATTTGATTTGGATTTTATTCAACTTATACATGACTTAGGTTTAGATTTGAATTGATTTTGGAACTATTTGGGTGTTTTTTTATCAAAATCAAATTTGATATAAGTTTGGCTAGAATTGAAGCTCGAATGCCACTGGATTATGGACCAAATATAGGTCCCTATTGAACTTCAATTACGATGAAATTTGACCAAAAATTAAGCTTGATTTGGAGTTAAATTATCATAAAATTCATGGTAAAACTAAATTTAGTCCAAATGGGTTGAGTGGGCCATGAATTTAGACCAAAATTGGGCCCAAAACTTATTTAAAATTTAGGCCAAAATTTTAAATTTTTATAAATAAGTCCCTGATTAGATTTTTTTCTTACAAATAGGTCCCCTCGAGATGAAAATTTTTACCAAAAAGGTCCATAAAAGTAAATTGCACATTAGTCCTCACATTTTGTAAAAAAATCCTCCTCAAAGGTGGATAATTGTAAATTGATCCTCAAATTTTGTAAAAACCTCTACAAATATGGGTAACTGTAATTTGATCTTACAAAATCTAAGTTTTGTTGGAAAGACCTTCAAAAATTCATATTTTCAAAAAATTCCTCAGGATTTTATACCTTTTTGCAAATGCCTCTTTGTAATTTAAGAATTTTTAAATAGGTATAAATATAAAATTTAAATTATCTTATTCAAAATATCATCATATCCTTATCTAAATACAAAGAGATGATACAAATCCTTATCTACATTTAATTCCTCCATTTTTTTTTTCAATTTTGGGGTTTTAGAATTGAACCAAGCACACCTAAGGGATTCTTTCAAGAACTATCTTATGTTTAAGTCCAAGGGATTCCTTCGTAAATTTGAACGCCATATTTCTAACTCAGAGGATTCTCTTAGAAACTTGGTTGCAGTGTTTTTACCCCAAGGGATTCCTTGAAAAATTCGACTATCATATTTTTGACCTAAGGGATTCTTTCAAGAACTCGATCATCATATTTATGCTCTAAGAGATTCTTTCGAGAACCTAAATAATATATTTTTTAACTTAAGAGATTTTTTCGAGAACCCAAATGTTGTATTTTTTAGCCTAATAGATTCCTTGGGAATCCCAACCATAAATCAAACAAATCAAATTAAATTGATTAAAATCAAATCAAACCTATATTTGAATTAAAATTAAATTAGATCCAAACCTGAATTGAAACTATCAGGTCCAAAACCTAAACCAAACTAAATCAGGCTAAAACTTGAACCAAAACTAAAATGAAGTCTAAATCTAAATTAAAACTAAAACTTGGTCTAAATCAAAACCAAAATCAAAATCAAGTCCAAAATCTGAACCAAAACCAAATCAGGACCAAACTTGAACTAAAACTAAATTTGAACCGAGTTGAACCTAAACTAAAACTAGGTCAAAATTAAATCAAAACATAATTTGAACCCAAACTTCATAAGGGTCGAATAAGGTTTGAACCAAAACTCAATAAGAGCCTAACATATTTCACACCCAAACCCAACAAGGATCCAAAATGGTTTGAACCCAAATCCAATAAGAACCTAATAAGGGTTGGATAAAAAATCCATCAAGCATCTAATAAAAACCTATTAAATCTTGGATTCAAGATCTAATAAGAATCCAAAAGGAACCCATTAAGGGTTGGATCCAAGATCCAGTAAGCATCTAATAAGAGCATATTAAGGGTTGGATCCAAGATCCATTAAGGATCCAACAAGGACCCAAGAAGGTAGATCCAAGATCTAATAAGGATCCAATAAGAACTCATTAATGGTTGAATTCAAGATCTATTAAGGATCTAATAAGAACCTATTAAGGGTTTGATCTGAAATCCATTAAGGATCTGACAAGGAGCCAATTATGGCTGGATCCAAGATCTAATAAGGATCCAATAAGAGCTCAATAAAGGTTGGATCCAAGATCTATTAAGGATTCAATAAGGATCTAAGAAAGGTTGGATCCTAGATCTATTAAGCATCCAACAAGAATCCAAGAAGGCTTGGATTCAAGATCCAATATGAATCCAATATGGACTCAACAAGAATTGAATCCAAGATCTACTAAGGATCCAATAAGAGCCCAATAAAGGCTGAATCCAAAATCCATTAAGGATTCAACAAAAATCCAATAAGTGTTGAATCCAAGATCTATTAAAAATTCAACAAGAACCCATTAAGAGTTGGATCCAAGATCTATCAAGGATCCAATAAGAACCCATTAAGGATTGGATGCAAGATCCAAGATCAACTTGAGTTAGGTTTGAACCAAAATCAAGTCTGAACATCAAATTGAATCAAATCAAACTTGGGTTAAAGCCAAGTTTGAGCATCAAATTGAATCAAATTAGACTTAAACCAAAACTAAGTTTGAATATGGAATTAAATCAAATCAAACTTGAACTAAAATCAAGTCTAAACATTGAATTAAATCAAAACCAAATGTAAACCAAAACCAATTTTGAATGTGGAATTAAATCAAATCAAACTCGAGCCAAAATCAAGTTTTAATTTAATCAAGTTCAAATCAAAGGGGAATTATTTTACAACAAACATAAAGCCATTGACAACACCTTAAATTCAATCGACAATAAATTGAAAAGGTCATTGATTATTATATCAAAAATGGATAGCATAAGTCAATGCTACTAAATATTTTAAATCAAGTCAAACTAAGGCAAGTTTGAACTTGCTTAGTTTGTCAGCCAAGCGTCGTGTTCCAAGAAAATACATTGACACAAGTATCAAGCCATCAATGATACTTTAAATTTAATAGACACAAGGCAAAAAGGTCATCGATCATCAAATCAAAAATGATTAGCACAAGCCAAAATCACTAATTATTCTCTCAAATCAAACCAAATTAAGGTAGGCCTAAACTTATTTAGTAAGTTAGCCAAACACTATATTCGAAGGAAGTTAACTAACATAAGCATAAAATCATCGACAATACTTCTAACTTAACTAACACAAGTATAGGAGGCATTGGTGACATTTCAAATCCAATTGACAATAAGTTAAAAACCGTTGATTATCAAATCAATAATGTTTAGAATAAGCCAAGGCCACTAACCATTTTCTCAAGTCAAAGACTAAAAGAAGTTAACCAACAATAAACAGAAAATAGTCGGTGGTACTTCAAACAATAATTGGATCAATTGACATAAGCTAATGTAGTTAACCACACTCTAGAATCAAGAAAAGTTGTTAATATCTACCAAGGATCAAACCAAGCACCCATCTATTGCCCTTTGGATTTTGATGATGATCAAACTGATATTTAACAAGTTTCTTAAGTTTTAATAAGCTCTAGAATTTGCAATGATCATTCATGCTTATGAAGGACCTAGTCTCAAGATTAAAGCTTGAAGATGTGGACTCAAACATAAAGAGGACAATAACTTGAAAATAAAGCTTAAAGATCAAGTTAGGAGCTCCAAGAACATTCAAATGATCAAAATAGACATTGACTAGGTTCAAATTTTCATTTATTTTAGTCATGTCAAAAATTTGCTTTGAGATCATTTTGTTTAAGGTTCATTTATCGCATAGGATTCTACTATAGTTGCTATAGCAATTGCTATAGTAATTACTGTAGCAATTGCTACAACACCAAATATCCAATTGACAATCGAACATCCTGTTGTCTAAAATGAATGCCTAGATCATAGAATCCACGCTACTAATGGCCAGTTTTTTAATCATTAGAGTAAACCAAATGATGGAATTTTACTCCAAAACATTTGTTTTGACCCAAAGATTATAATAGGCATGGTTGTACTTCTCTTAATAAGTTTTACAACTTCATTTATCATTTAGAGAAGAGATTAAGCCCTTCATACATTCTAGCCAAGAAATGCTCTAAACATTCCAATCTTAAAAAGTTCTCATATCTCTTATTCTCAATCTTTGTGTGATTTTGTAGTAAGTTTAAAATGCATTATCTTTTTCTTTTCCACTTGTAAACACTCATAGGTGTTAGGAGTTTGAAAGTACAAATGCTCTGATATGGAGTAGATTTTCTCAGTGGGAGAAAGATCAATTTGTAAGGGCATGACTTTACCCTAACAAAGTGATGGGCTTGGCTTCACCCGAAGGAAGTAGCACTCCAGTTTGGAGTATGATGTAAAGGCTTAACTTCACCTTAAGAAGTGACATCACTAGTGGAGCGATTTAAGTTCTTAAGAGCAAGGCAATAGACATGAAGTAGGAGTGGTTGGTCTCTGAACCACATAAAAATTGTGGTGCACATTCCTTATTTTTCTTTATTTTTATTGTATTTATGGTTGATTGAGGATTAATTGAAATTACTTGAATTCTTGAATATCTATCTCATTGAATGTTAAGTGTGCTTTTATCTTCTTCATAATAGTAATTTTATCATCATATTTTGTATTTCAAAACCTATTTCAATACCCCCCATCAAAAGTTGTCATATGGGCCAACATCATCCAAGTCAAATTCCACTTGATTAAGTGCATGAGAATGGGGCAGCAATGAAAATCAAGTCTTTCCTGATCTCCTTTCTCATTTCATACTCTTTATGATCATGAATTTAAATTCTTCAAATTTTAAGGTGAGTGAATACCCTTACTTAAGCCACGTAACCCTTCGTTAAATTAATTAAATTATGCTTTTCTTTCTTCGTGTCTCTATTTTATTCGTTAGGTCTCTTACTTTAGATTATTTCTAACAAGTGTCAAGTTAATTAATAAGAAGGGCTTACCCTTTTGGAAGTATTATTCCCATAATAGCTGATAGCATACTAAAATAAAACTCAAAGATTATTTGTTGTTTCAAGATTGTTTCTTGGGGTCTTTAGCTATCTCAGGTGATTGATCATGATTCTATAAATTCTGGCATGTCTAGTGGAATATGACTTCACCTTCAAGTATAGAAACCTAATTAATATGGTAGGGACATTAATAAGATAGAGTTACAATTGAAAACTGATCAATTGTGTTCTCTTTTATAAAATAAAACATCAAATGGCACCAATAAAGAAAATTCACATCCTAACATCCACCATTATCTTGGGAGAAGGATCAATTAGTTATCTGCCTCAGTCAATGATCACCACAAGAGTAGCTAGAGCTTAGATTAAGTTTGGGACCATCTCTAAGGTCATTCAGTTTAAGATTGCCCCTACTAACTCATCAACCAATGTTATAATCACACTGGATGAATCCCCTCCTCACCTTCCATCAAGGGGAAAGAGACCCAATTTTATCATTTTTAAGGTGAAGAGTCAACTTGACGTGGAGTTAGAAACTACACTTCAACTAGCAAGTGCATCTATCTTCCAGAGGTTAGGCATAAAGTGAAGCTTAGTATTTGATCGCCTTCACCCTTCTCTCAAGGAAGAGAAACCAAAAGCAAGTCCAAAAATATGCATGGATGAAGAAAAGCCTATTTTGACAACCACAAGCAAAGGGAAGACTATTGTAGTTTTTAGTTAACTTGGGAAGCCTGCCCCTTGAATGAAGTCAGCCATCACTATTCCCATCTCTAACTCCTTCTCCCCATTGAATGACTTAGACAAGGGTAAAAATAAATAAAAACAAAACACAAGCTCACCTTAAGACTATAGCTAAAGGAAGGATAACCAAGCAAAACAAAAAGAATAATCATAAGATTATGACCAAGAATGAAATACCAAAAAGGGAAATAATCTATGTTGTTAGAAACATTTCTCATCATGACTTTGACAATGGTTGTGAGCCCAATCCTCAACTGGACAAATGCCAAAAGAAGGTTGTGCAGCAAGACTTACAAAAAAGAAGCTTCAGGAAGAAGGGACTCTTATTAGCCGATCCTTGTTACCATGCCTGAGGAAAAGTATAGTGTTACTCATTCTATGGGTAAACTCCTAAACAAGATAACTTGATTGATGGGAGAAGTTAGCCTCAATCCAAACACAAAATGAATACCAGACTCTTAAGACATAAACCATCATGTTCTGATAGGAGCCTTAGTCATAACTAAAAGTTCTAGTGGGGAAATGACTATAGAGACACTTCAAGTATAGTTGAGACAACAAGACAAAGAGAAAGATGAAGCTTATAAGAAAGTCATGGAGTTGATAGAGATGATGATACCAATGAGATAAAAAAACTTAATAAGTTGGAGCGATCACAATAGTCATCTCAGGAAGATGCAAGAGCAACAAAATATACATCTTCTACAAATGGGATCCATAAAAATGTAGGCACTTCACCAACACCTTCTCCACTAGTAAGGGATATCTAATCACTAATCTCAGGGATTCTTAGTAACATGGAGCTTCTAGCATACATACAACAACAAGTGCAACAAATGATGGAAGCTCAACTAAGATGGAAAAGTGACACAAACAGGATAAAGATGCAAATAAGCCATACCTAAGTATCATATCTCAAAGTTATACAATGCCTAAATTCAAATAATTTAATTATATTGATAATCTTAAACAACATATAGCTCACTTTGTGACTGTGTGAGGATTTAAGTAATAACCTATCATTGTTATTTCACTAATTTTCAGCAAGCTTAAATGGAGTAGCATTTAAGTGGTATGCTAGTTTATAACTAAGAATCCATATTAACCTAGTTATAAATGAAAGGACCTTTCTGAATTAGGTTTGGAGGAGTTAGCGACAAGGTGACCATTATAGACCTCCTCTCAACACCAAAGCACAATAATGAATCAATGTCAAATTATACCATATGATGGATACATCTTAGCATTAGATATGAACAATTCTTAAGCCAATTCAAGTCTATAAATCTAGTCCTTTGTAATACAAGACTGGATTGGACAACACCCTACCCAAGCACTTCTTTCATCCATATTTTCCAAGACCTTATTATATAGGTCAAGAAGTTGGAGAGGATTATTCCACTAGTCTTTGCTAGCTTATAGAACTTAAAATTACAAAAGATAAGGCAAACTGAGGAGAGCCATCTAAAAATATGATGGCAGTATTCATAATAAATAAACAAAAGAAGTCTATAAACCCCACCACAAGTAGAGATAGTACTCTAAAATTACCAACTCTTGGGGGAGATGGAGAGGTGTAACTATCCAATAGTCTCCACAAAAGGCTCAAAAAAAGATATACTCTTTCAAGAGAGAAAGAGTAGGCAAAATCTTCCAAAAATGACCTAAAATTAGTCCTTTAATTGCTAGAAAATAAAAAGGATTATCCAAATTATTGTCCTTATCATAAAGTCTTGGGTCATGCCATTGAACATTGTTATGTGTTTAAGGATTGGATCGAAAAGCATTATCAAGAGATCAAGTTAACTCTCTCAAACTCAGCCTTATTTGATTCACTCATCAAGCATATTAATCATATCACTGTGTTTGAGGCACATGAGCCACGTGCTTGACTCCTTTTCAGGGAGGAAGAATAGCACACCCAAATAAGAGCACTTATGGGATCTACATCTCTAAAAGACTAATGAAGCAGAAAAAGAAGATAGCTAAGAACATTACAAATCTTGGGATGGTAGTAAGGTAAGCTTTATCAAGATAAGCTTCCCCAAGAATAGGGAAAAGGAACCCCTAGTGGCAACATGTACTACAATTATTGTTGTTGAAAGCTCATAGCCAAGCAAATCACTGAAGTCATCCCATTATTCTAATGATGACAAATTCAAAGCACAAGGTGGGAAGAAACAAATGAACTCATCAGGCATATCATTGATGAAATGGAGATTCCCATGAGCCTTCCAATAGAATGCTATCAAAATAACTATGTCAAGGAGTGGTTTGCCAGTGACTACATTATGACATGATCAAACTATAGCTAAATACTGTAAAAGACCTAATATAACTAATATGAAGTATATTAGGGCATAACTACATACAAGCATAAATGAACATGTGCAAAGCATGACTGTCCATATGGAGAGCATGTCAAAGGTAACTACCATGCTTTATATAGAAATTGAGAAGATGGAAAGAATGGTAGAAGAGAAGGCAAAGGCACACAAAAGGCACTGTACAAATGGTAGAAAACCACTAACTAACCATCTTGGAGATCAAGATGTTCATTCACTCTAGAAGTGAGTTAAACAAAGATAAACAATCTTAAGAACAACCATCTAGGCATATTGCTTTTTGTTGCATGCTGACTTATACAAGTGCTACAAATGTTGATGATTAGACAATCCAATCCCCATCAAATAACCTAATAGTAAATGATCAACTCATTAGGTTTGGTGAAGTACTATTCCTAGAGCCTATGAAAGGATGCCGTCTACCACCTTTAGAGGAGTTATACACACAAGACATGAATAATGAATACGACTCTATATACTAGCCTATGGAGGGACGTCCTCTACCACCTTTAGAGGTTATACATACAAGATACAGATAATGAATATGATTTTGTGTCTGAGTCAAAATAACTCTATGATTACTTTGAGAGGCCCTATACAAATAAGTGCCAAAAGAAGAAGATGGCATTTCGGGAAAGGATCAAATAAGCTAATGACAGAGCTCATCCACCTCTTATGCTAAGCCAATCCAAACATCCATGGAAGAAATGCCTTGAATACCAAGTTTTAAAGAAGGTCATACTAGCTGATGAAATAGAAGGATTCATCCAAAGGGTTTTCGAAGATCTCTTAACTAGGAAACCCCATATGGCTATCTCTAATACTGAGTGGGATGATTATCAACCAATGATATCCTCCAAAGGTAATAAAAAAACTACCAACCAAGGGTAAGAATCCACTAGTTCTTATCATATGATAACCTTAGTAGTGACTCTAAAGAAGAGCCCTATTGGTCTCAAGATGCTAGAAGCCAACTGAGAAGTGCAAATCAAGTACAACTCAAGGGTGGTAAGGTCTTACCCCCAGGCAAGTCTCGATGCCTAGAGATAAGAATATCTCCAAGGACAAGGACAAAGAAAAAGAATTCAGATAAATGATGGCATAGAGCCTTCATAAGCTAAACTTATAACCAAGAAGATGGAGTACAACATAACTGCTCACCTCGAAAATATCCCTAGCATGCCAAGTGTGTTTGATATCCTAATTATGTCACAAGAACGTAGGGATATGTTAGTGCACATCTTGCAAACTCAACTAATTATAAGGCATACTTTGTAGAGAAAAATATGTAGTCTATTATGCTTACTAGACTCTCACTATCACTTTCACAAATGATGGCTTACTACCAGAGATGGTAGACTATAACAGGCTGTTATATATCACTGGGAATAGTAATGGAATTAAAATTCATGATATCCTCATCGGCATAAGCTCCTTAGTTAATTTGATGACCCTTCATACTTTATGGACTTTAGCTTTGGACATCTGCCACCTATTGTATGAAATTATAACCATCCAAGGGTTTAATCAAAATAGCCAAAGAGCTCTAAGAGCCATAATCATATCTCTGAAGATAGGTAAATTAATGACTGATGCTAAGTTTTATGTGATCAACATTGATGTGTCATAAAAGCTCTATTAGGGAGGCCATGGTTGCATGAGAACAAAGTAATACCTTCAAATTTATATCAATGCCTCAAATACTTCTAGGATGATGAAGAATGTCATATTGATGGGGATATATATCCTTTTGATGTTCACAAAGTATACTATGATAATGCAAAATATTATCAAAGATTCCTTCCTAATAAAAGGTTTGCTTCCATCAGTCAAGTAAAGAAGAAGGTTGATAGTATGGTCTTTGGCCCTCGTTATCTAGGGAGTGATACAGAGTCTTTAGATGAAGAAATCCCACAATTCTACCAAGATGTCTATTCTTCTGATGAAGGTAATGATGGAAGTCTAAAAGAAAATACTCTCTTTATTACGAAGGTCCTAGAAGGTTTACTTAAGTCATTGGATAAACTAAACACCAATGTTATGGAAGAATTAACAACCTTGTATATTTCCTCATGATATAAGAGAAAAAAGATATTGTTCTACAAGGCAATTTCTATACCCCATGCATGCATGAGATCTTAAAAATAGAAGATTTGGATGAGGATGGTGACTATCAACCAATGGTCATACATAGCTATTTTCTAAACAAGCTTCATCAAATAATCAAAAAAATCTGATTGTAGACTTCAAAAAATAAAAGAAGAAAATCATTTTTTTCAAAAATTTATTGGATCCACCTCAAGAGCATGCTTATATTCCTAGAAGAGGAAATAAGAATTCCAAGAGACTAGGTTATATTACTCCAAGCATCCATACATGTTTTATAGTCACCATTTGATCTATGTTTGATAATGAGGATGATCAAATACCCTCAATGCCTTTTGACACATAAATTGTTTGCATCAAGCTAGCCATGGTTTTTTAAACACTAGAAGAAGGCAAAGTCTTCATCAAAGCTCTTTCAAGACCCAAAGGCAAGGGGCATCACATAGCAAAAACACCTTTAGAACCAGAGGAGGAACCTTTGTCAAGTCCTATTTGACACGATGGACCACTTGGTGAAGAGGTGATCCTTAAGCCAAAAGAAACTCCACTAAAAGTCAAAGATAGGGGGCAATCTACAATCGATGAACTAGTGGAAATCAATCTAGGTTCAGAGAGTACCCTAGGCCAACCTTTATTAGACATAAATCTTAGAGGAAAGCCAAGCCCAACTCAAAGCAATGCTCAAGGAATACATCAAATACTTTGCATGGAACTACAAGGAAATGCTTAGACTAGACCTTGAAGTTGTAGTCCATAAGTTGGCTGTTAGTCCCTAAATTTTACTTGTCAAATAATTAGCTTGGAAGATAAAACTCAACCTAAACTAAAGGTGATAGAAGAGATAAAGAAAATGATTGAAACAAGCTTCACCAGAAAAGAGAAATATTCAAATTGGGTAGTGAGCATTGTCCTAGTTAAGAAGAAGAATAGTCAAATCCCCATTTATCTGAACTATAGGGACAAAGTATGTACAAAAGATGATTTTTCATTATTAATTATGAAAATCACAATTGAAAATATGACCAATTTTAACTATTCTCTTTTATGGATGATTTTTTAGGATACAACCAAATTAAGATGGATCTTAATGATGAAAAGCATACAACCTTTCAAACTCTGATTGGTATTTATTGCTATAAAGTGATATCCTTTGAGCTTAAAAACATAGGACACCACTTATCAAAGGGCTATGACTTGAATTTTTGATGATCTCATAGATTAACTGGTAGAATACTATGTGGATGATTTGATTGTCAAAATTAAAGCCAAAGATAGGCATATCCAAGGATTAGAGTGATTTTTTACTATCTTAGAAAATATAACCTAAAGATGAACTTTATGAAATGTTCCTTTCGGATATCATAAAAAAAGTTCTTTAACTTGATTGTTAGACACTGAGGGATTGAAATTGATCCATCTAAAATTAAAGTCATCTTAGATATGCCACCATTGAATAACGTAAAATAGTTGAGATCATTCCAAGGTTGAGTTGCATATATAAGGAGATTTATTTTGAACCTCTCTAGAAAATGCAAGCCCTTTTCAAATTGATGAAAAAAGAGATTCCATTCATTTGGGATCAAGAATGTCAATAAGGGGCTATTTGGTAACAACCCGAATTGGGCGAATTGGCCGAATTGGGGGAATTGGAGGCTCAATTCCCCCAATTCGGCTGTTTGGTAACCAAATAAAAATCCGAAATTCGGTGAATTCTCAATTCCGACAATTCCCAATTCCGGATTTGAATTCGGGATCAGAGGAGCCGAATTCGCAATTTCGGATCCGAATTGAGTGGGTCCCACCACTACCTGAAACCCTAATTCCGGCCTTTAAATACCAGCGAATTCGGCGGAAATTCCGCCGAATTCTTCCCGTCACCCCCATCGTCCGTCACCCCCGTCGTCCCCGAGCGCCTCTGCCCCGAGAGCCGTCGTCCCCGAACGCCTCTACCCCGAGCGTTGTCATCCCCAAGCTCGTCGTCCCGGAGCTCGATGTCCCGAAGCCCGTCGTCCCCGAGTGCCTCTGCCCCGAGCGTCGTCGTCCTCGAGCTCGACGTCCTCGAGCGCGTTGTCCCCGAGCGCCTTTGCCCTGAGCGCCGTCGTCCTCGAGCCCGTCATCCCCGAGCGCCTCTGCCCCGAGCATCGTCATCCCCGAGCTCGTCGTCCCCGAGCCTAACGTCCCCAAGCCCGTCGTCCCTGAGTGCCTCTGCCCCGAGCGTTGTCATCCCCGAGCCCGACGTCCCTGAGCCAGACGTCCTTGAGCGCGTTGTCCCCGAGCGCCTCTGCCCTGAGCACCGTCGTCTTCGAGCCCGTCGTCCCCGACGCCAGTTAATTACGTTGATTTTAATAATTTAGTTAATGTTATTACTACCAGTATCATTTAGTTAATGTTATTTTGATGATTTGGATATGTTGAACTTCGATGTATATTATCATATATTTTCATGTTTTTACATACTTGTGTATTATTTACCTGAATTGTGGTAAAATTCCTTTTTCTATTGCTTAGAGTTGATCTAAAAAAATATTTTATTGATTTAATATTGTTTAAATCAATTATCCTTTTTTTTTAAAAAAAGTAGATATTATCAATACGTAATTCTAATATTATTTATTTTTAAAACCTCAAAAATATGTCTAATTAATTTATTAATTCAATATATATATTTATTTTAAAATTAAATATAGAAAATATTAAAAATGGGGGTAATCTCACCCATTAAGAATTGGGTGACCATATCTCCAATTCCAAATCCAACAAAACACCGGAATTGAGGGAATTGGCGGAATTCGTTGATTTCAATTTACATTCCAAACAACCGAATTCACGGAATTGACTGAATTGACAATTCCTTTTCTTCACTCAAAAAGTACATCCAAACACCGAAATTATCCAATTCGGCCAATTCCCTCAATTCCCCGTAATTGACCGAATTGGCAATTCCCTCAATTCCAAAACCCGGAATTATCCAAATGGCCCCTAAGCCTTTGAATAGATTAAGTAGTATCTCTTAAAGCCACTAGTCTCGGTGACACCCATTCTTGGCAGGCCTTTAATCATCTACATGATTACAATGAAAAGATTTTTGGGGGCCCTTCTCCCTCAAAATAGCAAAGAAGGTAAAGAAAATACATTCAACTATTTGAGTAGGATGTTAGTAGGGGCAGAGAATAATTACTCTCTCATTGAAAAGTATTTTTATTCATAGTCAAGAAGCTTAGACATTACCTACTATCCCGCTAAGTTATTTTAATATCAAGAGTTGATCCCTAAATTGCTTGATAACAAGTCCTATCCTTATTAGAAGGCTATAAAAATAGGCCTAATCCTCATGGAGTATGACATCAAATTCACTCCTTAAAAGGTAATTAAAGCACAAACCATTTCTGACTTTCTCACATCTCATGTGATATCGGATAACTCTCCACTAAGTTGTAAACTCCTTGATCAAGAAATATTTTTCATTGAGGAAGGAGAACCTTATGGGAAGTCATACTTTGATGAAATATCATCCATCAAAGCAAGAATCAGGCCAAAGTTTTCACAAATTAAAGTAGATATTGGATTCGTATTTATCACTCAAAATAGGGATGTTTTATGATACTCCTATTCCCTCTCAAACTTACATAAATAATAAAGTGAAATATGAAACTCTAATTATAGGGCTGGAAATGGCCCTTAACTTGAGGATCTCATGCCTACACATCTTTGCTAATTTGCAGTTGGTCATCAGTCAAGTGGAAGGCATATTCAAAATTCATAAATTTGAGCTACTCAAATACCATGAAAAAGCTCAAGAACTCATATGGCATATTTCATATATTAAAATAGTTAAAGTTCCTCAGTCAGTCAATGTAGAGGCCAATTCCATAGCCAAGTTAACCAAGATACTAACTGATCTTGATCATGGAGAAATTCTAATCATAGTTCATAGTAGAAATGTGATAAGTTCAACCTTCAGCATCAAGTATGAGAAGAATAAATCCAAACTGATAGAGGAGGTAACAAATTGGAGAACACCATTCATTGATTACCTCAAAATGAAAAAATCCTAGAAGATAAATTAGCATGAGTGCAACTCAGAAAGAGGGCCACACATTTTCTACTCGTCAATGGCACCCTTTATAGGAGGTCTTCTAATCAACTACTTATATGATGCCTCTCAGACAAAGAGGCGAAGGAAGTCATGTATGAAGTGCACTCTAGGGTTTGTAGAGCTCATCAATCAGCCCTAAAATGATGTGAAATCAAGCATATGGGCTATTATAAGCCCGATATGGTGAGAGATTGTATCAAATGTGCAAGAAAGTGTCACCTATGTCAAATTCACAGTGACTTCATTCATTAACACCCAAACTCTCTATATCCAATAGTATCCTCATGGCCATTTAAGGTATAGAATACAGATGTAATTGGCTCAATTGAGCCACCTTCTTCCAAACATCACCGCTTCATATTGGTAATGACTGATTACTTCTCTCGGTGGGCATAAACAATCCCACTAAATAAGTGAAAATTGATACTATCATCCATTTCTTTTAGGAGCATATTCTATGCTGATTTGGTCTTTCTTGAAGAACCATTTTTGATAATGAACCATCCTTTAAAAGCTTCAAGATGGGACAATTCGCACATTATTATAAAATAAATTAGAGATATTCATCAATCTATAATGCAAGGGCAAATGGCCTAGCTAAGCCCTCTCTAAAATACTAAATAAAATTACTGCCGATAATAAAATAGATTGGCACCAAAATTTTTTTGAGGTACTATAGGCTTATCATACCACAAATCAAACTCCTACCCAATCAACATCATATGCATTGGTATTTGGGACTGAGTAAATCTTGCCATTGAAGGTACAAATTCCCTCTCTAAGGATTACTTTGTAAGAAAAAATCATAAAAAAAAACAATATTTGTCTTTGCCTAGATGAACTAGACTCCTTGAATGAAATAAAGCTTATATCTTAACAAAATATAGAAATATACTGAGTACAAATATCTAGAGCCTACAATAAGATGACTCATCTCAGATCTTTTCAAAAGGAAGAAATGGTGTTCGTATTAAGAAAACTCATAGTCCCAAATCAATGCAAGAAAGTCAAATTCAAGTCTAACTAGAAACACCCTTATATTGTTGAATGATTTTTGGAGGGGGATCCTATCAATTGATTGATGATAAAGAGAAAAGGCCTATACTACCAAGAAATAACCACTTCCTAAAGAGGTATTATATATAAGCCCCTGGTCACAACCATGAAAAGGAAAAAATGAGTGTGTTTTATCCATAATAGAACGTCTAGCCTTCTTAAGGAAAGGGCAGTCAAGTATGTACTCCATGCTTCTTGAGGCAAAACATAGACATGAAATCCCATGTGGCAAACCGAGTCTACTTTTGTGTCAAAAATTAAATTTCATATTGTGTGGGGACTGAAGCCCACTTTTATATAAAAATCCAAGTCTACTTCCACATGGAAAAATCAATCCACTTTTGCGTGACAATCAAGTCCATTTTTATATGAAGAACTAAGTTCACTTACACATAGTAAATCAAGTCCACTTATACATTGCAAGCCTAGTCCACTCTCATGTGGTGAATTAATTCCACTTTCACATGACAAATCAAGTTTACTCTGACATGAAAAATCAAGTTCACTTTCATGTAGCAAATCAAGTCCATTTACATGTAGCAAGTTAAGTCCACTTACACATGGTAGATGAAAATCACTATTACATGGCAAATATATTCAACCCTTAGAACATTAATACAGGGGATAGATATCTGAAAATTTTTTGCACCCTTTCCTCTTGTCAAAACTCAAGAAGAGGGCCTGAGGAGCACTTTCTTTGGGTGATTTTTATCAAAGTCAAACTTGATAAAAGTTTGGCCAGAATCAGAGCTCTAATGCTACTAGATTATAGCTCAAATATGGGTCTCACTTGGACCTGAATTACTATCAAATTTGATCAAAATTTGAGTTTGATTTGAACATAAATTACTATAAAATTCAGAATCAAACTGAATTAAGCCCAAATGGGATTAGTGGGTCATAAATTTGGACCAAAATTGGGCCTAAAATTCATTAAAAATATAGACCAAAAGTAAAACAATAAATCTTTCTAAATAGGTCCCTAGTAAGATTTCTCTGACAAATAGGTTCTTGAGATGAAAATTTCTACAAAAACACTCCATAATGATCTTTAAATTACAAATTAGTCTTTATATTTTGCAAAGAAGCCCTCAAATGAGGATAATTATGAATTGGTGCTCACATTTTGCAAAAGCTCTCTCAAAGGTGGATAATTGCAAATTTATCCGCACAAAATGTAGGATCTGAAGAAAGATTATCCAAAAATATATATTTCTAAATAAATCCTTAAGTTTTTATACCTTTTTGCCAATACCTCCTTGTAATTGAAGAATTCTCAAATAAGTACAAATTTCAAATTTCAAATTATCTTATCCAAAATATCATCATATCCTTATCTAAATATAAAGAGATTATACAAAACCTTAACCACATTCAAATATAAATAAATCTCATTTGCATCTATTTATCTATATTTAAAATTTGAACAAAAGATCATCATCCATGTTTGCAATTTAAAATTTTAATCCATTTGTGGGCTATAAAAATTCTAATAATCATATGGAATAGAAAGAGAGAGTGATAAGATTTTAGAGATAGAGAGAAGAGATTGAAAATAGGCACTAAACAAGAAGAGTGAATTGAAGATTAGACCAAAAGTTGTATAAATAGTTAAAAATCACATTTATCTTCTCTTGTTTTGGTTTACTTTAAAGCCATTTGTTCCTCCTACTTTCTTGTGTCCATGATGTATTTCACTATCTATCCCCAGTCACCCCCATCTTTGCCAAACCCTACTACACTGCTTGCTACTCGTACCCTGAACCCTAAAAGCTGCGTGCTTTCTACCGCTACCACACCACCCTTGTCTCCACTAGTACCTACAGATTCCATGCTGTCAACCCTTTTTCTCCAACTTGCAACCTGAATATGTAATCCTCATCACCAACAAGCGACACCTCACCTCATTATCAACTATCTCCAAGTGATCATGATCCATAATTTACAACACCTTCTTCACTGTCTTCTCTTACTGATATGCAACCAAATTGGGCCTCTTCTAGTTATTCCCTCATAGTCACAAGCTACCTGTGGCCTCTTATTCTTATATGACTTTCCATCCATCACCTTGAACCCTCTACCCACACTCTGCTTATAGAGTTTGGAAGGTTGAACCCCAATGTTTGGCCATCCAAACTTGCTAACTCATGAATTGAGCTACTAAAGTTGACCAAGTTCTGATACCCAAATCCCAAGGTTTAGATGCTCAAATTTGCAAACTAAGTTCTACTACACCCAACTCCATTGATGCTCTACATCCCACTATTTTTCCAATTGGATCTGACTATAATTGACTGAATCTAGCCACTTGATGAAGAAAAAGAGGAAAATTGGGGAGAAAGAGAAGAATGAACGGAGAAAGAAGTAAAAATATGAAAAAGAAAATATGTGTTGTAATGGTTTCCACAAAAAAAGAAAGGAATAATAGAAGAAAAGAGGAGAAAAAGAGAAAAGAGAAAAACAGAGAGAGAAAAAGAGAAATCCTTTTTATTATTTTATTTCTCTCCCTTCTATCTTGATTTACGTGTCACGTGAATCAGTCACCAATATTAGCCTAAGGGATTTTTTCGAGAATCCAATTGCCTTACTTTCACATCTAAGAGATTCTCTCAAGACGTCTACTACCTTGCTTTCAGGTTAAGAAATTCTTTCAAGAACCTGATCTCCTCACTCTCAGGCCTAATAGATTCTTTTAAGAACCCAATCGTCTTATTTTGGCCTAAGAAAATCCTTCATGAACTAGATTGCCTAACTTATTAACCTAAGGAATTCATTTAAGAACTTGAATTCCTTACTTATTAGCCTAAGAAGTTTTTTTAAAAATTTAAATATCGTATTTCTAGTTTAAAATTTTTTTAGGAATTCAAGCATCGTATTTTTAACCTAAATAATTTCTTCGAGTATTTGAACATCGTATTTCTGGCCTATAGGATCTTTTAGAAATTTGATTGTTATATTTTTGTCCTAAGAAATTTCTTCAAGAACTCGACCACCATATTTCTATTCTAATCCTTCAAAAATTTGATTGCCATATTTTTTCCTAAGATATTTTTTGGAAACCCAACCACTATATTTTTGCCTTAAAAAATTTCTTTGAAAATTTGAATGCTCTATTTCTAGCTTAAGGGATTCCTTCTAGAACTTGACCACCATATTTTTTAATTTAGAGATTCCCTAAACAATTGGACTATCATATTTTTGATTTAAGGGATTGTTTCAAGAACCCAACCATCATATTTATAGCCTAAAAAAATATTTGAAAACTCAAATGCCATATTTCTAGCTTAAAAAATTTCTTTGAGAATTTGATTGCTATATTTCTAGTCTAAGAGATTCCTTTGCGAATTCGATGATCATATTTCTAGTCTAAAAGATTGTTACGAAACTTAACCACTAAATTTTTGCCCAAGAGATTCCTTCATAATATAATGCCATATTTTTTATCTAAAGAATTTTTTTCAAAAACTTGAATATTGTATTTCTAACCTAAGAAATTTCTTCGAAAACCCAATTGTAGTATTTTTTTAGATTAGGGAATTCCTTCAGAAATCTAACCATTGCATTTTTGGCCTAAAAGGATTCCTTCAGAACCTGACTGCCATATTTCTAAACTAAAAAATTGTTTCAAAAACTTGAACTCCATGTTTCTACTTTAAGGAATCTCTTTGATAACCTGATTGCCATATTTTTAACCTAAGAGATTCCTTTAGGAGCTAAACTATAAAGTAAACAAATCAAATTAAATTGATTAAAACAAAATCAAGTCTAAACTTGAATTAAAACTAAATCAGCCCATGCCTGAATTGAAACTATTATTGGGTTCAAAACCTGAACCAAAATCAAATTAGGTTTAAACTTGAACCAAAACCAAAAACAAGTTTAAACCTAAACCAACACTAAAATTTGGTCCAGATCTGAAATAAAACTAAAGTCAGATCCAAAACCTAAACCAAAATTAGATTAGGTCTTAACCTGAATTAAAACTAAATTAGGTCCAAGCCTAAATCAAAAGTAAATTTAAACCAAGTCAAACCTGCACCAGAACCATGCCAAAATTAAACTAAAACATAGTTTAAACCCAAACCAATAAGGGTCTAATATAATTTGAACCCAAACCTAATAAGAGCTAAATATGATTCAGACCCAAATCCAATAAGGGCTTAACATAATTTGAACCTAAACCCAATAAGAACCCAATATGGGTTGGATCCAAGATCCATTAAGGATCTACTAAGAAGCAATTAAGGGTCGGCTTCAAATCTATTAAAGATCCAAAAAGAATCCATTTAGGGTTCGATTAAAGGTGCATTAACGATCTAATAAAAAACCATTATGAGTTGGATCCAAGATCCATTAATAATCCAATAAGAATACATCAATAGTTGAATCCTAGGTCCATAAAGGATCTGATAAGGATCCAACAAAGGCCCCATAGGAGTTGGATCCAAAATCCATTAAAGATCCAACAACCTATTAAGGGTTGGATCCAAAATCCATCAAGGATCCAATAAGAATCCATTATGGATTAGATCTAAGATCTAGGATCAAATCGAGTCAACTTGAATGAAAATCAAGTTTGAACGTCAAATTGAATCAAATCAAACTTGTGAAGATCAGAAAAAGCAACCTAAGAGTGGGGGAAATTAGGTTTTATAAGAAATCTTAACTCTTTAGCAAATTGAAAAAATAATTCAATCCTCAAAATGATAATCAATATAATTGCAATAATAAATAAAGTGAGGAAATATTGCACCAAGATTTTATGTGATTTGATGACCAACAACACTTACTCTACAACTCTTGTCTTGCTCTTGAGGACTTCAATCACCCCACTAGCGATGCCATTTCTTGAGATGAAGTAAAACCTTTACACCAACTCATAACTCATGAGTATCACTTTCTTTAGGTGAAGCCAATCCCATACAAGTCTTGCTCCAACTGAGCAAGAACCAACTCCAATATTGGGGCTTTGTCCCTCACACACTCCTAATACCCTAGGAGTATTTACAAGTAAAATGGAGAACAAAATCTATGAATTTGTATCTCTACAAGATTCTCTCAAATTTGAGTACAAAGGCATCTAAAATAAAAGATAGACAACCAAAGGTACAAAGAACAAAAGGTAAAAACTTCTATCTAATAACTTTAGGCATCTGAACCATAAGGTTCGAGTGACCAAAATTGTCAATAAAATCTAGAGATTTTTTGAAAGGTTTGGACATCTGAACCATAAGGTTTAGGTGACTGGAGTTGATAGAAAATTGCACTAGATTATCTGCAGCTCAGCCTCTTTGGCACCAACTCAAAACTTATTTTGGATAAAAAATAAGCTAGTGAAGGTACTCCAAGTTAAGTTATGGTGTCAAACAAGAGCTCTAGAATATAAATTCAATGAATCGAATCTTTAACTCAACTAAAAAAGATAAAAGTCTAAACCTAGATAGTTGAGATGATTTCTTGAGTTATCTTCAACCATCAACAAGTCTTCAAGCCATGTTTGTTGAATCACCATTACATTTCAATCTTTATGTTTATTTTTATATCTATCTTCACTTTGAGACTTCCGAATGGTCTTGAACTTCATTACAACTTTGGCTGAGCTATAAGTAATAAAACTCAAGAAACTATTAAATATATAGTTTAGTCATCACTAAAACTATAAAGGACAACAACTTGAGTTAAAGCCAAGTCTAAACATCAAATTGAGTTAAACCAAACTTAAACCAAAATCAAGTCTAAACATCAAATTGAATCAAAATAAATTTGAACCAAAATCAAGTCTAGACATTGAATTGAATCAAATTAAACTTAAATTAAAATTGAGTTTAAACATTGAATTGAATCAAATCAAACTTGTTTGAATTAAATCAAGTTCAAATCAAAGTGGAGTTAGTTAACAACATCTTAAATTTAATCAATAACAAATCAAAAAGGTCATTGATTATTAAATCAAAGATAGTCAACATAAGCTAGCACTGCTAACTATTTCAAATTAAATCAAACTAAAGCAGACTCAAACTTACTTAGTCAGTTAGCCAAGTAATGTGCTTCAAAATAGTTCACTGACATGAGCATAAAATTGTTAGTGATACTTTAAATTTAATAGACACAAGCCAAAAAATTTGTTGATTATCAAATTAAGAATGATAAGAATAAGCCAAAATCAATAATTATTATCTCAAATCAAACCAAATTAAGGCAGAATAGTAGTCAATAAGCCAAATACCTTATTCAAAGAAAGTTAACCAACATAAACATAACATCATCAACAATACTTAAACTTAACCAACACAAGCATATGAGCTATTGGTGACATTTCAAATCTAAATGAGAAAAAGCTAAAAGCTATTGATTATTAAATCAAAAATGGTTAGCATAAGACAAGCCTACTAACCATTTCCTCAAGTCAAAAATAATATAAGAAGTTAACCAACAAAAAGCAGAAAACTATTAGTGGTACTTCAAACCATAATTAGATCAATTGACAATCTAAGGTAGTCGGCCAAATCCTAAAATCAAATAAAGTTATTAGTATCCACCATGGACCAAACCAAACATCCATCGTGTCAAGTTCCACTCGATCAAGTGCATAGAAGCAAGGTAGCAGCAAGCATCAAGTCTTTCCCAAACCCTTTCTCATTTCATACTCTTTATTATTATGAATTTAAATTCTTTAATTATAAAGTGAGCATTTATTCTTGCTTAATCCATGTAAACCTTCTTTAAATTAATCAAATTATACATTTCTTTCATTATGTCTCTATTTTATTAGTTAGGTTTCTTACTTTAGGAGATTTCTAACAACTATTAGGCTAATTAATAAGAAGAGCTTACACTTATTATTGGAAGTCATGTACCTAATAGCACAATAAAATAAAATCCAAATTTTATTTGTTATTTTGAGAGTACTTCTTAGAGTCTTTAGCTATCTCGAGTGGTTGATTGTGACTCCATAATATTCTAAGTGATCAACCTAGTTGTTGGCTTCCTATTGCTATAATAACAACCCAAGTTGCCACTAGATGTTCCTCTTCATCCTCACTATCAAGGTTCTCAAGCAAAGTTTTTAGCTTTTATGGTGGAAATTCCTTGTGCATTACCTGATTTATTTCTCCTTAATAATATTTTTCCAAAGCATTAATGTATTCTTGGATGATTGACTTTTTGACCGAGTATTCCTATGGTTGAACTAGATTTTTTCTTGTTTTTCTTTTAAACTCTTTCTTTTTATGCCTTGGATAGGTGGAGAAGCTTGCTCTAAGTTAGCCTTTCTTAACAACATTCTATGAGTTTTGGGATTTTTAGTTATCTTTCTTATTAGCTTCTTTAGCCTTTTAGGGATATAGAACTCACAAAATTGCTCTTGTTTGGTGTTGCATTATTCTTCTACTTCGAATAATAATCTAGCAAGTGGCTCATACACCTTAAACATTGCGATGTGGTTGATATATATGATGGAAATTTTTAATAACATAATCTTCGAGAGGGTTAGCTTACCTTCTTGGTACTACTTTCCGATCCAATCCTTGAACACATAGCAATTCTTAATGATGTGGCCCAAAGCTTTATGGCATGGACTATATTTTGGATGATCCTTTTACATTTTGACCACTGAAGGCCTATTTTCAAGGTGCCTCAGAAGATTCTAGCTACTTTCTCTCTTTTGAAGGAATACTTCATTTTGATCCTCTCTTGGAGAGTACATTTTTTATTTCTACATCTCCTCTAAGAATTAGTAAATTTTAAATATCTCCATTTCTAGTGTTATTTGGAGGCTTCTTTTATTGCTTGGTTTTCATGAAGGCTATTCTAATATTTTTGGAGGGCTCTCCACACTTTGCTTTGTCCTTTTCTAGCTTCATATTTGGCTGACTAGCAAAGGTTGGTGGACTAATTCATTCCAATTTCCTGACTTACATTATATGGTCTTGAAAAGTGTAAATGGAGAAAGCACTCGAGTATGTTGTCATCCAATCCCTCTTTACAATTTCAAATTGAGTTATAGGGTACTTACATTTTATGCTGAGGTTTCTCTATCTATTGATGTGTTAACATTGATTCATTATTATGCTTTGATGTTGATACAAGGTCTGCGATGGTTACCTTATCATCAACTCTCCCAAACCTAACCCAAAAGGCCTCTTTCATTTGTGACTAGGTTTGTATTGATTCTAACTATAAACTAGCATACAACTCAAATTCTACTCCATCTAAACTTGCATAAAATTGGCTATGTAATAATGAGAGAGTGTTGCTTGCATCCCCATACAATATTATAAAGTGAGCTATGCATTATTCAGGGGTTACCAATGTCATAAAACTATTTGAACTTGGGCACTAAGTACCCCTTGGGATAGGGCACATTATCATGGTGCCTTAGGTACTATTTGTTTGCCTCATTTATTTTATTGTGCCATTTTCTTGTCTTAGTTAGGCTATAACCATCTATTGCACTTGTTGTTGTATTTATGCTGATAGCTTCAAATTACCAAGGATCCTTGAGATCAATGATTGGGCATTCCTTGCTAGTGGGGGTGGTGCTTGTGAAGGGATTGCACCTTCATGGATTGCATCTATGGAAGACACATTTTTTATTGCTATTGCCAGAGTTGTTCTAGTTTATTGAGCTTCTATCTCATTTATAGCACCAACTCCATTAGATCCATCAACTTCTTCTAAACTTCCTCTTTACTTTTTCTAGTTGTTTTAGCTATTCTCAAAGTTCCTCTATGGTCACTTTTCGACTAGTACTTTCAGTTATAACCAAAGCTTTTTGTTAGAACATGATGATTCACATCTTGAGAATTAGGTCTTCAATCTATGTGTTTCGGACCTAGATTGGTCCCTTCCATAATCATGCAACTTTATGCAAAAAATATGCTTATAGATCAAGTAGATTAATGAGAATCCCTTCTTCCTGAGCATCCTTATTTGAATGCTTCATCCGCATGGCCTTTTTTTTGGCATTTAATTGGTTGTGGAATTGGCTCATAGTCTTTGCTTGAGTTATGGTGGAAAATGACTCTAATAGAGTGGATCATCTCCTTTTGTGGGGTTTATGTTGGGTCATCATTTTGTGATAATTCTTTTTCTTCTGCTTAGTTATTCTCCCTCTAGCCATGACTTTGAGGTAAGACTATTTCTTTCCTTTGACAATTTAACTTATTTTTACCATTCTTTTAATCCCTTGATGGAGAGAAGGAATTAAAAATAGGGGTTAGTAATAGATGATTTTATTTGAGGGGCTAGCTTCCCAAGCTAACTAGAAATCACAATAGCCCTTCCTTTGCTCATGATGATAAGGATGGGCTCTTTTTCCTCCATGTGAGCTTCAAGAGTTACCTCTACTTGTTCTTCCTTAAGAGCAAGGAGAAGACAATCAAAAGCTGACTTTCGCTTCACACCTAGTCTTTGGAAGGTTGATGTCTTTGCTACTTGGGGTGCAATTCCCAATTGTGTCTCAAATTCATTCTTAGCCTTGGAAATGATGACATTGGGTCTCTTTCTCCTAGATGGAAGGTGAGGAATAGACATGCCTTGTGCAACTACAACATCAACATCTATTAGTAGGGTAGTAGGTGACCTTTCAAATTGGATGACTTTAGAGATAATTCCAAACTTGATATGAGCCACAATTGCTCCTGTTGTGATCATCACTTGAAAAAGACATACTATTGGCCCTTCCTCAAGGTCAATTGTGTACTTTAGGTTGAAGATCTTTTTTGTTGGTGCCATTGATGCTTTTTGTGATAAAAAATTAAAATTGATTAGTCTTCAATTATAATTCTATCCTATTAATATCTCTATTGTATTAGCTAAATTTCTAAACTTGGAAGGGAAGTCAAGTTCCATCAGGCATGCAAAAATTTGTGGAGATGTGATCAACTACTCAGGATAGCTAAAGGATCCCGAGAAGTAATCTCAAAATAACAAATCAATTAACATTTAGTTATAATAGGTCTTAAGGTTTATTGTGGATTCATGACTTTCAACAAGTACAAACTCTTATTGCTAATTATCCTAACAATGATTCCTAAAATAAAAAACATAGTTAATACAAGCCAAAGGCAAGAAATAGAGAACATGATTCTATTATGTGGATCTTGGATTAAATGACTTAAGTAAGGATACCCTCTCACTTTATATTTAAATAGATTAAATTCATGATGTAAAGAAACAAAAAGGAGAGATTGGGAAGGTTTCATGCTCACCTATTACCCCACTCCCATGTACTTGATCAAGTACAATATGCTGGATGGACTTTGCTAGGCTTTGATTTTGGCTAGACTAGATGCTTGGTTGGAACTTGGAAGAATGTTGATAACCTCTCTTCATCTTAAGGTGTTACCAACTACTTTGGTTTATGTTAGTTAACCCTATTTGGTTTCAAAGTGTCACTGATTACTTTTTTCTTGTTGTCAATTGATTTCTTCTAATTTTAACTTGAGCTTGGTGTTTGGTTGATTAAAGACTACGTGTAGACCTACCTTAGCTTGGTTTGATTGAAAGGGATGGTTTGCGGCTTTGTCTTGTGTTGATCATTCTTTTTTAGACTTGATTTGATTTGAACCTTATTTAAGTCTTCAATTATAGCTCAAACTCGATTGTAGTTCTATTTTTGATTTCTTTTGAACATGGTTTAGTTTGCACTTGATTTTGTGTTCATGTTTGGTTCTGGTTCAACTTTGTTTGATTTAGACTTGGTTTTGGTCCAAGTCTAATTTTTGTTTGAACTTGGTTCAATTTAGATTTGATTTCAATCCATTTCAAGTGTTGAGTTTGAACATTGATTCAATTTGCTTTGGAGATTGGATTTGAGCTTGATTCAACCCACTTTCAACCCACTTTGGGGATTGGGCTCAACCTTTATTGGGTTCAAGTTGGATCCTTATTAAATCCTTAATTGGATTTTGTGTTCAACCCTTATTGAATCCTTAAATAGATTTGGGTTTGACCTCTAATTGGATCCTAATTAGGTTTTGGTTTAACCCTTATTAGATCCTAATTGGTTTTAGGTTCAACCCCCATATTGGATCCTTATTAGGTTTGGATTTGATCCTTAACATATCCTTATTTGGTTAAACCCTTAATAGATCCTTATTGGATAAGAGGCAATAGGGGTCAAATTAGGTAGTGTGGGGAGTACAATAAGGTAGCGGTCCAATAGCATGGCTGAGGGTGAAGCAACGGTGGTGCACACGTTGGAGTGTAGATGACTAGGGTGGTTGTGGCCTTTAGCGGTGGTGCAACTAATGCAAGAATTGGCATGAAGTCAAGGAGGTGGCTAGGCTTGATGTAGACAACACCTATTAGAGTGCAAAAGATTGGCAAGGAGGAGACCACTCATAGGGCTGGCCAGCTGATGTGTGCAATGCTAGCTAGCTAGTAGCTTGTTGTTGCCTGGGCACAATTCACAGAAAGTGGAGGGGTGTTCATTGGAGGAAAGGGAAGGTGGCAACATGGCTCAACAACACAAGCGGGTGTGAGTTGAAGCAATCATGGATGCCTGAGGTGACTTCACAAGGAACAAATAAGAGAAGACATGAAGGGGGAAGAAGATGGAAGGAAAAAAAAAAGAAAAAGAAATATAAGCTTGACCTTCTGATTCTCAGTCCAAATATTTGATTCTTGATATTTTTCTACAAGTTCTAATCCTTCTTCTCCTTCTATTTCTTTTTGTAGGTATTCAGGATTTTATATGTGGCCATTGGAGCCAATCTTAATTCAAATTTGAAATTGAGGAATCCCAAAATTTTGTGATTGTTGTTTTTTTTCCCTTTCTATTGTGATTATGTGATTTCTTTCCTTTTTCAATTGATAAAGATACGTCTTGATCCTAAGAATCAAATTTGAAAATTTGATAATTTTTACAAAAAACCATGTAAACAAAGACTTCAAGTTTTTATTTAAGGATAAGTCTTTTACAAGTGGAGGGATCAAATGTAGGATAACTACATCATTCTACAACAAAATTATAGGCGAAGTCAAAGTAAATTCCAACCACAATTTAGATTTGTTCAAATTGGTATAGTTTCAATTCAAATCCATAGCTTCTAGAATATTTATCTAAATAAGGAAAACAATCATCCATTGGCAAAATGAGATTGAGGCCTATAATTTTATTATTCAATACTTTTTCTAATTCAATATTTATGATGGTCAAAATTAGGGTTTATTCATGAGTGTGAGATTATAACAATCCTAACTCAATATAAAAAAGATTCAAATAATCTTATTTTAAATAAGATATCTAGTATGTTTTAGAATTTGAGTATTATTTTAGCTTATTCCAACTAAGATTCTAGGTTTGTTTGAGGGTCATATATGCAACCCCTATGTTATAACAAAAGGAATTTCTCTATCAATAATTATATCTTATTTTGGGTTTGTTCTATCTCTATCATCTTTGTGGATTCAATTACATTTCCTATTGCTTGCTCACTGCATCAGTTTGTATCAACATAAAGTTGTTCCCTAGCTTAACACACACCATCCATTGTAGTTGGTGGCAACATCTTCAGGATGGTTATCAAGGAGTTCATCGAATTTGACATTTAGTCAAATAAAATTTTCTTATTTCTATCACTAGGAAGTGTGAAGCTTTGAAACAATAACTAAGCCCCTCAAGTGATCTTCAAAGAGGCTTGTGGTCAAACACACTGGATACTAACAAATGAAGCAAATTCTATAAATCAAGTATATCTCCTTGATGTACATGATTGTGAGAACTTTCTCAATTGGGCAGATCAAATTAAAGGCATCTTCAAGCGAATGAAGATCCCTGAGGTAACTAAAGTTAAGCTCAAGGGACATGCTTGATCATGGTGGGATCAACTTTAATATTGACCTGCAAAAGAAGATTATCAAAAGGTGTAAACTTGGTTGAAGATGCAACACCCTTTAGAAAAAAAAATTCTGTAAGAGGGTTACTCTATTCATTATGAGGAGGAATGCAACAAATTAAAGTAGGAAATTCAAGAAAGGGTAATGTTCTATCTTCTTGCAAATTAGAAATGAATCATGCAATTTTGAGATAACTCCTCAAGTTTGCTTTCCAATTAAGTAATTTAAGTTGATTTCTAATTTTGTCAATGCATGCTCCTCTATAATGGTTAACTCAAAGAAAGAAAAAGATGATCTGGAAGTAGTTTCAAATATTGCCTTTATTCATATGGAGAGCTTATTGGAAAATTTAAACAAGTTCACTTAAAATGGCCATCATGACTCTAATTATGAGTTGATTTTTTTGTATGATTGATAATAGTATAAATCAAGGCAATATAATGATTATATATGGATCATTTTCTTCTCCTGAAGCAGCCATAGGAGCTGACAAAGAAAATAAATCTAAATTGATCCCTCTGAAGGATGACAAAGTTTCAATGTTAAGATTTCAATTATGTTCCATCATGATTGAAAGTTTGTGATGATAATTTGGGTTGGATAATTGAATATCAAAAGGTAGAACTTATAAAAGCTATCTTTCAAGTTAACCCAAAGTGTATGTGCTTACTTATAACAGCAGTAGCAAACATGTGGCAACACAAGAAGATCAAATATCAACAAATTGTAGATGCATTTCGGTATAGTATAGTTTGTCTTTATCATCAAATTCTATGCTGAAAATTTGAGGAGAATATAATTGCAACAATCAAGAATTTAAGTTTTGAATTGAGAAAAAGTATTTTATAAATGAAGTATGATGCAGGACAACTATATGTTTTTATAGTAAAATTGAAGGTCAAACCAAATTTGAATTCCAACTCTAATTCAAATTTGTTAAGATTAATATAACTACAGTCCAAAGGGCATATATTTCAAATATTCATTCAAATCACACAAATAATTATTCGTTAAAAAATTAAAGATTGTGTCCTATGATTTTATTATTTATTAGCTAATTTTATATGTCAGTCAAAATTAGAATTTATTTTTAAGTTTGAGTTTGTAATAATTTTATCTAAATATAAAATAGGATTTACATACATCTTTTTATTTAGAATAACTTATTTAGAATTAGTATTATAATTTGGTTCTTACTTTAATTTATGTTAACTAAATTTTAAGTTTTTTTAAAAACTATATATATAACCACAATATTATATTAAAAAAATAATTTTATTAATAATATTCTCATATTTTAAATTTTATTTTTAAATTCTTTATGCATCTAATGATTTATTATAACAGAAAGATGGTGATTTTTTTTATTTATCCCATGCACTTTCCAGCTAGGTCAGACTATAAAGATGATTTTACATCGATTTGTATGTGTCTGATTCAGTGATCATCTTCAACATCTCTCTCCTGATCAAATGGATCAAACAACCATCAATCTCTCTGCTGCTGTCGAAGGAGTGCACAAATGCTTGGCTTGAAGTTCAGATTTGGCCTAGCCACTCCTTGTATTTTTCATCTTTAAATTTTTTTCTCCTTTTATATTTTAGAATGTATAATTTTCTGGTATTCAATGTTAATATGATCTATTTGATTCATAACGAGACAAAAATTCAATGTAAATCGAATTATTAAAAACTTCAAGGGACTTTTCATAAATTACAAAATTTTTCTGAAGTTAAGGGATGTTTTTCCAATATTTGCAAATTCAGAAAATGCAGGGTGAGATATGTCAAAACGAACCGTTGAGCAAAACTTATCCGGTCCTCCCTCCCCCCCTCCCTCCCTCTTTCCCCCTCTCCGGCGACAAACTCCCGCGAAGCAAAACTCTAGATCAACCCAATGCGCAAATGGCTACCACCGCCGCCATCTTTTCCCCCACCTTCTACCCCTTCCGCTGCTCCAAACGCCACCATCACCACCTCCACTTCTCCCATTCGAGACCCGAAGCTCTAAACTTCTCAGCTTCCCCTCTTCTTCTTCCACTCCAGCACCACCACCATCCAATTTCCCACGTCGAAAACCTCCCTCACGACCACCACCAGCTTCGCCGCCTCCTCCGCCTCGCGGCCAGCGACCGCGACCTCGCCCTCTGCCGAGTGATCCATGCGCACCTCACCAAGAGCCGACGCACGGAAGATGTGCAGGAGGAGACCTTCCTCTTCAATTCTCTCATCTCCTTGTACCTAAGGCTCGGCTGCCTGCTGGATGCACGCAAGGTGTTTGATGTAATGGCAGCTCCGGATGTCGCATCCTACACCTGTTTGATATCTACCTATGCTAAGTGTGGCCGCGAGGGTGATGCTGTGGCGCTTTTTTGGGAAATGAGGGAGTTGGGGATTGAACCGAATGAGTACAGTTTTGTGGCCATCTTGACGAACTGTTTACGGAGAGAAAATTTGCAGCTTGGAATGCAAGTTCATGCGTTGGTGGTAAAAAGCCACCATTTGTGTTCTGCCTATATTGCAAATGTGATTATGGGCTTGTATGTTAAGTGTGGGTGCTTTAAAGATGCTCTTCGGCTGTTTGGTGAAATGCCTGACAGAGATGTGTCATCATGGAATGCGGTTATTTTGGGAATGGTTGATGATTGTGACTATAGTAAAGCATTTGAGCTCTTTCGGGATATGAGAATGGATGGAATTAATGGAGATTGGGTTTCATTCTCGACTCTACTTACAGCAGTTACAAATGGTTTTGGTTGGGTTGAAGGGGTGGCTGTTCATGCTTTTGCTGTTAAGGTCGGTTTAGAGCAAGATTTAAGTGTGGCTAATGCTCTGATTAGGTTTTATACTAGATTTGGGAGTGTGGAGGATGTGGTCGATGTATTCCAAAGGATGCCTGTAAAAGATGTGATATCATGGACTGGTATGCTTACTGGATTTATGGGTTTTGGTATGGTAGAAGCAGCACTGGAGGTATTTGATCACATGCCTGAGAGGAACTCTGTTTCATATAATGCTCTTTTAGCTGGATTCTGCTGGAATGGTGAAGGCCTTCAAGGCCTAGAGTTGTTTCAGAGAATTGTCGTGAATAGCTTGGAGATATCTGATTTTACACTGACAAGTGTTGTCAATGCTTGTGCATTGGCCTTTCACAAGGATGCAAGTGAGCAGATACATGCATTTATTGTTAAGGTTGGGTGCAAATCAAATCCTTGGATTGAAGCTGCTTTGCTGGACATGTGTGCCAAATGCGGTAGGATGGAAGATTCACAGAAGTTGTTTAAAAGTTTGGTTTATGAAGAAAGCTTCTCATTTGCATGGACTTCTATGTTTTGTGCGTATGCAAGAAATGGCCAACCTGATGAGGCAATATCTCTCTTCCACATGATCAGAAAGGGTGATAAACCGGTCACTATGGATGAAGTAATGTTAGCCACCATCCTTGGTGTGTGTGGAACCTTGGGATTTGGGGAAATGGGAAAGCAAATCCACTGCCTTGCTGTCAAATATGGGGTTTTGTCTGAATCAGGGGTATGCAGTGCAGTAGTTAGCATGTATGCAAAGTGTGGGAACATGGAGGATGCAATTAGTTTCTTCAGGTTGATGCCCCGACATGACATAGTGGGATGGAATGCATTGATCACTGGTCATCTCCTTCATCGCCTGGGAGATGAGGCTTTGTTTGTCTGGGGTGATATGGAAAAGTTGGGTGTGAAGCCAGATGCCATCACGTTTCTTTTAATAATCTCTGCTTGCAAATATACGAAATCAAAATCTGTTGATACCTGCTCACAATTGTTTGGCTCTATGGCAAGCTCTTATAAAATAGAGCCGTGTTCTGAGCACTATGCTGCAATGGTTGATGTATTAGGTTATTGGGGTTGCTTTGATGAAGCAGAGGAACTGATCCAAAAAATGCCATTCAAGCCAGATGCATCAGTTTGGCGAGCTCTACTTGACAGCTGCAGACTGCATTTGAATCTGAGGTTGGGAAGGCAAGCAGTCCAACAACTCCTTGTGATGGAACCACAAGATCCTTCTACATATGTACTCGTTTCAAATCTTTATTCAGCTTCTGGCAGATGGCATTGCTCAGAGAAGGTGCGAGAAGAGATGCGAAGAAAAGGATTGAGGAAACACCCAGCACGAAGTTGGATTATTCATGAAAATGCAGTTCATTCATTCTATGCAAGGGATAGACTACACCCCCAATCCAAAGACATCTACAGTGCTTTGGAGATATTGATATTGGAGTGCATGAAAGCTGGTTATGAACCTGATACAAGCTTTGTACTGCATGAAGCGGAAGAGTACCAGAAGAAAGATTTCCTATTTTATCACAGTGCCAAGCTAGCTGTCACCTATGGTCATCTAGTGACAGGCTTGCAGCAACCGGTAAGGGTTGTGAAAAGTATCCGTCTCTGTGGGGACTGCCATATGTTTCTTAAGTTTGTTTCATCTGTGACAAGGAGAGAGATCTGTTTGAGAGATGCTACAGGCTTTCATCATTTTAAGGGTGGCAAGTGCTCTTGTGGAGACTACTGGTGATTGAAATGGAAAGGCTGGTGGCTCCATAAAACTTCACCACAGGCTTTCATCATTTTAAGGGTGGCAAGTGCTCTTGTGGAGACCACTGGTGATTGAAATGGAAAGGCTGGTGGCTCCATAAAACTTCACTCATTTTATCAGGTGTGTAGATATATGTAGATTAGTGTTTTATATGAATTGCTGCAGATATTCTTCATTTCACTGGTTAGTGAAAGATATACAATTAGTTGAGATTTTCTTACTTGTCCATGCTTCCCACCTTGGCTACAGTCATTTGCTGATGTTTATAAATCTGAAAGGGCAGGACTGATGATTTTGACTGGTTAACGAGGCACGAAGGGCATTTTGGAGAAAGGTTGCTTTTTGATGGCCATAGTGTATGAAAAGTGCGTTCCAAATTTACTTGATTCTGCTTGAATCATGTTAGTATTCCCTTTAATGACGCTACTTTAGAATGATGGAATGACATTATCACAGAGGAGCACTGGAGGGATGGTAAAGATGAGGTTCTGTCGTTTTCTATTGAAATTGGAAGATGGGGGACTTGTGACTGGGACCAGTTCTCTCCTTTTCTTTATGGACCAGCTTTATCATTCCTGAAAATGTTCCAATATCCATTCTCCCATCTCTTACAGAGTGTCTTGAATGACAAGTATATGTGCTTAGTAAAAGGATTTCTAGAGAAATAAAAAAACAAAAACCTGATTTCTCTTTTCTATTTCTAATAAAAAGTGCATGCTCTTTATATTTTATGACCCCTATGTTGAAAAAAATCAAGAATTAGGGTTCATAAACACCTAATGAGACTCAGAATTTATAAATATAGTTATATATTTCACTATCTTCCTATACTTAAGAAACTTGTGTTCAACACAATCTGCTAGAAAAGTCCAAAATTTACACAAATTTCAAACTGAAAAAGAAAACTATCTTTATGTAAATAGGAATAAAGCTTGAGTAGAAATAGGACTTGCATAGAATTTCTCCCTTGACATAAAGGATGGAATACTAGGGTAACATAGTTGGAATTCTCTTAGAAATAAGAGTCTTGCTTGTCTCTTATATTTCATCGCTGAGTAAACTCTAGTTCCATATTCATAATATCCTATTTTATCCCAACATGGTGTCAGAGCCTAAATACTATGACAGAGCCTATAGAAGACATCAAGACATTTGTGGCTCTTGGAGATAACATCAAACTCTAAATGACATCATTAAAACTAGTCAAATCCAAGAATTATTTTCAATAGACCAAAATTGTCCAAGTATTTCTTAGGACAAAAGAAAAAAGGTCATATATTAAAGGCAACCCACATAAGAAGCCAACAAAAAATTGACTCAAGGAGGATGATCAAGTTATGACTTTGCTCTGAACTATGTGGACCCTATTGTTAGTACAAAAATAATGGATTGTGATGCAACAAGTTAAGTGTGGGAAGAAGCCATGAGACTATATTATGGAAAAAATAATGTGTCAAGGGTCTTTGAGATTACAGAAAGGATGGTCAAGTCTAAACAAATTGACAAACCTCTAGAAGAACATTTTGCCAAGATGAAGAGCTTTTAGAGAGTACCAGATGTGTATCAACCATCAACATCCAACATTAAAAAAATCAGTGCAAGGAGGAATTTAGAGTAGTTTTATTTCCATCAACCTTAGATCGGGAGTATGAACCCATCAAGAATCAGTTCATATTAGAGGATATATTCAATCAACAACACTTATGCAACATTACATGAGTAAATATACAACTTGTAAGTCATAGCTCAAGCATAGAAGTAGCAATTGCAACCACTAACAACAACAAAGGGTTTGGAAGAGGTGAACCCAACATAAGTGAAGGATACTTACGAAGAGGATGAGGAAGAGGTAGAGAAAACGTCAAATGCATCCCCTGTAGAAGAACTAATCACCACTACAACAAATATGAGCAACACTGATGCTTTTAATTTGAGCTTTAAAAGCATCGAGAGAACACCATTATATTGGCACTTTGTCAAGTGTCGATAATTAGTGGCATTTTTTAAAAAACACTGTTAATTACTGATATTTTTTAAATAATGCTAGGATTTAATGATATTTTTAAAAATTTGATGTGTTGGCAATTCCTTAATTCTTATTCAGATTTACAGACCCAATACTATGGTTTTGTCATTGAAGTTCCTCCTCCTTTGTAAGCTATGTGAAGTTTGACCTCTGCTACCTCCACCTAATGTTGTCGGCTCCCATTCTCATCGTTGACTCCTTTGCTTTGAGCCTGTGTCACCAACTATTCCCATCACTGAGTCCTCCAGATCAAGTCGTGCATCATTGAACTCTAGCCAGGAGCCCTTACTTCTTTGTTGAAGGTGGGTTTTCATGCTCTAATGTTGTTTTATCTACTATGTCTTTAATTTTGTCTTGGAATATGTGTTTTAGATATCCTCTTTTGCTACTATTTTTTGGTTGTTCTTGTTTTGCTATTTTTAGATGATTTCAAATAATCACATGACTTTATTTTATTTTAGGGTTTTTGGGACTAAAATCCATAGGGTTTGGAGTTCAACTTTTTGGTCTTTTGGATGTTGAAATTGTCAATTTTAGGGTTGATTTTCCACATGTGTTGAGGGTTTCTATATTTGGGGTGATGTTTCACATGTTTGAGCATGCATTTTTTAAGGCATCTACCTCCCTTTCATTCTTTTTCCTAGATTCTTGGGATTGTCCATAGGCTTTGGAGCTCAATTTCCTAGGGTTTTAGATGTTGAATTTTGGGTTTTAGGGCTCAATTTTGTAATAATTTTACCACTGCAATCATTGCTTCCCATATTAGTGTGTTCCTGGGGTTTTCAATGTTTGTTCTCAATTTCTAGGGTATTGGAGCTCAATTGCTTCTCATATTAGTGTGTTCCTTGAGTTGAAAGTGTTTAAATTAACTTTGATGTTTTTGTCTTTTTCTTTCCTCATTATCTTATAAACTCAAATATAACCTTGATAGCACCATGAACTATGTCTAATAATTACATTATCAAGTGTAATGGCATAGTTGACAAAATCAGTATTTATTATGGTGAAGGAATAAGTTCTCCATTTGTTGTTATGATGGAATCAACAAAGAAGCATTGTTTTGTAAAGTGAATTGAGTTATTCATCCTTAATAAGAATGTCTTAGTAGTAAATGGTAGAAAAGGATTTGTTGGAGAGTAGTAGGCTCTTTGTTGCTTAGTTGGTTGTAGTTACAAGTAACATTTTGCATGGGAGAAATTGGGCGTAGGAGTTCAACTTTAGATTTGCCAAATAATATGCTTCTTGCTTATGAGACTAATCAATTTTATGATTGGTAATTTAGGATTATATTAGGACTCTCCTAACCTAGCTATTCTTGAGAGTCAAGGAACTATTTAGAAAGTAGATCTTGCAATAATCTTGCACGGGGGTGGGGACATAGGTATGCACAAGGGTGGGGACAAAGGGAGGGCATAGGGGTGGGGACATGAGGAGGGTGATGCGGGTAGGGACATGAGGGTGGATACATAGGTACAGGAATGGATGGGGGTTGGGACAGGGGGAGGACACGAGAGTGAGTACATGGGTAGGTGGTCAAGGTGACAAGAGTATATACAAACAATTATAATAATGAAAATCCTAATTTAGCACTTGAACCCTAACTCTATCAATCGCTATCAAGAACAAATGAACATAAAAAATTTGTTCATGTCACTTATGTTAGTGTTAGTGGGGCATGAAAAGAACTAGCGAAGCCCTGTTCGCCACTAGTTTTGATTTGAGAGGCCTTTTGAGATCTCAATTGGCTAGGCCATTCTCTCGCTAATCTACAAGAGAGAGAAAACTATCAAGGAGATTATTGAGAACTCTCTATCGATGGTCACTATGATGCTTAACTTAGTGGAAGTCACATAGAATACAGTGGAAGATCAAAATTGGCATTGTTATTCTTATCTTCGAAAACTCTCCCCTTTGTAGATTGATAAGGTGATTTGATTGATTTATGAACTTGTGATTTCTGCCTCAATCTCATTGGATCTTTCATAATTGATTGCCATGATTCCTAGATTCTTCAGGAATAAATCTCCAAGGGATATCATCTAGTAGTTTTCATGAAAATTTGACCACTTCTATTTGAAAGTCCGTTGAGTCTGCAATATGTCTCTGGTTGCCTTATGATGAATATTCATTAGATGAGCAACTCTCATGGTGCCGAACTACATCAACCTTGGCAATGCTCCCTCTGGTACTAACCTCGGTCAACTTGGTTGGCAACCTCTGTTAGTAGCTTGGCCTACCACCTGGATTTCAATTTGCTTTTGATTCGACTCTTTTCAGCTCAATGTATCATTAGTGCCCCCAACTCTAGTCTCCAATTCCCATAGTTAGGGGGTGGAGTTATTTTTGTAACTCTTCACTCACTTAGTTGTATTGACTCTAAATGAGTTTCTGACTATGCCATTTTGAAACTTTGGGATCTAAGTAGCCGCTTCATTAAATCCTGAGTGATGCCTACCACCATAACTCCTTGAGAAATGAGCCATCAGTTTGTGAGGTCATGTTTGGCACAAATTACTAGCGGACACAACCCTTTGGAATATGAGCTATTGCCTCGTTGATTCATATAAAATTATTAGGGTTCATCCTCTTTTGAGGCGATGACCCTCAGCCATCCTTTTAGTTACTAAAGAAACCCCTAATATTGACAAGAGTACCTCATGATCCAAGCGGCAATCTCAGGCTCCCGTCTGCTTCCTCATTCTAGATCAAGCCACATGGCAAGGATCTGATAGTTTGGAAAAGGCTATATAAAGGACCTTTCATCCTTTTTCTTCTATTTTTGGTAATCTTACTATCCTATGCCTTCCCTACTCTAGTTCACCTTCATTTTTTACTTGTTAAGTTTGTCCTAAATATCTACTCCTTATTCCTTTGGAAAGGGGTCATTAGCAACCAAGGAGGCTACCACTCCAATCATCAAGGTGACTACAACTTCATCTACTTGGGCAGCCACAATCCCAACTATTGCTCTAAAGCTAGCGGTGACCATCGGCAAGATCCATGATCCTAGTGGATCAAGCTTTGGGCCCACTCTAGTGACCTCCAAGGGGATGGCCACCCCTAGGCTTGCCATCACGTCTTCCTCTATAGAGGCTAGCTCCTCCTGCTACCTCTATTTCAATGGCCCGAAGTTCTACCACGGGTTCAGCTTCAAGTGAGTCATACTTCTAACTCTTTTTTGGTCACAATGGTGTTATTGTTATAGTCCTTTTATTTTGAGTCAAAACACACCATCATGCAAACTTTGAGATAGGAAGCTAGATTCTAAAATAGAACTTGATTTTGTACTTTCATTAGGTGTCTCCAAAGCAAGGGTTTGGATCTCCAAGTCCACCTTTCGAGGGAAAGACCTTGAGAACGTGGTCAATGTGTTTGTCTTTTTAGATAGGACCGAGTTAGACTTGTGGGGGTCAGAGGAGAATAGTAAGACACTAAGGGAAGAGTTTTGAGTTTCATTTTAGAACCTATTGGGAGATGTTTGAGAATGGCCTTAAGTACCCTATAGATAGTTTCACCCAGTATGTCATAGGAGACTGGGATCTCACCCCTAAACAAATAGTAACTAATGCCATGAAGTTCATTATCACCTTTCAAACCTTAGCCCAATCCAAAGGCATCATCTCAATAGTAGAAATATTTCAGGATACCTTCAAGGGTTGTTAGGGCTTGAATATTGGGGGTGGGTGGTACTTTACTTCCAAGAAATGGTGTAGGTTATTTGCCTCAAATCCTAAATTTATTCACTCCTAGAAAACCATCATATTAGAGTTTTTACAAGAATAGACCAAGGCTTTTTTTGTGGGTGGGGTAATCCCTCCTTGCATTGAACTGACCCGAAGATACACCCCAAATCCACTAGCTTCTTATCTCCTGAGTAGATTAGGTCAAAAGTGTTAGGTTTACCCCCACATGGTCTAACTAGGCTAATCTACTATATCACAATTTATCT